>JAEAOA010001895.1:0-457500 GCA_016746295.1 Potamilus streckersoni
CAGAGCGTCCGCGCTGCGCCGCGTCCGCCTTGCCTAGCTTGCCAGTGATGGGCGGGGGCTGGCCACCTAGGGCAAGAGCGTCCGCGCTGCGCCGCGTCCGCCTTGCCTAGCAAGGCGCCGATGGGCGGGGGCTGGCCACCTAGGGCAAGAGCGTCCGCGCTGCGCCGCGTCCGCCTTGCCTAGCTCGCCAGGCATGGGCGGGGGCTGGCCACCTAGGGCAAGAGCGTCCGCGCTGCGCCGCGTCCGCCTTGCCTAGCTCGCCAGGCATGGGCGGGGGCTGGCCACCTAGGGCAAGAGCGTCCGCGCTGCGCCGCGTCCGCCTTGCCTAGCTCGCCAGGGATGGGCGGGGGCTGGCCACCTAGGGCAAGAGCGTCCGCGCTGCGCCGCGTCCGCCTTGCCTAGCTCGCCAGGGATGGGCGGGGGCTGGCCACCTAGGGCAAGAGCGTCCGCGCTGCGCCGCGTCCGCCTTGCCTAGCTCGCCTGGGTTGGGCGGGGGCTGGCCACCTAGGGCAAGAGCGTCCGCGCTGCGCCGCGTCCGCCTTGCCTAGCTCGCCAGGGATGGGCGGGGGCTGGCCACCTAGGGCAAGAGCGTCCGCGCTGCGCCGCGTCCGCCTTGCCTAGCTTGCCAGGGATGGGCGGGGGCTGGCCACCTAGGGCAAGAGCGTCCGCGCTGCGCCGCGTCCGCCTTGCCTAGCTTGCCAGGGATGGGCGGGGGCTGGCCACCTAGGGCAAGAGCGTCCGCGCTGCGCCGCGTCCGCCTCGCCCAGCTTTACCAGGGTTGGGCGGGGGCTGGCCACCCAGGGCAAGAGCGCCCCCGCTGCGCCGCGTCTGCCTTGCCTAGCGGGGACGCTCTTGCCCTCGGTGGCCAGCCCCATTGGGCCACATCCCTGGCAAAAACATGATTAAAACATGAATTATCAAAGTTCTAGTATTGATTACATATGTCCAGTATTAATCACAATTGACTAATCTACTGTCAAATCAAGTGTGCCTCTTCTTAAAAACAGAAACAATGACAGTTTCCAAGGTACAATTTACACCAAACTGCAAAAAGGAAACACCCCAATCTGCCAGCACATCTAATCCTATTCATCTGGACTCAATGAAAACCCCATCATTTGAGGTTGTAATAAGTAATAAATGCCTTGCTGTTCACTGTTAAATTGAACATGTTTCATTGTAGAAGAGAATCTATAATTACATCATGCCAGTAGATTTGAGTCTGCACTGGGCTGGTGCATCTGGATCTACACTGGACCAGTGAGTTTGGAACTACACAAGGCCAGAAAATGTTAAAACAGCTGATCTGAATCTACAATGGTCTACAATGGGCCAGAAAATATGGGCCAGCTGATCTGGGTTTATACTGGGCTGACAGATCTTAATTTACACTGAGCCAGTATGTGTCTACACTAGGCCAGTAGATGTATCTACACTAGGCCAGTAGATCTGTAAGTGCTAGGCCAGTGGATCTGTCTACACTAGGCCAGTAGATCTGTCTACACTAGGCCAGTAGATCTGTATATGCTAGGCCAGTGGATCTGTCTACACTAGGCTAGTATATATGTATATGCTAAGCCAGTGGATCTGTCTACACTAGATCTGTAGATCTATGCTAGGCCAGTAGATGTGTCTACACTGGGCCAGTAGATGTGTCTACACATGGCCAGTTGATCTGTCTACACTAGGCCAGTGAATCTGTCTACACTAGGCCAGTAGATCTCTCTGCACTAGGCCAGTAGATCTATGCCAGGCCAATGGATCTCTCTATACTAGGTCAGTAGATCTATGCTAGGCCAGTAGATCTGTCTACACATGGTGAATAGATCTGTCTACACTAAGCCAGTGGATCTGTCGACACTAGGCCAGTAGATCTGTCTACACTAGGCCAGAAGAAGTGTCTGCACTAGGCCAGTGGATCTGTCTACACTAGGCCAGTTTATCTATATATGCTAGGCCAGTGGATCTGTCTGAACTAGGTCAGTACATCTATGCTAGGCCAGTAGACCTGTCTATACTAGACCAGCAGATCTGGATTAATGCTGGATTAGTTGATCTGGGTTTACACTAGGCTAGCTGATATGAGTCTACACTGGGTCAGTTGATCTGGCTTTACACTGGGATATGAGTTTGCTGTTCGCAGTTGGATGTAGCAAACATGGAATAAAATGAATATCACAATTAAAATATCACCATGAAATCCAACTATAGATTTAAAGTAGAAAGTTAATTAAGACAGAATGAGAAAAAGGTATTTACAAATGAATATGTCCATGCTATACAGAGAAGTATCAAGAGTATATCCATGCTAATCAGAGGTTGACTCTATGCACTCTATGAATTTTTGCTTAAAATATTCACCAATGGCACACATTTAGACTGGTCAGGACCATTACTGGAATTTCAGGCAAACAAACAAATGACCAATAATTAATGGCATACAGGTGGAGCTTGGACATTCACCAATTAAGAACAAGGGTTAAAAACTATGAATTATAATATCCTTTATCCACCAAATTTTATCCCTCAGTACTGTACTGGACTGTCTGAAAAAATATAGATCACCAATGCAACTTGCCCATTTCCAAATTTGATATTATACAAATAAATGACAAAGACAAACATTCTATATTTGTCCATTTTTGTCATATTTTGGGATAATATATTTCCCTGCAAACGAATGGCTTTCTATCCAGATGGCAAAATTATTTTTAGAATGAAATATTGGAAAATTTATTGCAAAATTATTAAGTTTCTATCAGCTTGAAACTTTCTTGAAACTAGAAATATCAGGAATATATTAATAGTAGTTTATTTACATTACAAAACTTATTGCAACAAGATTATGATACATTCATAAAACTAATGGTGTTATGTGATACCGACAAATACATGTAAATACAAAAAAAAAACTTGAAAAATGCATGGCTTGCTACTGCAAAGTAGTCTACACAGTTTATAAATATTTCATATAAACCAGACCTCATTACTTGATAGTAACCTAGTCTGTGCAGTCTGCAGATGGATCTGACTTTTAAGTAATTATGTTGAGTAACTGTCACAAATGATAACTACTTTTGTCTGTCTAACCACTGGGTAATATAATGCCACAAGAAATAACTACTTACATCTGCTATTCAAGGAGGCATGGCAAACCCTGGATATTCAATTATTTTGTCCACATCCAAATTTGTAGTTCCTGCAAATGATTTCAATAGATTTATCAACAGGAATCTCCAGCAACTAAAATGTGTTAATGAAACATGCATACACAAACACTGTCTTAGAAAACTGGCCTTGAACACAAAATTGTAATTCGACAGACACTATATTAAAGCATTAACGTCTGCTTAAATCATCAGGAAGCATTAAAATAGAATCACTTGCTATTGTTTTATTTAGCATAAGTAGTTCTCACAGAGAATACCACACAAATTCAAAATCTAGGATTTACCTACATAATAGATAATTAAGGAATGAAATATGGCTATTATTATCTATTTACTACATCAACGATCTTTCAGATGTTGGACATTTTGAAAAAAAATGTTATTTAAACAGAATAAAAATCAACTTCATTAGAAAAAGTGCATTATTAAAATTTATTATCAACATGAATGCAAAATAAGGATTGTCATTAAAAATTGAAGTTTCCTAACCTGGCTGTTTTCTAAATGTCGAAGTGATTTTTTAAAAATTTTTGGAGGTCCCTTGATAACTCGCTCTCTCTCCCATATAGTATGGTTTATGTATGTATGTGTGTGTGTGTGTATATATATATATATATATATATATATATATATATATATATATATATATATATATATATATATATATATATATATATATATATATATATATATCTGTGTGACTATGCATCCTCTAGATACATAACTATCAGCAAAAGCATCAGAATGTGATAAATAACTGCAACAAACTACATCATACAAAACTTTTCTGAAATATTATAGTCATTGCAGCTCTATAATAAATCTCAAGCTTACATTCATTACACATAAATTTTTTAAAGAGGTTTAAATTTAGATAATTCAAATATGAGTTTTGTATTTAAGGTTTGATTTTCTTTTGAGATCCACCCTTGCACTCTAGATATTAAACCTATTGATGTCATTTGCACATACCAATGAAACAAGAATATGAAATACTGATAATCCATTTATAGTTTTAGTGGATGGACTTGTACAAGGACATATGGATTGGCAGAACATGCAATCCTAATACTGTACCTTCACAAATATTTAAGGAGATGAAATTTGGAAGTAAACTAAAAATAACATTTTATGGTGTTTTGCTGATTACTGTGAAACCTCATGAAACTATTATTGTTCTGTAGATGATTTAATTCTGTGGTAATTTGTTATCAACAAATGAGATTAAATCTTTCTAAAACTAGATATTGAAGTGATTAGAAATATCTTCCCTGTTCAATTTTTACCATTAGCCCTCCAACCATTAAACATTAATTAGCAAGCTATATCCGAAATCGGGATTTTTTCTTGTTATATATTCAACTTGCAAAATAACACAACAATTATGATCATGAGTCCCAACTCTACCCAATCAGTATTGATGGAATTGAGGTCACAAGATGAGTATATATTACCAACGAAACTGTGACCTTTGAACTCCCCCAACATCCTCTAAGGCTTGCACTCCAGATCATAATCCTTTATTGTTATCTAATCATTTCTGCAATCAAATGTGTCCTCAATAACACTAACTGGGCCATTTTGTGTTAAAAGCACATACACTTCATAGCAAATCTAGCCTTCCTGACCTCCAAAAAACAAGTTTACCAAGATTGTTGTTGTTGTTGTTCTGTGTCTTTATGTGATTTTTCAGCACACAATAGGCTATACTTGTTGGCCAGTATTAATGGTGGAGGAAAAAACCGGAAATCCGCGGAAAGAACCACTGACCCACGAGAAGCTAATGGCAAGCTTTCTCATATCAACATTTGCCAAATCTTAGACTGAACCCATGCAGACAGAGGTGAGATGGTAGTGATCCATAACGTTTGCCAAGATTTTTGGTTTCCTTTTTGCAAAACAAAAGTGCTAAAAGGTCATCTGCTTTCCTCTGGCAGACATCCCACAAGAGTTACCTCCATCTGATAATAGGATGGGCACCAATTCCCATTGATCATCTGCTGCAAGTGACACTCTGCAAGTGATTTTAACTCAAAGATGTGCTTGGGAGATGACCATTTTATACTGTGGAAAAATTATTTAGAAAATAAATTTTAGTTCAAAGATTAGTTTCTTTTTCAAATACACTAAATAAATGTATTGCATTAGAATAGTACTTTTTTAAAAATTATGCTTTAGAGCAGCTATGGTGTGGAGAGAGTTATAACCCCTCACCATTGAGATGGGCAAAGTCTCCAGTCTCCTAACATATGTGATGATGTGATGCAACTTGAAGCCATTCTTTAGATATGGACTAGGTTTATACATGATACTGTGTATGGATGTAGTTTTTTTAAAAAAAAAAACTTGTACACACTCACATTCAGTGGAATTAGAGTAACTCAGTTTGACAAGGCTTCTAAATGACCTTTCAAAGAAGCCTTGATTTGCTGCCAATAAAGGCCTCACAAGGTTGAAATGAGACATTTGAGATGATAGGTCTCCGAGGTAGAAACTGAAGAATGCCATCTCAGATGATGTCATCTAGGAAGAAGCTACACTATTGGGAACTATCCTAACCTTGTGAGCCATGTGTGTAAGAAATACATATGGACAGATAACCCATCACATAAAAGGCAGTGCCTAAGCAGAAATATCCCTTCTTTGTTTGAATGGTTTGAACAAACTAAGATATTGCTTGTCTTATTGTATCAGTCTACTTCAGGTACCACTTCAGAGGGATAACAGGATTCTGCAGGCACACATTGGAAAAAAGAGTCCAAAGATACTTGTTTTGACCTATATCCACCCTGGTGAAATATATCTTTAGATTGTGGAAAGATAGCCCTTGATGTCTTTCATCTTTTAACACTTGATCTTGTATTGTCCAAACTTTTGACCAAAATCTGGCACACAAAGATTTGTCTGTCACTATAATAAGGTCATCCATGGCATGAGAGAGTTTGTGAGAATATGAGAAAGCAAAGAGATTTCTGGACAAAATTTAAGCATAAAATTGGAGGATGGACACCACTACAAATAGGGATTCTGAAGTAGATGACAAGAAGAATGAATAACTGGGACAATACGAGTCAGGGATTTGTTCCCTGATGACAAAGGACAAGTAAAACAAGAGATTTCATGTTTTGGACCTCACTGGGGACAGATCTCCTGATATAAATGCTGAATATTTTGGTGCATTAAGTTGTTGGCTGAGTGAGCTTGGATCTGAAAAGCCCAGTAGTAATATTGCAAGGACTCCAAGCAAGGATATCAATGTCAGAGTGCAGGTAGAGTCCAGCATGGAACCAAAAATGAAACTTGTGCAAACCAGTTTAAAGATGGTTTCTTGTCCATGCATGAAGTGGAAGTTTTCTACATTCAAAGGCAATGACAGCTTTGTTGACAGCTGGGACAGTGGGTGTACTTCAAATGTATGATGACTGGGTAACTTATCTGAACCTCTGAGATGGTGGGTGTACTCCAGATGTATGACAACTGGGTAACCTATCTGAAGCATCATACCCAATATGATCACCCTTCTTCAAGCTGTAGATGGAGTACTGGTTACAAGGAAAATGTAACAAATGGACAAGTGTATATACCGTGTAGGGACATATGGATGGACAGATGGATGCATAATGTTTAGACATAGATGGGTAAAGCATGCAACATATATGGACCAACAGATAGAGGGATCCACTATGCAGGGACATACAGACAGATGCACCATGTAGAGACAAATAAAAAACATGGAAACATCTTGAAGAGACAAAATGATGGACATGACATAATGCACTACACCATCAAAGGTGTGTATCATTTGAATATGCCACTCTATATATTATATCACTTGACTCCTTGTGCATATTCCATTTTCAATGGACATCCTACAACTATAATAAATTACCATCATTTTCATCTTCAACTTCTCCATCCTCCATATAGTCTCCAGTTATGTTGACCTCTGAATCAAATGGCATAATTTAAACATTTTCAGCATGTAATGTGGTCAATCTGGCCTAGATGGAACAGTAGCACAGTTTAAGAGTAACTGTGCATACCTATTTGATGTTAGAGAGATAGCTTCAGATGAAAGGTAAAATATGGGTAACTAGATTTGTGTTTGTAAAACATCAACACTCCAAAATCAGAGAAAAAGTTAAAGTCCTAAAGATTTGAAAACCTAATAAATTTTAAAGTTTTTAAATAACATTAAAATATATTCACATTGTGCACATATGTATATATATACACACAAATATATCTATATATATATATATATATATATATATATATATATATATATATATATATATATATATATATATATATATATCTATCTATATATATATATATATATATATATATATATATATAAATGTGTATGACCAGTTTTGCTTTATTGCTTCATCAGACTTAATTCAAAACGAATTCAATACCATTCTTTACGTCATTAAATATACTATGATAAATAAACAATACGACATAAACAAGATGATGTCATATCTCACATTTATTAATATTTAAAAACAATAATACACATAAAACTGGATTGTAAAGATACATATATCTCTATTGTAAACAATGTAATAAGCTTTTGATGGATAAATAGAGATAAACAGTTTTATTCATATTTTTATTTTTATGTAAAAACATAAATACACATAACACTGGATCGTGTTGGTGGAGTTTGATGTAGCAATAAAGTAAAACTGGTAACACATTCTACTTGTTGGTGTTGTTTTTTTTATATATATATATATATATATATATATATATATATATATATATATATATATATATATATATATATATATATATATATATATATATATATATATATATATATATATATATATATATATATATACACACACACACACATGTGTGTGTTTCACCATGAAGTATGATCTAATGTCCTACAGGGAAAATAAGCCAAGAAAAATTAGGTCCTACATAGTTACCAATATATAAAACAACTATTTATGAAATATACAGAGCACAACAAATATGTCATTAAAAAATATGATTTTAGGGTATAAGATATTATAAGGAATAAAATGACTAAAAAAATATGAGGTTATAAAAGTTTAAGGTCAATGGGCCATTGACCGGGTGCTATGAAATGAGGTATGGAAAAATATGCAAAGATTTAATCAAAGAGAAAAGAAAGTACAAAATTTATACACTCCACAATATTGTATTTTATTCAAATATTTGCATAACTAGTGAGTCAAGGGGGAGTCAGAGATTAGGATACACTTTATTTGCAAAATATTAAAATTTCCATTATGCCAAAGGGAAAGCTCAAAGAAACATGTAATTCTATAATGTACTACAAATGCATAAGAGATGGAGGATATCAAAAATATGATTCAACAGAACACAATGTAAAATGACAATACTTTAAAAAATAATTAAATAGAATACTAGTTAAAACAATAAATGGTAGCTTAATTTGTCACAAACTCCAGTCTATCATCCATCCGATGATGGTAATCTTGTTGTTTTGTGTACTAAGCCAAAATATTATCATTGTCTTGAGGTACAGTATATGATAATTTCACAGGGTACACATTAGCACTATACTATTGGTTCATTACATTATTACTTCTTTTGATGAATGAAAATTATATAATAGCTACCATATTTGTATTTAATTGCAATGAAGCTTACTACAGAAGAGAAAATCTGACTTGACTGTAATATATGAAATGTAAAATCTGCAAGGAAAACACTTGCATGAATTCACACTTCAAATACAGCATATTGCTTATTTGAGGTGAATTAATATAGATGAAAGTAAATTGGCTGTCAAGTCGGTGAGGGAAACACTCACAATGACTTATACAACTAATAAATTATAAAATAGAAATCTAAATAACTTATATTTAATAAACTGTTAGATTGTTTAAGTATTGTTTCATTGAATTTAGAATGTCAAGTCGGTGATGAAAACACTCACAATAACTTAGACAACTAGTAAACTAAAGATAAGAAATTTAAATAAATTATGTTTTTATGAAATGCTAGATTAATCAAGCATTGTTGAATTAGCTTTAGAATGTCAAGTCGGTGAGGAAAACACTCACAATAACAAAGACATAATTTCCCTAAGAACATTGTAGGACCTTTAATTTAAGAAAAAGAATTATATATTTGTAGAGAAACTTCTCTGTATGTTTTTAGCATTCTAAAACTAATCAAGTAAATAAAATGCAGGTTATGTATGCATGTATGTATGTATGTATGTATGTATGTATGTATGTATGTATGTATGTATGTATGTATGTATGTATGTATGTATGTATGTATGTATGTATGTATGTATGTATGTATGTATGTATGTATGTATGTAAGTATGTATGTATGTATGTATGTATGTATGTATGTATGTATGTATGTATGTATGTATGTATGTATGTATGTATGTATGTATGTATGTATGTATGTATGTATGTATGTAAATGCTAACAGAAACATGTAAACATGCCAATAATATTTTCAACGAAATACGTGTCACGCGTGCATGAAGGAAAGTCTTATTATTATTTTGGGGTGTGTTTTTGTTGCATTTAAGATGTTTTTGTCCAACGCTCCCGACAATGCCAGGGAACTAGGTTTAGAATTGTACAAATTTTAATATCATAGGGGACACTCTTCCCGATGGATATCTTTAAATGTCTATGTAGGACCTAATTATTCATCCAATATATATGCTAAAATAGAAAATCGGCTATTATAATTAGATAAGGCATACATAATGCATTTAAAATATTTTGTGTAAAACATATTAACGGCTACCAAGGATTTGCAGAATTTACAGTTAGGATGGAGGATGAAGGTGCCCACAAATTTGGTATAAAACGCTACTTTATTTCCTCCTATGGTGGGAGTGATCACTCATGTAACACTAACCTCTTAATGCTGACCGTCAAGCGAGGCAGCTGTTTGTACCATTTTTGAAAGTCTTTGGTATGACTCAACTGGGGATTGAACCCATGACCTTCCTCATCTGAGATGGATGCTCTAACCTCTAGGCCACCGGAGCGATTGAGGCCATCATTCAACCATCTTGAAAGTTTTGTTATTGCTGTTCCTTCTAAATGGTTGTCCACATTTAAATGTATTTTTCACAGAAAGACTTATAATGTCTACATGTAGCCGGTTCAAAATAAATATGGAATTGTTCTTACATCGAATATGGCCACAGCAGCGGGGAATTTGAAAATCTTTTTTATTGCTGAAAATGTCTGAGATGGCTTCAGCACTCAACATTTTAATTCCTGGAAATTTGTTTTGGTCTCAACGATCATCATGTTCAGTCATCAATTATTTACTGCATATTTTTGTTCAAGATAAAAGAGGATATAACCCTGTTTGCTATTGATGAATGTCCATATGAGGTTTGTCATTGCATAACTGCTGTTAGTTATATGACTTAAATGAGAAAAAGGATTGTTTCTTTGATTCTTCTGTCTTGGGTAGGATCAGCCTATCTGTGTGTTTGTTTATGTATGTTTGTGTTTGTTTACTTAACTGTGCAGTCTTAACTTTGCAGTCTTAACTTGCTATGATCAAAAGTTCCCAAAGTCTCAAAAGAGCTAAGATGCTTATGAAGGATTTAAAGCCAGTTCTCAATCAAGTAAAAAGGTTCCTTTGGAGTGTACAAGAAGAACTTAAGTTCGATGTTTTACACAGAAACTCTAAAAGGCAAAGTAAGCACCCTCGCCAGATTGCATCTTCAATACACAGATGACACCTTGAGTACATTTTAAGCATTTTAAAGGGCAGCCTTGTTTAAATAGCAGTGTAGTGTTCAGTTTATAATAATAATAATTGCAATTATAATTAAAATATTGGTAACCATTTTATTATTATTATTATTTATTATTATTATTATTATTATTATTATTATTATTATTATTATTATTATTATTATTATTATTATTATTATTATTCTCTATAATTGATTAGCTTACATAACACATACTTACAGGAGAAAGGCTTCAACAAAATAAAAATGTATTTTTGTTTGTATCATCTATTAAGACATCTATAAATAGCATACACAGCTTCATCTCTAAAAAGTCAAGTCAGATTTGATTATAATTTATATATTAATCTGATAAGAATAGAAAATGTTCATTAATTAGCGTTTGTGTTCATGCTGTTTGACAGATGACAAATGTTGTAAAATATAAATGCTACAGTTATTTATAGCTTTTCTTAATGAATGGACAATAAATAGTGAGTCATGTATAATGAAGAAATTTGACAAGATGAAGTCATTGTCTGTAAAGAGATTGGAAAAATAAACCCATTATATTTACTCATTTACATGCTAAGTGCAGTTCGCTGAATGAATACACAAAGAAACAATATCCTTTTTAAATCATCACATGATCATCACATGACAATTTTGGTTAGAAAGACAAAAAGAAAGAGCAATTGAAGTTGGCAAGATAATTCCTTTGATTGTATCTGCTCAACAGCATGTCAAATGCTATTCATTGAGTAAACACAGCTGTGAGCATTTGAAACAACCAAAGACTTTGACCAATTAATTATTACACAAATTAAGCACATACCAGTACATTTGCTTCCAAGAGATTTTCATTTAGCTAGATGCCTTGTTGTCTTGCAGATTGCTGTTTCTGATTGGCTAGTTTGCTTGCACATGTACAGAAGGGTAAAAATTGGACTTGTGTTTGCATATTGGACTTGTCTGCATTGTATCCAGGCCACATTATTACTTCAAATTTCAAACTTTTACTACTTTTTGTAAAGGTTTACCTATCTTTGTGCAGTTCAGACTGGTCTGTATTAGATATTAGACCAAAAAGTCCAATATCCAGACATAAAATTCAGTTCTGACAACAATGTCTGGTGTATAAATTAAAGAAACAGGTCTCAGAAAATAAGTTTTTACATTAATATTTTATAAAGCGGTTTAGAAAGTCCAGAGTAATTGATAATTGTAGAGCTTCATCTATTCTGTAATTACCACCCACTTTTGTTGTATCACATATGATTGCAATACTACAGATTTCAGAAGTAGGGTGCAATCTGCACATAAATGTGGCACTATGGGTTAATGAATTAGCAGGGTTTTCTTCTGTATAGGAAATTCATGGTACTTTCATTTCTGCTTCTGCTGCCAAGAGTCATAGAATTCAGACTGAAATATATTCCAAAAACATGAATAAAATTTCCTTCTGAATGCTGAAAGGTATATAAAAAGGCTACATAAATATACTGTGTTAGTTTAGCATTTAGAAGAAAGTGGAAAATTTCAAACTGGCTTTTATATATTTCTTTATATATTCCTTCTAGGCATTGTTACTGGAGGAATCAGTATGATAAATGTACAATATTTACTTACATATAGATCAGGTCTATCTGCAAATAACATAGACCCAGATCTGTCATGACATAATTTGCTGGCAGATCAGGTTTTTTCTACTTGCTGGCAGATCAGGGTCTCTTCTACTTGGTAATCCTGACAATCTACATAGATGCTGATATGCTTGCACATTATGTGATAGAAAATCTGGATCTATGTGTTTTGCAGTTGGACCCAATTTGTATGCAAGTATGGTTCTTGTAATAAATTAATTGATTTAAACTACCTAAGTTAAGTGTACAAAGAAAAATGGTTAAAGGAAACCCTTCAGGCAATTCAAATGAAGTTAGATTCCATCTCCAAGTGTGAGTGATTCATTTTATTCAGTGAAATGAATGGTCTGTATTATTCCAGGATGGAAGAAGTACAAGGTTATGATGACTACTTTCGGACTTTGCTCATATTCATATCAAATCAAAATAGCATTGCAAAAGAGAAAGAAGTGAAACAGAAAATTGTGAAGGTTCTCTCAGGATGCCCATATGATTATGATATTAAATTTAGCACCAGACCAAAAACATTTGCAAACCCAAAACAAGGTGGAGCTAGCAATCAGATGCAACAGTTGAACTTCAAAAGCTGGGAACGAATTATGTTGGTAAAATGAAAAGGGCCAGTTGATACATGGAACACTTGATATGTTTATTCAGAGAATCAATGGGCTATCTGTTTATTTTGTTACGAATGGACATGTGGTTATTGGTGAAGGAAAATGCTACAATTCTGTCAATGATGACTATTATGAAGAGTTAGGAACAGATAAATGGGACCATTATAATGGATTTATAGACATTGCTGCTGTGAAAGTGAAAAGCAGCATACTTGCCCACTGCATGCTTCACTATGAAAATTATTATGGAGAACAGCACTCAAATGTTACATTCAAAAATGGTGAAGATTCACTTGACAGTCTAGTTGGAAAGAAAGTTTTCAAGCAAGGTGCAGAAACAGGACTGACACTTGGCATTATTTCATCAAAATCAGTGCAGATGAAGAAAGAAGGAATGATAAAAACATACAATACATTAATAAGTCTTCTCTCAGAGTCCAAGCCAGAAGAGGGTGAGTTTGCCAAAGAAGGAGACAGCTGGTCCATTGTTTCCCTTTACAGAGCTCCTAAAAATACTGCTGTAATAGTGGCAATGATAACAGGGGGATTTGATCTAAGACCAACTCTGGAGGAACAAAACCTCAGCAACAGTGGGGACAACCAAGCCGCCAAGCAGAATGCAGAGAAACTGTGTTTTTCATTTTCCTTGATGGAAGGTGTTAATGCACTGAATAAAAATCATGAACTTGACTTAAAGATATAAAACATAAATGTGTTGGGCCAAAATGCTGTTTAATTGCATCTACTTGAAGAACAGAAGAGCAAATGTTATAGACTTGGGTGTTGTTGTCATCAACATTGTATCACAGTGTTCAAGTTATATTTTCATTTTTGCCATCACCTCTTACATTAGGATTTTGTTTTTGTTTTCCCCATTAGATAGTATATGTATGTTACTGTGACCGATTTTTCTTAAGCTAATTATTTTTTATGGGTTAACCCCAGTGTTAAATTTCCTTGTATGACTTCAGTTTGTATTCTTTATATCTTTTTTTAAATTGGTCAGAATATTACTTTGCTGTACATAAATCGCTGCTGGGGAAATTGTTCACAGTGACCTATATTTCATACAATATTATGTTATTTATAGAATAAGGTCATCATTAAAAATTTGTTTTTTTTTTATATCATGCACAAATAATTGGGTTCTTTGTCTGGTGATATTAGGTCATCCTGACCAACTGTTCTGACAATTACCTTTTTATTGATTGATTAGTGTATATTTTTTATTTATTGGATTATCCAGTGTTGAAGCCTTGTTTTCATACCTTTATGTATGTTTTTGGCAGTATCTTTCAATGGAACATAATAAGGTATTCATTATATCATTTTTAAACATAATGAGATGAATGTAGGTACCAGTTACATCAGAATATTATTTTGTCAAAAACTTTTTTGTTTAACTTTTATCCTACTTTTATATCATTGAAGGCATGATATGTTCCAGTAACTTGGTCAGGATATCACTATTGTTTATTTTCCTAGCAAATCTCTAGATGTAGGCAGCATATATTCAATGGAACTTACAGGCATGATTAGAAATTAAGTCCATTCTTCTCTTCTTTTTTCTCTCTCTTCTTTTCTTTTCTGGCTGCTGCAAGTGAGGGGTGTTTTTTTTGTAAAATTTCATTTGACTAAAGTTCCACTATTGAATCAAAGCACTGTATGTTTAGTTGGGTGGAATGTGTGTCTTTATTTCATTTGACTAAAGTTCCACTATTGAATCAAAGCACTGTATGTTTAGTTGGGTGGAATGTGTGTCCTTATTTCATTTGACTAATATTGAATCAAAGCACTGTATGTTTAGTTGGGTGGAATGTGTGTCCTTATTTCATTTGACTAAAGTTCCACTATTGAATCAAAGCACTGTATGTTTAGTTGGGTGGAATGTGTGTCCTTATTTCATTTGACTAAAGTTAACTATTGAATCAAAGCACTGTATGTTTAGTTGGGTGGAATGTGTGTCCTTATTTCATTTGACTAAAGTTCCACTATTGAATCAAAGCACTGTATGTTTAGTTGGGTGGAATGTGTGTCCTTATTTCATTTGACTAAAGTTCCACTATTGAATCAAAGCACTGTATGATTAGTTGGGTGGAATGTGTGTCCTTATTTCATTTGACTAAAGTTCCACTATTGAATCAAAGCACTGTATGTTTAGTTGGGTGGAATGTGTGCCCTTATTTCATTTGACTAAAGTTCCACTATTCAATCAAAGCACTGTATGTTTAGTTGGGTGGAATGTGTGTCCTTATTTCATTTGACTAAAGTTCCACTATTGAATCAAAGCACTGTATGTTTAGTTGGGTGGAATGTGTGTCCTTATTTCATTTGACTAAAGTTCCACTATTAAATCAAAGCACTGTATGTTTATTTGGGTGGAATGTGTGTCCTTATTTCATTTGACTACTATTGAATCAAAGCACTGTATGTTTAGTTGGGTGGAATGTGTGTCCTTATTTCATTTGACTAAAGTTCCACTATTGAATCAAAGCACTGTATGTTTAGTTGGGTGGAATGTGTGTCCTTATTTCATTTGACTAAAGTTCCACTATTGAATCAAAGCACTGAATGTTTAGTTGGGTGGACTGTGTGTCCTTATTTCATTTGACTAAAGTTCCACTATTGAATCAAAGCACTGTATGTTTAGTTGGGTGGAATGTGTGTCCTTATTTCATTTGACTAAAGTTCCACTATTAAATCAAAGCACTGTATGTTTAGTTGGGTGGAATGTGTGTCCTTATTTCATTTGACTACTATTGAATCAAAGCACTGTATGTTTAGTTGGGTGGAATGTGTGTCCTTATTTCATTTGACTAAAGTTCCACTATTGAATCAAAGCACTGTATGTTTAGTTGGGTGGAATGTGTGTCCTTATTTCATTTGACTAAAGTTCCACTATTGAATCAAAGCACTGTATGTTTAGTTGGGTGGAATGTGTGTCCTTATTTCATTTGACTAAAGTTCCACTATTGAATCAAAGCACTGAATGTTTAGTTGGGTAGACTGTGTGTCCTTATTTCATTTGACTAAAGTTCCACTATTGAATCAAAGCACTGTATGTTTAGTTGGGTGGAATGTGTGTCCTTATTTCATTTGACTAAAGTTCCACTATTAAATCAAAGCACTGTATGTTTAGTTGGGTGGAATGTGTGTCCTTATTTCATTTGACTACTATTGAATCAAAGCACTGTATGTTTAGTTGGGTGGAATGTGTGTCCTTATTTCATTTGACTAAAGTTCCACTATTGAATCAAAGCACTGTATGTTTAGTTGGGTGGAATGTGTGTCCTTATTTCATTTGACTAAAGTTCCACTATTGAATCAAAGCACTGTATGTTTAGTTGGGTGGAAAGTGTGTCCTTATTTCATTTGACTAAAGTTTCACTATTGAATCAAAGCACTGAATGTTTAGTTGGGTGGAATGTGTTTCCTTATTTCATTTGACTAAAGTTCCACTATTGAATCAAAGCACTGTGTGTTTAGTTGGGTGGAATGTGTGTCCTTATTTCATTTGACTACTATTGAATCAAAGCACTGTATGTTTAGTTGGGTTTGAATGTGTGTCCTTATTTCATTTGACTAAAGTTCCACTACTGAATCAAAGCACTGTATGTTTAGTTGGGTGGAATGTGTGTCCTTATTTCATTTGACTAAAGTTCCACTATTGAATCAAAGCACTGTATGTTTAGTTGGGTGGAATGTGTGTCCTTATTTCATTTGACTAAAGTTCCACTATTGAATCAAAGCACTGTATGTTTATTTGGGTGGAATGTGTGTCCTTATTTCATTTGACTAAAGTTCCACTATTGAATCAAAGCACTGAATGTTTAGTTGGGTGGACTGTGTGTCCTTATTTCATTTGACTAAAGTTCCACTATTGAATCAAAGCACTGTATGTTTAGTTGGGTGGAATGTGTGTCCTTATTTCATTTGACTAAAGTTCCACTATTAAATCAAAGCACTGTATGTTTAGTTGGGTGGAATGTGTGTCCTTATTTCATTTGACTACTATTGAATCAAAGCACTGTATGTTTAGTTGGGTGGAATGTGTGTCCTTATTTCATTTGACTAAAGTTCCACTATTGAATCAAAGCACTGTATGTTTAGTTGGGTGGAATGTGTGTCCTTATTTCATTTGACTAAAGTTCCACTATTGAATCAAAGCACTGTATGTTTAGTTGGGTGGAATGTGTGTCCTTATTTCATTTGACTAAAGTTCCACTATTGAATCAAAGCACTGTATGTTTAGTTGGGTGGAAAGTGTGTCCTTATTTCATTTGACTAAAGTTCCACTATTGAATCAAAGCACTGAATGTTTAGTTGGGTGGAATGTGTGTCCTTATTTCATTTGACTAAAGTTCCACTATTGAATCAAAGCACTGTGTGTTTAGTTGGGTGGAATGTGTGTCCTTATTTCATTTGACTAAAGTTCCACTATTAAATCAAAGCACTGTATGTTTAGTTGGGTGGAATGTGTGTCCTTATTTCATTTGACTACTATTGAATCAAAGCACTGTATGTTTAGTTGGGTGGAATGTGTGTCCTTATTTCATTTGACTAAAGTTCCACTATTGAATCAAAGCACTGTATGTTTAGTTGGGTGGAATGTGTGTCCTTATTTCATTTGACTAAAGTTAACTATTGAATCAAAGCACTGTATGTTTAGTTGGGTGGAATGTGTGTCCTTATTTCATTTGACTAAAGTTCCACTATTTAATCAAAGCACTGTATGTTTAGTTGGGTGGAATGTGTGTCCTTATTTCATTTGACTAAAGTTCCACTATTGAATCAAAGCACTGAATGTTTAGTTGGGTGGACTGTGTGTCCTTATTTCATTTGACTAAAGTTCCACTATTGAATCAAAGCACTGTATGTTTAGTTGGGTGGAATGTGTGTCCTTATTTCATTTGACTAAAGTTCCACTATTAAATCAAAGCACTGTATGTTTAGTTGGGTGGAATGTGTGTCCTTATTTCATTTGAATACTATTGAATCAAAGCACTGTATGTTTAGTTGGGTGGAATGTGTGTCCTTATTTCATTTGACTAAAGTTCCACTATTGAATCAAAGCACTGTATATTTAGTTGGGTGGAATGTGTGTCCTTATTTCATTTGACTAAAGTTCCACTATTGAATCAAAGCACTGTATGTTTAGTTGGGTGGAATGTGTGTCCTTATTTCATTTGACTAAAGTTCCACTATTGAATCAAAGCACTGTATGTTTAGTTGGGTGGAAAGTGTGTCCTTATTTCATTTTACTAAAGTTCCACTATTGAATCAAAGCACTGAATGTTTAGTTGGGTGGAATGTGTGTCCTTATTTCATTTGACTAAAGTTCCACTATTGAATCAAAGCACTGTATGTTTAGTTGGGTGGAATGTGTGTCCTTATTTCATTTGACTAAAGTTCCACTATTAAATCAAAGTACTGTATGTTTAGTTAGGTGGAATGTGTGTCCTTATTTCATTTGACTACTATTGAATCAAAACACTGTATGTTTAGTTGGGTGGAATGTGTGTCCTTATTTCATTTGACTAAAGTTCCACTATTGAATCAAAGCACTGTGTGTTTAGTTGGGTGGAATGTGTGTCCTTTTATCCAGGCAGCTTTCATTACAGTGTAGTATGATTTTAGTATCTCTTGTTTCTCAAGTATTCCACCACCTTCACTTTTAATATGTGAAAAATCTTACATCTAATACTATTGGAGGAGTCAACTGCATGTCATGCATACCATTCCTTATAATACTATTGCAGGAGTCCACTGCATGTCATGCATACCATTCCTTATAATACTATTGCAGGAGTCCACTGCTTGTCATGCATACCATTCCTTATAATACTTTTACAGGAGTCCACTTCATGTCATGCATACCATTCCTTATAATACTATTGCAGGAGTCCACTGCATGTTATGTATACGATTCCTTATAATACTATTGCAGGAATCCACTGCATATCATTCATGCCATTCATTATAATACTATTGCAGGAGTCCACTGCTTGTCATGCATACCATTCTTTATAATACTATTGCAGGAGTCCACTGCATGTCATGCATACCATTCCTTATAATACTTTTACAGGAGTCCACTGCATGTTATGTATACCATTCCTTATAATACTATTGCAGGAATCCACTGCATGTCATGCATGCCATTCATTATAATACTATTGCAGGAGTCCACTGCATGTCATGCATACCATTCCTTATAATACTATTGCAGGAGTCCACTGCATGTCATGCATGCCATTCCTTATAATACTATTGCAGGAGTCCACTGCATGTGATGCATACCATTCCTTATAATACTATTGCAGGAGTCCACTGCATGTGATGCATACCATTCCTTATAATACTATTGCATGTGTCCACTGCATGTCATGCATACCATTCCTTATAGTACTATTGCAGGAGTCCACTGCATGTCATGCATACCATTCCTTATAATACTATTGCAGGAGTCCACTGCATGTCATGCATACCATTCCTTATAGTACTATTGCAGGAGTCCACTGCACGTCATGCATAACATTCATTATAATAATATTGCAGGAGTCCACAGCATATCGTGCATACCATTCATTTACTCATTCCTTATTGTGTTTACTGTATAAAATAAAATAATATTTTTGGCCTTCTATTTGTGATCTCATCATAACTCTTGATAGTATTACATGAAAGGTATCAAATGTGTAGACGAGAGATGATAGACATTTTTTAAAATGTATTTTCAGATGTACATGTGATGCAGTGTATGTATGTATGTAGTACCCAACCCCAACTATCAGCAAATTTTGTACCATTTTTTTCTATTTTATATGTGTACAGTATCTGCATGGTATAGAATATGGATAGAAAAATAGAAATGTCTTCAACCTTCAGACTTGTTTTTTTTTAGAGAAGTTAGAGTGTTCAAGAGAGTAGTGAGATAGAAGTGTGTGTGTGTTTGTGTGTGTGTATGTGAATGCGATAGATTTACTCTTTACATAATAGTACTTGCTATAGTACAATAGTAAATGAATTATTTCTTTAAATTGCTGTATTATGTGACTATGTGAAATGGATATGGAATGCATTTCAGCATAGAAGTATGTAAGGCATATGTCCTAATACACATGTTCATCGATTTTGAAAGACACATCCAAGACCAAGAAATACTGATCTCGACAAGATCTAAGATTATTCAGTTTTGTAATATGCTTTGAAGGTGTCCTCCTCGGCACAGCATTCCATACCACGGTATGTATGTAACATAAGCAAAGGAAATCAAGATGTAAAGTAATACAGGTATTCGTCTGGAAGTGACCCAACAGATTTTCTGACATCCTCTGGCATCTTACTGTAATGTAGTTTCTGAAATTTTGATAATAATGTTTTGTTGTTAAACTGTTCTATGGTACACAAATATTCATACAGTAAGTACAGATTGCGTTAATTGTATCCACAAAGAACTAGTACGTAAGAAATGATATGAAATTAAATTTTTTGATACACTTAGGTGAAAAGGATACAAAATATATTTTCCAAATAGTTTTCATAGTTGCTATTTCAGTATTAGCACCTGTAATATATATATATATATATATATATATATATATATATATATATATATATATATATATATATATATATATATATATATGTGTGTGTGTGTGTGTGTGTGTTTGTATTGAGCCGCGTGTGACATTGCAAGATTTTTACCCACGAGATGCGATGTTTTTTTTGAGTTAGCACTCTACCATAGGGTTGGATTATGAAAAGGTACAGGTGCAAAATTAGGTGAAAATTGGGCACTACTACATCACAGATGTACAATTACCTTTTCACCCACTATTCCAAGGCAAATGACTTTGTAAAAACGACTTGTCCTAAGTATTTTCTTATGTGTTTGTCTTTACACATTGAATTTCAAAATTAGAACTTTCGACCATGTACAATTTTGTCCTTGTATACTCTTCAAATCTGATCTTTCTTTATGGACAGGTAATCAAGAATAGCATGAAACACAGCATGGGCCTCACTTTTGATTTTTAAGCATGAACTGTGGAAGCTTTGTTGAGAGACAGCTGCATGATTAGATTACACTGAGAAAACCTGACCCATCTGTGTGGTCAAATCCACTACACAATGCTCTTCATTTACAATGCCTTTCCAAATCGTAGAGTAAAAAATTGTCTGCTTAGAAACACCAAGTAACCAGCCCATGTTACTTATATTGCTGCTGTAAGTGACACTCATGGTATTGCAAGGCCTGGTGGGTCCACATACACCACTCCCTCGATAACTCGCGCCCGGATAACTCGCGAACCCGCTTATAACGCGGTGTCCGGCATGGCTCCCGATTTTTTTCTAAGGAAAATATATTTTAAAATGTGTTAAACTTGAAAAAAGTCGTGATAACAAATTGTAAATTGGCAAATTTATTCTTGATACATAGTTCGTTTTTATCATCGAAAATGGTGATTACCGTATTTTCCGGGGTATAAGTCGCTACTTTTTTTCGGTTTTTTTTCTTCTCTTAAACATGACGTGTGCGACTTATATGCAGGAGCGACTTATACGATAAATAATTTTTTTTAACGACTGTGACTGTTAGGCAGTGATGTTGGGCTTTAGCGAAATGCATCTGCCGGTATACGGGCAAGCCAATTGATGGAAACTTACGGTACACGTAAGTATTAGACTATAAGATTATCAAATTAAATAGTCAAATAATATTTAGTTATATATGTGATAAAATTTGTTGTTATTAATAAATTAAAAAAAATATTGAAATAACGATTGCCATTGTATTTTCTTTATTATTCGGCATGTGCATCTTAGAATCTTTCGGTCTCTAAATTCAGTCGTTGTAAATTTCAGCACTTATTCCCACCCAAGCTGCTAGTCAAAGTCCTTTGAACTTGCCGCCCATCTATTGCGTCATGTTCTTTTGATGTACTCAAATAAATACGGAATGCCGAACGGATTATTTTGTTGTTTTTTTTAAACAACGAATTATGTCCCCGTAAAGCGTTTCTGAGACCTTGGTTAGCGCTTCATAATTTACCTTAATAGTAGTTTATAAAAACACTATCATTTTTTTCGGTTGGTTTCGCAATGGCTTGTTATAAAAAAAAAAAAACATAGCGGGAATATTTCCTCTGATGATTGCTCTAGTTTTAAACTCGGGATTAAGCCCTGACTGGCTTCATGGAGAGAACTTCAAAGTACCGGTAATTAATAAATAAAAAAAAATAACTGGAAGGCTGGCGAACAGATTCAATTGTTAGGTGAATTCGCAATGTCGTCGTGGTAAATTTCAGCACCAATTCCCACCCAAGCTGCTAGTCAAAGTCCTTTGAACTTGCCGCCCAGCTATTGCGTCATGTTTTTTTTGATGTATTCAAATAAATAAGGAATGCAAAACTGGGATTATTTTGATTTTTTAAACAACGAATTATGTCCCTGTCAAGCGTTTTTGAGACATCGGTTAGCGCTTCATAATTTACTTTAATAGTAGTTTATAAAAACACACAATCATTTTTTCGGTTGGTTTCGCAATGGCTTGTTAAAAAAAAAAAAAAAAAAAAAAAAAAAAAAAAAAAACAGCGGAAATATTTCCTCTGATGATTGCTCTAGTTTTAAACTCGGGATTAAGCCATGACTGGCTTCATGGAGAGAACTTCAAAGTACCGGTAATTAATAAATAAAAAATAACTGGAAGGCTGACGAACAGATTCAATTGTTAGGTGAATTCGCAATGTCTTCGTTAATGTATTAAAATCACTGTAGCGTATAAAGTGCCTTTGAAGTTCGCTTGGGTGGTGGAAATGACCGATTGTATAAATACGTAAAGTTCATTCAACGGAGCATTAATAAAATATAGTTTCACAAAAACGTTGTATGATTTAAAATTGTTATATTAGCGTAAGTCAATAAGTTTTATCATGGCACCAACAACTAGAAAAAATATGATGCAGTATTTAAGTTAAACGTCGTAGCATTGGCGAAAGAAAACGGAAATCGTGCAGCAGAAAGAAAATTCAACGTAAGCGAGAAGATTGTGCGTGACTGGCGTAAAAAAGAAGACGAGTTAAGGTTAAAAAAAAAAAAAAAAAAACAAGAGGGGAAATCGTAGTGGCAAAGCAAGTTGGCTAGTTCTCTAGGAGAATCTACGAAAATGGATTGTGGAACAGCGTGCTGCAGGTCATGGACTTTCAACAATTCAAATATGACCCAAGGCAAAGTCTATTGTAATACTGACTTTTATATAACTCTTAAACAATTGTATAATATTTCTTTCACGAAGTTGGAAATTACCAAGTCGCATGCAATGGCCGGCGGTACCAAAGACGTGATTATGGTAAGTGCGGACGAGCGACTTATATACTCAGGAGCGACTTATATGCAGGAGCGAATTATAGGGCGGAAAATATATTGCCTGTAAAGATAGAATCTATATTGTGAAATTTGCATTTATTCAAAATGTGAAGTGATATTTATCAAACGTGTCACAAACCGCAAAAATTATCGTGTTCTAATTTATGTCGTTTTAAATTTTTAGACCCATT
Source organism: Potamilus streckersoni (assembly GCA_016746295.1). Taxonomy (NCBI): domain Eukaryota; kingdom Metazoa; phylum Mollusca; class Bivalvia; order Unionida; family Unionidae; genus Potamilus; species Potamilus streckersoni. Next base: position 23,728 of record JAEAOA010001895.1, read on the forward strand.
AAATTCATGTTGGTATTGGTTAAACCTTGTTAATTTTTTTCTTCCATTTTACTTCTACCGCAATAAAAATCTACACATCGTTCGATCGACATTGTTTTTTTTTCGAAGTGTTTCATTCTTTTGTATTTGAAAAAAAGTCTACTTTGGATCAAACAATAAAATTAGAATGTATACCATTCACCACAAAAAAGTGACGTAATACACAACGTGTGAAGTACATGTGCTAAGCAAACGGAAACCAGGAGGAATAATGATTAGATGATTTCCTCAATAAGTTATAAGTTAGGGATAAGTTATCCCGAAATTAATGTTACTCTGTGAGGAAAAACTAAACAAAGTACACCGATATGAAAAGATATTTATCCACTGTTAATCTTAGCGCGATTATTGAGTATTCAACATACCAAGCCACCCCACCCCCTTTTCTCTATGCGTCGATCCCATTGTTATATTTGTTGTTTGTTATAGGTCCCTCGATAACTCGCGCCCTCGTTTATATCGCGGTCGATGTTTTTGGACCCCAATGTCCGCGAGTTATCGAGGGAGTGGTGTAATTAATTTACTCAGTACATTTCATTTCTAAGTTCACATTTGTACTTTTCTGACTGAGAGATAAAGTAAGATTCATTATAAGTAATGAATGAATTTCTTATTTTTACCACCATATATTTGATGACAAAATATTTGTATTTTCTTTCCAAAATTTACACAAATATTTTTTAGTGTTCAGAAACAAGTGAACAAAAAATATATGGTAATGCAGCCAAACCCATATACTCAACAATAAGCTATATATATGATATTGGGCTATGTGCTAAGTCACAGGAGGGTGTTCACAGTTCACATGTACATTAATGAAATAAAACTAACATTTGCAGTTTCATCGAGCTTGTTTTGGTCCACACATAAATGCAAACATATAGAAAAACAACACAAAGGAACAAAAGTATTCACCATGGTAATGTAAAATACAGCTGTTAAAAATCTGCAAACATATGTAACTTAGATTAGTCACATGATCTGTACTTAAATAAAAATAATAAAATTAAATATGATGAGATGAATTATGACTAGTTAAAAATTAGTAATGTTAATTTCAGTAGCATGGATGTAGCCCTAACTTTATATAAATATGAATCTGTTTTGAGCAAGGTTATTTTTAAACAAACAACTAAAAAACTGCATTAGTATTATCCATTGCAACTAACTCCTATATACAATATATGCAACTAGTGTATGACTAAGTGCAGATTAGTTACAATGCAAATTATCAAGCTACATGATTATATGTAGGCTTTCATATTTAATAACGGCTGACATTTTATTCTTATGTTTCTACAATTTAGATCATTCCTTTTCCAGGTGAGCACTAAATGAAATTAGGTAACTTGTCGAGACAATTTCTGATGACAAACAAGCCATTCCATAATTTTCTGAAAGTGGCATTAGTCTGTTTCCTTTGTCGCATCATTGTATGACTACCAATGTGTCCTAAAGCATCAGTACATAAGTAAAATTAATTTCAAATGGGAAAAATAACTGTTCATGTTCATAAACAAAGTGTCTCAAGACACACGACAAATGTGGCACATTACATCTAGAAATATAATGGGGAAGACATGTTACATCTTGCTCAATTTACCCAGCATAATTGAATTAATCACACAAATGTACATAGTCAACCTTAAAAAGAGCTACAGCAATATAACTAGAATGCGAAAAAAGCACAATAATCCATATTTGGGGCTCTGAAGCAACTATCTGTCGTGCTTCTGAGCAATTCCATTTCACCTTCTGATTTGAACATTATACCCAGCAACCACTCATTAAGACAGCATATGGTGCTGTGCCATCTGGTAAAATACTGGTACTCACTACCACATTTTTTTTTATTGAAATTACTAATGGAGTGTCTTTTCTACATCATTGTTTGGAGATAACGCGACTTGTCATATACTGTTACCTTGAAAATGCGTTAATGCTACGAAGAATTTGAAAATAGAGTAATATTACTTCATGCATTTGTAAATTATTAATATAGTGTTTTAGAGCATAAATCAGTGCTAAACGTTTTTGTTGCTAGCTGAGATTTGGGCATCAGTAATGTAGTATTATTACTAGCATACGCAGAAGAAAAACAAACACGTATTCAGTTAACAGTTTGTTATGCATATTCCTTATTACAGTCAGAAAAGCGTAATAGACCCATAACAACTGACAAGCAAGCAATTCGTATTTCATTACCGAAGCCATTATTAATACATAAACATATAATTATACAGGAATAATAAAATAAACTGCATCTAAATTAGACGTATTATGATCTACCAAAAACTATTAAACTAAGTACTAAAAGGGACTGGTCCAGTTCATTGTTCACAATTGTTGGAGGTCCTTAAAGAGCTTGTACCAAACATTCTTGCTTTGAATTTGTTCAGAAAAAAAAGATTTAACTCATCTACTATTTATTCGTGGGATCAAATAAAAATGTAACCTGATTGGAAAGAAAATCTCAGGCTTCTTCTTCCCCACCCCTTCACCCAATGATTAAAGCATTATGCAAATGTGGACCTCTTAATATAAGTCTGACATTAATGAGATATACACATTAAATATTATGCAAATATATCATGCAATATCATTTGAGATAGGCATAATTCACTAAAGTCACTTACAGTATTTACCTTTCACAAGCGCATTTACATGATTTAATTTATAAAATGAAAATGCGTATCCAAACTACTAAATTTAAACAAACATTGTACAATCTGTGAAAATGTAATAAAATTAAAAGCAAAGTTCCACACAGCTGTGTCATCATGTATCGGGAGCAAAAGAAGGAGATTCAGATTGTCAAACCCTTTTATCGGTCTCTATGGTACATGTATCTTTTCATCTCTATCAGTTATGAAGTCTGATTATTGTTACATCCTAGTCGTAGGGGTTAGTGAACCAATGAACTACACTATCTATGAAACCCTTTCACAGCGCTTCATATAAATGTGTTAATATTGATTTTTAAAAACTGTTCTCCAGACAAAATGGGGCACAAAACATTATCTGACTAGAAAAAGTCAATGCAATTTATCTATTTACTCTGTTTATCAAATATTTAGTAAAAGTTGAAAGACAAAATTTGCATTTTATTAGGATTTGAAATTAAAAACAAGTTGAAGGGAGATAACTCTCCTATATTCGTACAAAATAAATCATTGAAGTATATTACCAAAACGATAAGGACTAGTTAGCCCCCTTGTTGAGTATAGCTATACAAATAATGGATCAACTTAGTAATATTTCATTTCCTAGTCAGGTTCATTCGGAATCAACTTTCTCACTAACATTGTCACTTGTCCCTTCAAATGAATAGAAGATACAGCACACAGTGGCAGATAAATTCACGTATGTATGTGTACATACATAATGGTGGTTTCCCAAATTAGAGGTAATCGAGCTCTTTTCAAGTTTGAAACAGGTGGAAATGATGCTCACACAAATACACACCCATACCCACAAAAAAAATCCACTACTCTCGGGAATATAATTGTTGCTATGATCTTTAGCGGAACGCCTGATTTAATTTAAATATTTGATAATTATATTTGGCATGAACCACAATCTTCCATCTCGCTTGTAATTGTAACTGGCAAAGATACTGATGAAAGCTGAAGGAAACAGAACTAGGGAAAACAAATTGGAAAAATGAATAGCATTTATATCTATGCAAAATTTACATTGATGACCTTTATCCCTAAATAAACTGAAACCTTTATAACGCTGAACATATGTTTTAAAATTAAAAGTAAAGCAATTATATTGTCCAATAAAAGATAAAGACAGTATGTATATGTACAAAATGTATCTACGAAACACATATTCACATGGAAAATTTTATATTTATATCTACTAATTGTATGCTTTATTAGATTAGTAATATAACTTGTACAGACTAGAACAATTATGTTGTCAGAAAATCTTCATTTTTACGTTTCAATTATTTTGATTTTATTATTCATTTGCCATAAAAAAAACGGAATTAACCCACAAAGCAACTGTCCCAGTAAATGCAAGGATTAATGCAGGTTAGTTTCTAATACAAAACATAACAGGTGAAATCAAATTTCATGATTTAATTTTCTACCAGCAATCAGCGGAACTCGTCCAAGTCTCCAACATAAGTAGCATCTCAATCCTTCTGGTCAGTTTTTATCTGCATCACTTGGAAATTTTGGAAAATATTGATATATAAGTGACAGGTGTAAACTTGATCATTTTCACGTTCATGACTTGGTATAAAGTTCATTTAGTCGCCCGTACCTTGTATATCTCAATGCACAAACTCAGCCCAGCTTCTTTATTCCCAGATTGTGTAGATTTTACATTGAATTGTTTTGGATTGAGGAAAGTCACTAGGGAGCTTGCTTGAATCACCTAGTTACATGTTTTCTACAAACTATTGATTCAGTCCGACTGGCTCTGTAAATAAGCTTCTTACAAAACGACGTATATATTATGATTTTCATGACAAGAGACATTTTCGAAAGGTAAATGCACCTTTCATGAATGGTTTTCAAACTTAAGAAGCATATCTGTTTTTCTTTAGTATCTTTACCCACACCAGCTTGATTACTAATCCTCTGTGTATATCCGTTCCATGAAGTTGTCCATATCAAACTTATCCACCTTTTTTGAGTGAAACTGTAAAATGGTCTTTATTTCTCGTATTATCTCCTCATTTGCTCTCATCTACCATCCACCACTTGCATATCACTTCTAACCGCACGAAACTAACTTAACACCTTCTAGAAACCAATCCAGGTAGTCTTCATCTATACTATCGTAGACAAGTATCGTTTATTTTATGTGTTTTTAATATATTTATAAGTTGCTCTCTGATACCCAATTTCTAGTCCATGCTGGGTGCCTTTTTGGTTTCAATTTTGATATAAGTATTAACTTATTATATATCATAAAATCTTTAATATGTTGAATGGATTCAACTTTCTAAACATGAATGTGCAAATATTAGGCTATTCCATTGCAGAAACCTTTGCTGGCACAATTTTGTATTTACTAAGAATGTGAGATCTCACGTGCGTGAAGACTGTTTACATGTATGTTACTATAAGGGAAACTGATGAAAACGTGGAAATACTGTATAATAATTCTTGAACTGAATAAATATAAGGTGTCAATCGTAACTGTTAAAACTTCAGCGCTGTGCACCATTGAAGGCAGAATGAAAATGATAAAAGGAGTTAATAACTTCCTCATTGAAGCAAAGTGTTTAAGGCGGACCGTACATTAAGTGTTTATTGTACAACATGGATCCGAGTTATAACAATGTTTTTGGTCTTGTTTTAATCTTCCTTCTTTTCATACTTGCAGTGGGTAAGTTGTTTTTTTTTTTTACACAATTGCGTCACAGTGTTAAAGTTTTACTCAGTCTTTGTTGCAAAGTATTGTATATGACATGTAAGGGCAATATGACATTGTTAATTTGTCAAACATTCTTTTGTAGCATACTTTCACCAAACATACATGCTACTGTGCAGCTGGTTACTGTGGACGCTGTCATCGTTCTGCCAAATTCCTGTCTTCAGTGTAATGCAACGAGGCTGTAACACAAATAAGGATATCAAGTACACGAAAACAACTAACACCCTAGATACTTAAATCATATTGGTCTTTATAATTGGATTCATTGACTCTTAATATTCTATAGAAACACGTCATAAGTAAGCCAAATGTCGATAAATATCTATATTCAACAATGAATGCATGATATGATGGTACAGTTTTCGCATTGGAGAATGAGTTAACTTAAGACATGATTTACTTTAACGAAATGTGATCACTTGTTATAAGGTATGAAAAATGTTATAAGGTATGAAAAAAAGGTATCATCGTTACTTAATGCACAGGGGGCCTCGAGTGGCCGAGTGGTCTAAAGCGATGTCCGTTACGGATCACTGCCATCTCACTTCTGTCTGCATGAGTTCGAGTCTAGGATTCGGCGAATGTGGATATGTGAGAAAGCTTGCCAGTAGCTTCTCGTAGGTCTGTGGTTCTTTCCGGTGATTTCCCGGTTTCTTTCTCCATCATTAATACTGGCCGCCATGAATAGCCTATCGTGTACTGAAAAATGGCGTTAAGCCCAACAACAACAACAACTTAATGCACATGGTTCACAGGATTGGGTTTACCGTAATTGGGAATAGGGTAAAGCTGTTCACTCCGTATAACGATTGACTTAGTCCATCATCTCACCATATTTGTTAAGTGCTGCTGAGTAAAGTACCTGACATATAACATCTTCAGTTTTAACAATGATAATATCTTGGCATAGTATGTAGTTTGCTCGGTTAATGTGCACCTGAATTATTTACTTTTTAGTATATATATATATATATATATATATATATATATATATATATATATATATATATATATATATATATATATATATATATATATAATGAGTAAATGAGTAAACTAATGTTTAACGTTCTGTTTGTAAAAATAGGCGATAATATGCATAAAACGGTGGTGAAAAATAGCACACGATGGCATAGATCATGCTGAAAATAGAAAGCGTTTCGGTCAACGTTACATTTAATATTTGTATCGAGTGAGTAATCTATTACAATGTGTATTGGTCGCAATGTGACGTGCAAATAATGTTATGTACACAAACAATATTTGTTTCTTTTATTTCAATAGTGATACCATTTCGTGCAGATTAAGATAAATACAACAAAATGGTACTTTCACTCACAACGATTTTAATCAGATTCTTTGGTTTTATTAATAAAAGTTTGCTTTTATTTTGAGTAGTCTTGCCTTAGAACGAACAACCAAAGACGATACACATATACCGACAACCACATAGACAGATATATCGATGCATTGTTTTGGTCCAAAAGTATTGCCCTCATCTACAACTCAAGCTACTGTCTGTATGAACAGAAATCTAAAAATGACTGTTTAGTGGTCAAAGTATCTAGTGTTGATTTGTAATATTTTTGTATCATACACTTCAGTTTTCAACAGAACTGCCAAGTATATTTGTATTTCATATTACAGACATGCAAACACGCACTTTCGGCGTCTTTAGTATGCGGACATGTGCATTTTATTGTTTATAGATACAATGTTTTGGAGAATTAATCTTGAACAATTCTAATATATTAATGATAATACTATTTAATAATGTCATAACTGTAATATTTTGGTTGTGCTTAATGGCGTAGATAATTATACTTTGCAAAATATTTATTATACTTGGTGTTCAGGGGACATGGATATGATTAAATTTAAAAATTTCTTTTCTAAAGCACAAGCTGTTTTTTTTTTATTTATAACGATAAGCTTACATGATCCAAGATCGAGGTATCGTATAGGTTTAGATAAAATTTAGGATCCTTGATTTTTAATTTATAGCAGCAGAGAGGCTGAATGACATACGCGTAGTGACCAGATTGTGAATGAATCGAGCAAATTTTTTTTTTGGCCAATTAGAGAATTTTTCATTGTTAAGGCAAAAACTTCTATTTTTTTCAGCCTTCGTAGGAACCATTAATTTTCAAAACTAAGGTCTCTAAAAAGTTGTAGGGTTCATCCTCTCTGCTGCTTGTCTTATTCGGATGTATCTTCCATGACGCACTAACGGTGAAGTCCTTGTCATAGGTTATCTGGAAAAGTTTGAGAGGCTGGACCATAAACAAATCATCATCATCATCATCATCATCATCATCATCATCATCATCATCATCATCATCATCATCATCATCATCATCATCATCATCATCTTCTTCTTCTTCTTCTTCTTCTTCTTCTTCTTCTTCTTATTATTATTATTATTATTATTATTATTATTATTATTATTATTATTATTATTATTATTATTATTATTATTATTTCGAGCTTTGCATTAAAACGATATGGAGGTTCTTTCACCATTATAACTGAAAACACGTGCACTTTTTTGTAAATTACCAACACGTAGTAACAGTTTTCCTTGAAGCATATAGTAAATTGAGTTTAGTATGTGTTGTTTTTCATCAACCAGGTAGAGAAATGTAACTATGTTCAACGTTATATACGTGGAAATTGCTTTGTGTCTCACATGATAAACACCTTTCTATTTACATGGTGATTTGCCTGCATTGTCAATTTATTCAAACTACATTAAACACTAAACAAAAAAACATTGCAATGTTTTAGGACGCCAAACAAAGGGCATCTCACTGTAGTCATTGCAAACGATTGCTTACATTTGCTCATAAATCCTTAAAACAATGTGAAAATTGGTTATGTACCTTTTCAATTCCTTTTGTCACTAACTTGTTTAAAAACCAATTCTTGTTTGATCTGAATGTAACATATTTAATATTGTAAATTAAGAAAAATACGAAAATGTATCTTTTAATTAAAGTCTAAAATTCAACACGACCAAGCTGAGTTCGTGGGAAAAAAAAACAACAATTCGGTGTGACCAACGGGGAAATATAACTTCATTATAAATGTGATAATAATGTCTAAAATGAATTACTGTAATCGGTCCTTGGTAAGATAATGTACTTTTCCTTTGCATTACGCTATTCATCTCATTGTCAAAATATTTATTGGAAGACAAACAAACAAAAAAATGACATAAAATTATATTAATTTAGGAGTTATGTCTGCTGGGTATACCTTGACATGCTATTTGATAAAGGGCTACAAATTTTAAAAACTCTATTTGTCATAAAATTGTCGTAGTTTAATCCAAACTGAATAAACATATTTGAACCTTGACATTAGTTTTGACATCTTCTTATTCAAGATCTCAACTTATAATCATTTCCTAATTTAGTTTTGCTTCTTTTGTTAAAACGTGATCGATTTTCAGATTGTCGCTGTTTGCAACAGACAATATCAAGTTAAGCTAAGCTTGTCTTAAAGCGTTGAAGATACCCACGTTATGGTTTTCCATAAAGTTAAAAAATTGAATAGTGCGAACGCCATGTGACAGGACACGAACTAAAGCTATCAATAATCTTTATGGTGCAATCTCGTTTATATCATCCAATCCTGGACCAGTTTTAATCATAAAATGAATATTAGCAATGGGTCAACTTAAAAATGCCATCAATGATAATACGAATATTTGATGTAATATAATTGAGCACCTCATGTCTGTTACATAGACTCTTTCCTAACAGTTAGACACCCTACAATATGTCTATACTACACAGCCTGAGACACGCTCGTATCAGATTCAATGACTGACTTTTATAGACAGGTGTTACCATGTCATCCCTTTGATGGAAGGTAACAGTATATGAGATGAAGGCAAGTATGTGCATAATGTTAAAACAAGCATTTCATAAAATTTAAGGCTAAAAGACTATGTAACTTACTTTTTATTTATTCTTGCAATTGTCAAAAGGACGACCTATGAGGGCCACATGAATGCCAGACATACAGTACCACAACAAGGACGACCTATGAGGGCCACATGAATGCCAGACATACAGTACCACAATAAGGACGACCTATGAGGGCCACATGAATGCCAGATATACAGTGCTACAACAAGGACGACCTATGAGGGCCACATGAATGCCAGATATACAGTACCACAACAAGGACGACCTATGAAGGCCACATGAATGCCAGATATACAGTGCTACAACAAGGACGACCTATGAAGGCCACATGAATGCCAGATATACAGTACCATAATAAAGACGACCTATGGGGGCCACATGAATGCCAGATATACAGTACCATAATAAAGACGACCTATGGGGCCACATGAATGCCAGATATACAGTGCTACAACAAGGACGACCTATGAGGGCCACATGAATGCCAGATATACAGTACCACAACAAGGACGACCTATGAGGGCCACATGAATGCCAGATATACAGTACCACAACAAGGACGACCTATGGGGGCCACATGAGTGCCAGATATACAGTGCTACAACAAGGACGACCTATGGGGGCCACATGAATACCAGATATACAGTACTACAACAAGGACGACCTATGAGGACCACATGAATGCCAGATATACAGTATCACAACAAACTTGCCATATGTTATTTATATTTATATGGCGGTTAAAACCTTTGTTAGGTCATGTTTTATAGTACATGGAAGGAAACTCATGTCTACGACTTAGAAAAACGCTCTGATAGACCAGACAAATGCGAAGCAAGAAAATTCATGCAAGTGTGAAATTCGCGTCTCGTGAATATTTTGGATTTTGGATGATTAAAAAAAACTATTGTGGCATGTGCACGTTTAAGAACCTTACAGGTTGAAGTGAACTTTCTGATACGTGGGAGAGGATGAGTAAGTTTGATCTTCTATGCATCGATTCAGGAGTAAGACTGGTATGTTATGAAAAGATAACTGTTTTCTTTTCTTGCATAAATACCTGATTTACTTCACCTTTCTGGTATTAAAACCTTATAATTTTTTAACATATTATCAAGTGTATCTGGTATTATTTTTGTTTCATAAACTTCACTGATGCGTGGTTAGTAAAAAAAAGTTTATGACGGTGAAACTATCCTTAACATCCTCAAAGTCATACATGCAACACTATGATCATTTAATTATTGAAGTAATGTCCCTGGTTTTAGTTTACAAGCGACATTGTGTACTTGACCAAAGCAGTCTACATCGGCCTTTGACCTCGTAAATATAATTGAGATCAAAATCCAAAACCCACTGATAATACTAGTTCAAAAAGACAATAATTGCGTTATTATATGACAAGATATGCATGAGTGACCAGCGAAAATATTATGATTTAAGCATCAATGTGACCAGAGACACTACTATGGTGTAAGCTTAAATGTAACCACAGACACTAGTATGATTTAAGCATGAGTGTGACCATAGACATTAGTATGATTTAAGCACGAGCGTGACCAGAGACACTATGATGATAGCATGAATGTGACCAGAGACACTAGTATAAGTTAAACATTAGTGTGACCAGAGAAACTATGATGAAAGTATGAATGTGACCAGATGCAATAATATGATGGAAGCATGAGCCTGACCAGAGACACTAGTATGATTTAAGCGTGAACGTGACCAGAGACACTATTATGATTTAAGCATGAGTGTAACCAGAGAAAATAGTATGATTTAAGCATGAGTGTGACCAGAGACAATAGTATGATTTAAGCATGAGTGTGACCAGAGACAATATTATGATTTCAGCATGAGTGTGACCAGAGACAATATTATGATTTCAGCATGAGTGTGACCAGAGACAATAGTATGATTTAAGCATGAGTGTGACCAGAGACAATATTATGATTTAAGCATGAGTGTGATCAGAGACAATATTATGATTTAAGCATGAGTGTGACCAGAGACAATAGTATGATTTAAGCATGAGTGTGACCAGAGACAATAGTATGATTTAAGCATGAGTGTGACCAGAGACAATATTATGATTTAAGCATGAGTGTGACCAGAGACAATATTATGATTTAAGCTTGAGTGTAACCAGAGACAATAGTATGATTTAAGCATGAGTGTGACCAGAGACAATAGTATGATTTAAGCATGAGTGTGACCAGAGACAATAGTATGATTTAAGCATGAGTGTGATCAGAGACAATATTATGATTTAAGCATGAGTGTGATCAGAGACAATAGTATGATTTAAGCTTGAGTGTGACCAGAGACAATAGTATGATTTAAGCATGAGTGTGACCAGAGACAATAGCATGATTTAAGCATGAGTGTGATCAGAGACAATATTATGATTTAAGCATGAGTGTGACCAGAGACAATATTATGATTTAAGCATGAGTGTGACCAGAGACAATAGTATGATTTAAGCATGAGTGTGATCAGAGACAATATTATGATTTAAGCATGAGTGTGATCAGAGACAATAGTATGATTTAAGCGTGAACGTGACCAGAGACACTAGTATGATTTAAGCATGAATATAACTAGAGACAATAGTATGATTTAAGCATGAGTGTGACCAGAGACAATAGTATGATTTAAGCATGAGTGTGACCAGAGACAATAGTATGATTTAAGCATGAGTGTGACCAGAGACAATAGTATGATTTAAGCATGAGTGTGACCAGAGACAATAGTATGATTTAAGCATGAGTGTGACCAGAGACAATAGTATGATTTAAGCATGAGTGTGACCAGAGACAATAGTATGATTTAAGCATGAGTGTGACCAGAGACAATAGTATGATTTAAGCATGAGTGTGACCAGAGACAATAGTATGATTTAAGCATGAGTGTGACCAGAGACAATAGTATGATTTAAGCATGAGTGTGACCAGAGACAATAGTATGATTTAAGCATGAGTGTGATCAGAGACAATATTATGATTTAAGCTTGAAACAAATTAAATAGGAAAGAATACAACTACTGGAAATGCTCGCAGCAATTATTCTACGCTATTTTTGTTCAGAACATCCACACTATCTCCAAGAGTTCATTCTTCATTGACTAAAAATATTTATATACACATATTATATAAAGTACATGGCATAAAATAAACAAACCACCTTAATCTAAGATACTCCCGTAAAAGTCCTAATTATGATTAGCATATATTTTATCTACAAGTGTTATAATTGTCATGATATTTTTTGTGTTGAAACACCTTTTTCTTCATAGAAAAACCGTTCAGTGATTGAATGAATTTGACAATGTCGAAATCCCCAGTATGAGATTTATTGCCAACGCGAAGATTATATAAGATTTCTTTACCACAAGTACATGACGTTGCTATAGAATATGTGTTTGTTGGAATGTATGAGTAAAACTTTTAAAGTTATATAATGTCACATGGAATTACACTACTCAAGAAGTTGGCACAATAATCGCAATATAAATATATTTATTGATCAAACCGACAGATATTCAACTTGACCACAAAATCTAATGTGGTTGGGGGCACTTTTTATACGGCTCTTCATGTGACCGTTACGATATTTTGTCTTCATTTCATATTCTTGTAATAGTCAACTGTGGATGAGATTGCATTTTTTGAATAAGAAATTATTTACTTAAACAGGTCAACATTTGTTTTTTCAAAAAGAAATCTAAGCCCTGTTTAATTGTTCGTTGCATAAACCCCCATACGTGCGTGCTTAAGTTTGAAATATGATATCTTAAATAATATAATATGACTCATTGTATGTTTTTAATAGACCGAACGATTGTCAAAGATTTATCTATTACTAGTTGTGTATATACAAAATAAAATGGAATTGTTTGACATCATGAGCTTTATTCTAAAACTGAATGTAAAGATGACGGTTCTCTCTCTCTCTCTCTCTCTCTCTCTCTCTCTCTCTCTCTCTCTCTCTCTCTCTCTCTCTCTCTCTCTCTCTCTCTCTCTGTGTGCTAGGGTTTTTAACATAGCTTAAACGATTTAAGCCACGTCGCTTCAATATCTGCAGTGTGAAGGCCGACCAGTCCTAACAATTTACCTCTTAATTTTGAGCTTCAAGCGAAGCAGTTGCAACTACCATTTTATAAGTCTTTTTTATAACTTGACCGGGGTTCGAACCTGCAGTCTCCCGCATCTAGGCGGACTCTCTAGCCAATTAGGCCACCTAAGCTGTCAAGAAGGATGATAAACATGTATTTGGAGAAAAAGCTTGAAAATATTAAAACTGACAACAAAAGACGTCTACATATTTACATGTTGACTATGTCTACCAAAGTTTGTTCAAGATTTCTTAAATGGTTTTGGAGTCTGTCCCAGATACAAAAGTATGGGTCATAGATTGATAGGTGGAAAGATGAACATAAGTATGTAGTGAAGGGGTAAGAAATAGCAACAATGGGATTCTAGTGCTAAAAATGAGTGTTTGCCAGAAAATGGAACATAGCGCCAATGGATTGGGAGTGTATAGGTGGCGCTCACCAATTGCTATGTATTTTTGAGAGAGTGACGTGTGTAAGGTGAAATTGTTTGCATTTAAAACACTCACAGTGGAGAGAATGTTGGTATACCTATATGCTACTTTAATGTAATGTTACTGACATTTCTTTGGATATTGTACTTTTGGAAATTGTAAATGATTTTAGCATACTGCCAACACTATCGTTGGCAGCTATTAAAATAGGGAAAATGAATTTTCCAGTAATAGAAAATACGAGATTCTGAAAGTACAATGATTGAATTACCAAATATGTCAAATATAAAGACGTTATCAGCTCTTTTTTTACAATTAAAATCTGAAGTTCAGTAAGCGAAAACGAGTATGTAGAGCTAATGCTTTTTTGAAAGGTGCACATCTGAAGTAAGGCCAAGCTGTATACTCTAGAACACAATCAAACACCAAAAATAAAGGAAAAAGTTCATTGAACAATAATTAAGATAAACAAAGACTTTTTTAAATAGACTGTATAACTAGTGAGGAAACCCGGGGAAATCACTTTTCTTTACAATTCTAACCCTATGCTAAATACGAAACTGTAGAGTGACACCAGAGCGACAAGGGAAATTGAACATAGCGACATGGGGTTGAGACTGTATAGCAACAAGGGAAGTTGATAATAGGAGTAGTAGGTAAATTGCGGAGTCTAGCCCAGAGACCCTTAAAAAAAAACACCAACGAAATACAGATCGACTACCTCCGTCAACACTCCACTATCACAATCTTGCTGATGACCAAAACATATTATACATCATCGTCAACATCATTCTTTGTGAACTATCTCATATGACAATATATTCGGCGTACTTATTTGGGGCATTTTAGGAGTTTCTGATCTATAACCAGTATTTTCACATACTACTGTTACTGTCAAATTTTCAAACATTATACCTCATCACCTATGATCAATGTTTAAATTGTTGATATTAGAAATATTTTGGCGTGGTGAATGTAGAGACTAATCTTTACGGTCAACACGGAGACGACATTCGAAAAAATTCTTTATTTTCAGCTTGTGAAGAGTATATTATTTTGTCGATCAAATATACTGTTGACCGATTGAGATCGATGGTAAGTTTAGTATATTTCTGTTGACTGATCGGAGCGTGAAAATTTGTAAACTTCGTCGATAACTTCTGACTCAACTTTTCGAGGTAATTGAAATATCCGCTGTAATCAGATCGGATGACAGTTCCAGTTTGTCACGAGCTGCGACAAAGCACATACCTGATATTTCATTACTAATTTCAACTGTCAACTGTTTGCCGTCTATCGTCAGAGATTTGTTTTTGCTGTTTGTAGCTATGCGTGACAGTAAAATTTTCGAACCTTATTTATACTGTTCACAAATTTTCATACTTTCATTGATAATTATTTTCATACCTGGTGACCCTCATGGGTAGGATATCCGTCAGTATACTGACGATAGTACGAAACTGGCGTATTGAATCATCAATATTATATTTTATACCTAGTAAGCAAGATCGTATCTGATCAAATAATTTTTTATTGGTGATACCAGCCGTTTTACAGGCATGTTCTTTTTTAGTTGTAAGTCGAGGATCGATTTTTTTTACACGCTGTTGCAAGAGAAATACCAACGCCAAATATGATTAACAAAAACGGAATGACTGATACTCCGCTTGAAATTATACCAGAGCAGGTCAACAACGGTAAACATGACCTATCCGGAGTATATTGTTATAGTATTTGTGACATTTTGTCAGGCACCAAAGTTTTCATTATGATAATATTTGTAATATTGCATTAACTCTTCAACATCTTGTTTTGGAAGTTTATCCAAAATATGATTAAAATCTACTATACTTTTTCATTATACAATAGATGTTTGATTAAGTGATTATTTGCGGTGTTTCGGCTACAAATTTCAGACACCACCAGTAAGACGTCGCGGTTAATCTTCTATCGAACGCTATAAAAAAAACTTTTCTTTGGCATCTTTATTTAACACTATATATACAACTCCAAAAAAATCATCGCTTATGTGACACCATATAAATTTGGTAAATATACTAAACTTTGCACTGCTAAGCACGGATATCCTATAAACATCAGTGTGAGAGTGTTATTTTGTTGTGACCATGTTGATGAATCTGTTACCACTGTGTACAAAATATTTTAAATTTGTGCGGAATTTTGATCAGATTCGTCTTTTTCAACGATATTAGGAATCCCACTGACAATATCATTAATGTTTGTGTTAATATCAGCTAGGTTTATGTCAGTTGGTGGACTTCCAAAAAATTCGTTAGTGGTTCTGTTCACGTCTCTGCAAAAGTTCATAAACTTTTGAACTTAATTAGAAAAATCAGTCTTGAACTCAATCGTTGATTGTGGCTAATGAAGTTGTTATTGGAACTTCCTTATCGACATATTTCTTTGTTGCAGCATCAAAATCAGACTCTGGCGTTCTAAGATAATTGATGCCATTTTTGTTCATGTTAAGAAATCACGCATCATACCACAACACAGAAATATATAGTTCGATTCTTGATCATCGGCATGTTTGTGTTGTCGCGGCATCATTATCCGCGGTTGGGTCTCCAAGGTATATAATTCTATTTTGGTTCATGGCGATGTTATCCATGAACGAATCACCGGTTCACCTGATAAAATCGTTAATTGGGTTACTCGAATCTTGTATTTTACCTTGATCGGCAAAAGTAACTATATGATCAACAAACCTCGGTAGGGTTTCGCACAAGTATATCTGACAACGAGGAGATGAACAAGATCAGATCATATTTTTCATTATCGCCTAACAAAAGATATTATTCGGTCTACCTCATCCAGGGCTTTTATTACGTCGATAGATTTATTCGACGCAATACTGGCTGTTTTATATTATTTCCAGGACTGGATAATGTTGATGTGAGAAATATTGCAAACGAGCAATGCGGATATGTCATGAAAGATAAATTTATCCAATTATATCAACGAACAACAAAAGACAATTACAATTTCTTTTTATTTGACAAGTTAGCGTGTGATCAGGCCAAGATGTTTCGTTGTTGGATCAACACGTTTTTATACTAGAATTTTATAGCGCATATAGAAAAAAATGGAAAAGCATCAACAAAAAAAAATTGAATTAAAAACTCAAGCAGCTTTTAAAAAAGGTGGCAGAAGCTCGGCGTGGGCAAGTTCATGCAGAGGAAGAAACTGCAAAAGTTTTCAAACCTGTTACAGAAGCAGTACTTTGCAAACAACCAGAAACATTTGCACTATCCACTGACGAGCTAAAAAAATACAGGATAAAGGTTTGTTAGGTTTACTCTGATAAAGATCGAAAGAGGAGAGTATAAACATCACAGAAGAACTTGTAAGACACACTGCTGCAACTGCAGAACGACAAGCCAAATTTGACAGATTAAAAAACAATCTTCTTGCATTTCAACATGCAGCAGTGTGTCTTACAAGTTCTTCTGTGATGTTTCTACTCTCCTCTTTCGATCTTTATCAGAGTAAACCTAAGAAACCTTTATCCTGTAATTTTTGAATTTGTCAGCATAAAAAGTTTTAACGAAAACATTGTTGTGATACAAAGAAAAAAATCTGAAAGGAAACAAACTGATTTAAGTTGGAGCTTCCGTGTTAGATTTATCGAAGTGGCATATGTATAAATATCATTATAATCTTGTTAAAAATCAGTTGCTGTCCTTTAGACTATTGTTTTCTAATACCGATTCGCTTGTGTATGAAATCCAATGTGAAGACGTCTATAAGGATATGAACGATAATCAATATCTATTTGAACTTTCAAATTACCCTCGTGACAGTAAATTTCACAACTACACGAATAAAAAGGTTATTGGCAAGTTCAAAGATGAAATGAACTCGAGTAGTCATCAAATACTTTATCGGATTGCGCAGAAAAATGTATACGGCATTGTTAGACAATAATAAAATCACGAAAAAAGCAAAAGGTCTGCCTCGCAATGCTGTGATAAAGTTCCAGAAATTTGACGATTACAGATATACGATTGACGTCGTCGTTAGTTTTATAAGAGCAAAGGCTATTCATACAAATCATAATAAGCTTGAAACAGATGTGATTATTAAACGAGGATTGAGTAATTTTGATGATATACATTTGCACTTGGGCATTTTTGCGAAACAGATCTGCTCGACCTCAAATTCGGCGTCAATGGTATAAAATTTTGTTTGAAAAATATAAATAATGTTTGAAACTTTGACAGCCACACATAAATACAATAGCAAGATCAAAATTCTAACGATAGACGACAAACAGTTGACAGTCGAAACTGATAACGTACTAACAGGGACATGCTTTACCTCAGCTCGTGACAAGCTAAAACTGATACATCAGATCTGATGACAGCGGATATTTCAATTGCATCGAACAGTTGAGCCATAAGTTATCAGCGGAGTTAAACAAACTTTCACGTTCCGATCAGGCAACAGAAATATACTAAACGTACCATTGATCTCGAGCGGTCAAAAGTATATTTGATCGACCAAAAATATCCTGTTGCATGCTGAAAATGAAGGTTTTGTTCGAATGCTGTTGCCGTGTGAACGGTAAAGTTTAGTCTCTGCCATGAAGAAATATCTCTAATATCAACAGCTGACACATTGATCATCAGTGATGAGGTATAATGTTTGAAAATTTGACAGTAAAAGTAGTTGGGGTAAAGGCTGGTTATAGATCAGAGACTCCTAAAATGCCCCAAACAAATACGTCGAATATATTGTCATATGAGATAATTCACATACAGTGATTATGTTGACGATGATGTATCATATGTTTTGGTCATCAGCAAGATGGTGATCGTGGGTGTTGACGAGGTGGTCGATCTATACATGTTTGGGCTTTTTAGGGATCTCTGGGTAAAAATCCGAATTTACCTACTACTATAGGATTTGTCAGCGGCAAGCGAATGGGACATACATACATACATACATACATACATACATACATACATACATACATACATACATACATACATACATACATACATACATACATACATACATACATACATACATACATACATACATACATACATACATACATACATACATACATACATACATGCATACATATATACATATACACATACATACATGCATCATTTCAACATCTGATTATGCAATGAACGTAACAAATACTGATACGGTTTAACCCTAATGCTTCTAAACGAATTATAGTTCTAAGACACAATTCGTCTGCTATCACCACATCAAATTGATTTTAAAATTTGATGGTAATAAACAAAATATTACCAAATAGGAAAAGGAGCAATAGATAGTAATATAAACAACACAACCTAATTAATTAGCGGATACATCACATGTTACATTTTTGCCTGGAAGAGACTGCAAATGTAATGTCATCTGCAGTTGAAAATGCAACACTCAGACTGGATGAAGTATTACCCATCAATAAATCGAAAAAAAGAAATCAAACGCAATGTAAAGACTGATTCAATATGCTCATCGTTTGAAAGTCTGCATCCACTGCTACGTTTATTGAACGATTAACTCCACTTATCGAGCCACCCCGGTACCGTGCTGACACGCTCATTGGGGTAGTAGGTCTAATACGTGCATACGTGCATAGCACAGTATTTGATTGAATATTCAGACGAGGATAGGATGGTAGGGATAGAGTTAGGAAGGAACCATTTTGTAACATCCTGTTCTAATTTAGATTTCAGTTCCCAAAAATAAATAGCGTCTTGCAGAATCTTGAAAGATTGTATCTGTGCTGTTGAATGTGGAGAAAAGAAAGAGAACAAATCTGTGTGTGTGTGTGTGAGAGAGAGAGAGAGAGAGAGAGAGAGAGAGAGAGAGAGAGAGAGAGAGAGAGAGAGAGAGAGAGAGAGAGAGAGAGAGAGAGAGAGAGAGAGAGAGAGAGAGAGAGAGATTTTCGGCACTTGCTATACAAAAAGATTCGTGGAGATTTATATAACTAGTCAATTACTTTATTAAACGATAGAATACTGAATTTTTCGCTGTCATGCTAAGACATGTTCGATGTAAGTAGGATATGCCGTTTTAGTGTAAAAGGATCTTATAACGTCTGCTGTCACTTGCATTAATTTGTTCCTTACAGCATAAATGATAGATAACAAACAGAAGTATTACTTTTAACATATATTTCTGACTGAATAAGTTAATCCCGTCTCTCACCTCTAAAGCGTTTATCACTCTCTAGAAGATTTGGATTTGGAATTAGATTATTAAAACAGCTTTAATAATTTTTTCAGTCATCTCGCTACGATGTCTGCAGTGTGGCAGTTTATAATGACGTCTAGCACTGGTGTATGATGCCGCAGATATGTAGCATCATATCCCAACCAATTACATTATCCTGACACCAGACCAACCAGTCTTAACAATAACCTCTTAATGCTAAGTGACAAGCTTTTCATAAGTCTTTGTTATGACTGGGCAGGGGATCGAACCAACGACCTCCTGCATCCAAGGCGGATGTCCTAACCACTAGGCCACCGGAACGGTCTCTCGAAGAAACCATTGCGTTCTGCAAGCAGCTTGTGGTAACCTAAAATAAGATGTTTCGCACTGTCGTCAACCTCTTTTCAACCACTTTCCACTGAGTTTGCAAATCTAACAAAAGGCAGGAGAGAGAGAGAGAGAGAGAGAGAGAGAGAGAGAGAGAGAGAGAGAGAGAGAGAGAGAGAGAGAGAGAGAGAGAGAGAGAGAGAGAGAGAGTTCCACTATTTCAGAATGAGACCATACCATCAATTGAACGTTAAGTCCTAGAAATTACACATGACATGGTTTTAAATGAATATTTCTAGAGTGAATTAAGTCATCTCATAGTTCCTGATTTGCACTACAATTTTATATGTTAGTTTATGTATGGGAAAATATAAGCGAGTTTTTCTCTTAGCAAGATTGCGCGACTTTGGGAGTGCAGTATTACGCGAGTCCATGTTTTCCCATATAAATATAGTAATCTTTTTAAAATGCATTCATTTGGATTGTCTACCTAAGGCTTAATAACATAAAGAACACATTTCATTAAAGAAACAAAGTAAATGAATTCACAACCATAAACACAGCAGCAAAATTAATGGGCATATAACACCGCCCACCGAACATTGAGCCTGGTCTCACGCTCCTCTTTAGTTAAAAAAAAATAACTGAAATTTAAAGCCATTTTGTGAATCAACTTTTACAGTTGGTCTGTAATATATTGCCTTTTTTGCCTCTGCAACTCAGTTCTGCTTTCTACTTGTGTTGGACTGGATTTGGGGCCCCGAGTGGCCGAGTGGTCTAAAGCGCTGTCCGTTATGGATCACTGCCATCTCACCTCGGTCTGCGTGGGTTCGAGTCTAGGATTCGGCGAATGTGGATATGTGAGAAAGCTTGCCAGTAGCTTCTCGTCGGTCGGTGGCTCTTTCCGGTGATTTCCCGGTTTCTTCCTCCACCATTAATACTGGGCGTCATGAATAGCCTATCGTGTGCTGAAAAATGGCGTTCAGCCCAACAACAACAACAAAAACAACAACAACAACTGGACTGGATTTATTGGGTCAATTTCGTACGAAGTACATGTGATTTAAACAGTTGAATCAACTGAACCTGTGTTTCTGTTCTGTCATTGATTGTTCGGAATCATTAATCAGGAAAGGACGTGAATTCGTTTAATTGCAATAATGAAAAGGACGCTATGGAATATCATATTACTTTCACTTTTAGAAAAGTTGAGAATGTGATTCCATTTCAAAATGTAATCGAATTTACAGTTCAATTTTGCAATATGCACCAAGATTTGGAATCCTTATCATGAGCTATGTCTTTCAGATTTGGAGAAATAACTAAGAAAGTACATTTTGAGGAAATTAAAGATGCATCCGTATATTTATCGCCATTCTTATTACTAAATAAAGTAGACCTATCACTGCATGCTCGCTGTTAGAAGGACCCAGCTAAGACCTGAATGGCTTTTATCTCATGCCTAACATTTTATCAAAATGGCTAAACGGAAAAATTGCAAAACAGCTTTTGACAGTACATTTAGCCAGCGGAAATAGTACGTTTTCGTCGTCTTGGCTTACTGCCTCTTAGCTTTTTACTTAAACCTTCAGTTGCATCTTTTTTTCCTCGAAATTAGTGTTTTGATTGACATGTAGAATTGCATGTCTCTGATAGATATGCGATAGACCTTGTACTTTTCTATGCCATTGTTATTGTGCATGTATGTATGTATGTATGTATGTATGTATGTATGTATGTATGTATGTATGTATGTATGTATGTATGTATGTATGTATGTATGTATGTATGTATGTATGTATGTATGTATGTATGTATGTATGTATGTATGTATGTATGCAGGTAGGTAGGTAGGTAGGTAGGTAGGTAGGTAGGTAGGTAGGTAGGTAGGTATGCATGCATGCAGGTAGGTAGGTAGGTAGGTAAGTAGGTATGTCTGCATGCATGCATTTATGTATGTATGTATGTATGTATGTATGTATGTATGTATGTATGTATGTATGTATGTATGTATGTATGTATGTATGTATGTATGTATGTATGTATGTATGTATGTATGTATGTATGTATGTATGTATGTATGTATGTATGTATGTATGTATGTATGTATGTATGTATGTATGTATGTATGTATGTATAGCTATGCTTTATGAACATGTGGAATCTAATCATAGTAAACAATTTAGTCAATTACGACTGTATGAATTCTTCAATTGTTGATGTTTGCATTAAAAAAGGAAAACCGTATCCACATTATAAATATGCATTGAACTTTCTATGAAACTCTATTTAAAAATGACGCCGCTATTACTCTGGAAACTTGGGAAAGACTATTTTGTCAATGAAAAAAATACAAACGCAATTTCTCAGATTCAATCCTTTCATTAGTATTGCTTCACCAGCGTAAGGTCACTTTCTTTGAAATGGCATGTGTACCGTGATTTTAACAATTTCTACATTTCGTTTGAAATAAATAAAAGAATGTCCTTTTCCATAATTACAGGGTCACTTCTTTCTCAGTCCAGTCAACTTCGAACACCTTTTTTCTTCGTCGGCTCTGACAGGAACTACTTCCGACTGTAATGAAAATATACTTGTTAAAATAAGTCAAGATGTCGCTCTACAGTTGCGTATTGAGCATAGGAAAAGAATTGTAAAGAAAAAAAATTTCCACAGGTTTCCTCACTAGTTATACTAGCTATTTAAAAAAGACTTTGTATATCTTAAGTATTGTACAAAGAACCTTTAATTCCCTTTATTTTGGTGTATGATTGATGTGTGTAATATGGGTTATAGAGTATACAGCTTGGTATTACTCCATATGTGCACTTTTCAAAAAAAGTGCTATCTCCATTAGCTCATTTCACTTCCCGAACTTCAGAGGTAAATTGTAAAAAAAAGAGCCGATAACCTTTTTTCATTCTTTTTATTCTATATATTTGGTAATTCATTCATTGCACTTTCAGAAGCTGGTATTGTTTATTCTAGCAAAATACATTTTCCCTATTTTAATAGCTGCCAAGGATTGTGTACTTTAGACAAATTCAGGTTGAATTTGGAACACAAGGAAGCATTCAGTTTAGTTAGCAGTGCGCTAATATCATTTACAATTTCCAAACGTACAATATCAAAAGAAATGTAAGCCTCATTACATGACAGTAGTATAGAGGCATGCCAACATTCTCACCAATGTGCATGTTTTAAGTGCAAACAACTTTACCTTACATACATCACTCTCTCAAAAGTACATAATAACTGGAGAACGCCACCCAATCTGTTTGCTTCGCATCTAAACTAAAACAGAAAATCAGTTCCGTTATTTTACTGGAAATATGTAAGCAGTATTCTACCAAAATGACACAGGCACATTTCTAACGAAAATACATAGGTCTTGTTTAAAATTTGAAACCATTCAAACGTACAATCTGAGTAAGAACAAAGAATTGATTAGATATTTCATGTACATAGAAAGGTGGAAGGGACTTGGAGCTGACTTTCACAGTTTGACTTTTTGGTTTATATCAGGTTTAATGGCTTTATTTTGATGCGCACTCCTGCATTGCGAATCTAGCACAGGTATGCATATGCGTTTTAATCACTTCAATCGATGTTTTGAAAAAGCATTATTTTAAATCGAACCTTTCCGCTCCTCCGCCCTATGGTTTTTCCACCTTACCGTCAGTCTGCACAATAACTCAAATGGTTTTTCCACCTTACCGTCAGTCCGCACAATAACTCAAATGGTTTTTCTACCTTACCGTCAGTCCGCACAATAACTCAAATGGTTTTTCCACCTTACCGTCAGTCCGCACAATAACTCAAATGGTTTTTCCACCTTACCGTCAGTCTGCACAATAACTCAATTAGTTAATATTGGATTTCAAAAAATTTTGGAGGTAGCTAGATACCGATAAATCCTCAGAGAGAATCAGAATATAATATGAAGTAACTTACCACCCTTGTTTATCCCCGCAAGGTGCACATGCGTCTTTACCTAGCACACATTTTCTTTCAGCTGTGTCAAACACGAGTCCTGACGGGCATTTAACAATGTTCACAAATGTTCCGTTTTGGCATTCCGCATAGCGGTCACATCTACCGAAGTCGTCTGCGTTCGCACCGTCCTCTTTCCCAGTACAATTTGTCATCAGGCCGCCATGTTCTTGGGAAATGAAATCCAGACTTGTGCACATATTGATTTTCGGAGAGAACAACTGGGTGCGACCTTCCTCATCAGCTGGACATCTTTCTTCTGATATGAAGCGATCCTTTTTGCATACTATATAGTATGGGCTCCAGAGTTTCTCTGGGTGAGGGTTGAATCCATCTGGTCTCATCTCGCAACTTGGGAAACGTATACTACATGGAATACAGTGTGCAACTGGGCATTGTAAAGTACGGTAGCCGCCTGCAATCAATCAATCAATCAATCAATCAATCAATCAATCAATCAATCAATCAATCAATCAATCAATCAATCAATCAATCAAATAATAATAATAATAATAATAATAATAATAATAATAATAATAATAATAATAATAATAATAATCCTTTTCCTTCTCTCCTGATTATTATTACCGCAGTCGTCCTTGTCGCTGACAATGCTATCAACACTACTCCCCTCGTACTGATCAGCGGGTGTTTTAGGCTGTGCAGGAACGGTACGACATGAGGACAACAGGCCCCCGCCCCCATCTAATTTCGATATCACTGAAGAAATTTTGTGAAATATTGATTGAGAAACACAGGTTTGTTTTCAAAATAAAATTTATCTTTAAATATTCTGCTTTAATTATAATTTGTTTAAAAAAAAAACTCCAGAATTATGATCCACCCACCCCACCGCTTGCGGACCTGGTGCGATCGTATCTTTAGCACCTCATTAAGAACGCTTCTGCGGAACATACCTGTACATGTAAAAGTACAAGTCCACATAGTATTATATATAGTATACTCAACAGGAGAGTTCAATATTGTTCTTTCACCAAATTTCTTAAATTAAAAAAAAAATTCGGAGACTCATATAGTACCAAATAACTGCCTTACGAAACATAAATAAATAAATAAATAAATAAATAAATAAATAAATAAATAAATAAATACACACGAGCAAACAAGTAATAACATTCTCACATAGCTAGGTAGATAAGTTGCTGGCACTTACACCCAGATTTCGTTTCTCTCCGATTGCCACAGTCAACATTAGCAAAGTCTTCACATTTCAATGTATCCGTGGAGAATAAATTTGGGTAGGGACATTCAACAAGATGCTGCTCAAAATACCTAGGAACGTACGTGTAATTCACGCTACAATTATAGTACAGCTGGCACTCCGTAGGATGGGGAATTATCGCCGATTTATCTTGACTACATTGCTCTTCAATAGTGAGTGGATCTGCAATAGTAATAATTGTAATAATAAAAAGCAATAATAATAAATAATAATAATAATAATAATAATAATAATAATAATAATAATAATAATAATAATAATAATACTGATGATGATGATGATGATGATGATGATGATGATGATGATGATGATGATGATGATGATGATGATGATGATGATGATGATGATGGCCTCCAGATTGTAAATAAATGTTGGAAATACATTGCCTCTATCAAGCATTAAATTACATTTTTGTGAGTGCGTTTGTTTGTGTGTGTGTGTGTGTGTGTATGAGAGAGAGAGAGAGAGAGAGAGAGAGAGAGAGAGAGAGAGAGAGAGAGAGAGAGAGAGAGAGAGAGAGAGAGAGAGAGAGAGAGAGAGAGAGAGATTCTTCATTGCCACGGAGTTGCTTTAAATCCGACAGCTCCAAATTTAATAGTCAAAACAGTGTACCGAGGGTGTGAATAGTAATTTATAAGCATTTACTATTTTGATTATAATTTAATTTAAAGTTTTCTAAAATGATCTGCCGCTGCGCGTGCAGCTCGCGGAGCAGCTGCAGTTCTATAATACGACGCAACATAGGTAAATAATTGCAATTGGTCAGAATGAATCCAGGTGAACAGGTTGAGCAACCTTTATTTCTCTTTAAGCTGTAAGGAAAACTACATTATATCAACTTCTGTCAATACGGTCCAGTGCAAAGTAGTCAATGTAAACACTCGAAGGAAAGGCAAATACATCGTATGCCTTAAAAACGAGATAAAATAGTAATGTTTTCTTGTGCTTCTTCTGAAACTTGAATATTTTGATTTTGACAAAATCAAATAGCAATTCCCTTTTTGTTTACTATATTTAATATAAATCTGGATAAAATTGTTGCATGTATGCTAGGTGAAGGCTTTTTGTGTCGCCGGTATTATCCATGCCGTTGTTCGTCCGAATTGGTGGAATTCTGAAACGCAATAAAACCTGAACTTTTATAGCGTGCCTTATGAAGTGGACGTTATTTCACAAGCCGAGTAGTCAATCTTTTCTAATGCACCAATTAAAACGCTAGTCACTTGCTATTTTAATATCACGATGATCACAGATCATAGATTAAAATATGCAATGAGGATAAATGACCACAAACCAAAACTATTAAAAAAGTAGTATTTATTATGTATGCCCCTATCTTGGAGCTCGGACACTGAAAATCAACCAAGGGAACCATTGGGAACCATTGAAAGGAAATCAAAATCAAAGCTGTAATAAAATGTGTGTGGATTGGACTAACATTATGAAACCTGGATACCGAGTCCTTCAGTGAAAGACGGCTAACCCGGATAGTTATTATGGGGGTGTGTTTCTGATACATCTTTCACCGTAACTGTCACTATGGAGTTTTTACTTTTATTGACTATTGACACCCCCCCCAATCAAAATAACAATTTACCGATAGTCGTAATTAAATTTGTAATGAGAACCTTTAGTTTACATAATGCACACAAAAAGTGGCTATTCATTAAAGTCTTACAATATCGAATTGGCTTTATCGCACCGAGCTCGTCCATTACAGTATGAGTCATTTTTGTGTCCAAGGAAACAAAACATACTTTTTGCTTTGATGTGAGTTTCCATTCAATATGAATGTAACCAAGTTAGATAAAACATTAAGACAATACTTTGGAATGTTTAAAACCTTAGATCTGCAATCACTGGTGGAATTACTTGTTTGATGTTGATGCAGCAATTGCGTTGTTGATGGAGTATCCCATCTTGTATAGTATCAAAAGCCTTCGACAAATATTTATAAGCTGAAATAAGGCTTTAAAACTGATGCGAAATATTCGAGAAAAAAAAAACAAAATTAAATAAATGGTTTAAAAAATAATTAAATTTTTTCAAATATTAAAGTTTAATTTTACTTGTTCTGCGTTTATCATGCTATAAATTGCTAGTTTTCGAAACAGTTTAGATAATGCACTTCAGGAGTTGCTTGCTATGTGATTAGGTGACTGACAGTTTATACCACGATATATGCAGACAACAAAAAATATTAAACACTTAGATTATACTGGTCTAATATGTCAGAGAAAGGGAACAAGTCTGCTACAATTCCAAGATCAGACAAACCAAGCGCTTTTGTGACATTCTTCAATCGATTTCAAGGTCGACTTGGAAAAAGTGTAAGGATATAATTCTCAGTAATAAACTACAAAATTGTGAGTGCTTTCATCGTTTAAAAGATGGCCGCGAATCATTAGAAGAGGTCCCACGATCTGGGATATTGTCTGCAATTGGAGAGCGGGGTATGGCTGCTTTGAATCGGACAAAGGATGAAGAACCCAACTGAGAAGAAAATAGTAAAGTTTGGATCGGGAAAACAAGCAGATACAATATATCGCTCGAAGGAGTCTACTGTCAAGAGTTTTATACGTATTATGTTTCTATGCAAAAAGCCCTTTTGGACAGGTACCCGTGTCTGATTTTGCTAATTTCATTGGATATGTTGTTGTGGAACATTTCAGATTCAGAGCCACCTGTGCGCGCACCGTAACCGAGTTATCCATTTATTCCATGTCATCATACTGCTCTTTTGACAGACTTTTAAAAGGAACACATTATCTAAACTTTGCCACATCCTCTATAGATCCCTGACTTAGCGGCAAAAATGTTTGGCTGAATTCAGATATTAAAGATTCGCAGAGGAGAAAGCAATTTGAACTTTGAAGCAATGCACTCCTGTACTTTTCACTAATAACGGACTTGATTTTACAACATACAATTATTCGAAACTTTTTAAATATACCTCGTAGATAGATATATCGACGAAAAAAACCCTCAAAAGCAAAACAAAGGATGATCAAGTATATATTTTTGAATAGCAAAGACAGAGACATGGATGGATAGACACACACACACACGCATGCATTGAAACACACACACACACACACACACACATATATATATATATATATATATATATATATATATATATATATATATATATATATATATATATATATATGGATACATACGTGTATAGAGATACATAGTAATGGTAAGGGTTACATTAATACCAAGATTTTTAAGAGGGAGAGAGATGGAGAGATAAACGACCTTGAATTGAAAAAAATATACACAAAAAGTAAATGTGAACGTAAGTTTAATCATTCGCAATATATCATAGTATCTTTACTCATCTTTTTCCACTTAATGTAAAATTGATATTGTAGACTAGTTTTTCCACCTTTTTTCAATAATAATACAATTTTAGTTTTGTAATTATTTATTTATAGTCATTATTGAATGAATTATGAACACTTTTTGGGTATCCATTTACTTGACAAATTTCAATTAAACACCTTGAAATGGGCGACTATTAAGTAAGCTTTTGAGAATGATTAGATAACACGTATTTTAATATATATATATATATATATATATATATATATATATATATATATATATATATATATATATATATATATATATATATATATATATATGTGTTTAGCAGGCAATAGGCATGTGTCTGTTTCCTGTAAGTATTGCGTAAATAATAGATAAAAAAAAACCCAAAACGGACTGTAAAGAATCCACTTGGCTAGCAATTTGAGACGAATTCTTTTTTATTTTATTTTATTTTATTTCCTTTTTTCCTTTTTATTACTGCATTTAGTCTGATTAAAAGTTCCAGTTGTTTGAGAATACTGTTCATGTTGGTGACAATGAATCCACAAGTAGGACTAACATGGTTAACAGGAAGTCAGTCAATATGGGTATCGGCTAATAAGTGCACCGGAATGACTGGAATGACTTAAATATACATGTCATTATAATTATTCGTGTCCTTGCGGTAATTGTGGTAGACAACCAATTATTTGAGCTAATCCAAGAATTTAACGTTGCATAAAGGTTAGAATCCATACGATGGAATTACATCTTTTCTTCTAAATCTCGATGTCATCTTTTTTTCCAGAAGAAGTAAAAGGATTAGGATGATAGTAAACCAGAACAATACAGATTTATATGGATACATGCATATGAAACCAAGTAGTTTTTTTACGCTTGCATAACCGCATTTATCCGTGTCAAATGATCGATATTTAGAAATAAATGATAGGAGCTTTA
Organism: Potamilus streckersoni; assembly: GCA_016746295.1. Lineage (NCBI taxonomy): Eukaryota > Metazoa > Mollusca > Bivalvia > Unionida > Unionidae > Potamilus > Potamilus streckersoni. The sequence continues at coordinate 53,698 of JAEAOA010001895.1, forward strand.
AATAGAGTAGCGTATGCCTTAGAACAAATTACATATTAAGCTGCATACAGAACATGTATGAAAACAATCTTAAAGAATGTTCATTTTCGGATGGGCGTGTCAGGTATGTGTAATCAAGACTCCCAAAATGACACCTATAGATAAAGCAGAAAATACGCCTATATTAGCTGTATGACTTGTGCTTTACAAGATGGAAATGACAAACTTTGACAGTGTATTATGTGAAAAAGAGGACTGATATATGAAACAAACAGAGGTCATTTATGAAATAGAAGAATGCAACAATAAGGAGGCTAACTATAGGTGTCAGTATATGTAGCGTGGCGAGATTGCTGAACATACAACATTACTGCTACTCGCTCTCTCCCACCCTGTCGGTTTTATCGACTCGTACGCACTCAAGCACATAACTGCATTTTCCCAAGCCAAATATGAGGTGTTCGCTACAGGAGGTGGTCAGATTTTGCTCTCAAATAGGAGCAGTCGACTCGCCAAGTTGTCTCTGGCGTCGGTCTATCGGCTTTCTAGTGACATTCCTAGAATGGTCCTGTCTAGTTCACGGATGGATGGACAAAATCACGTCTAGTTTAAATCTATCAGATTAGCATTACGGATTGAAACATGCACGCTTGGCAGCCATAAGGATTAACGATATGCTGTTTTTATATAAGAAATTACGTCAAATCTAAAGCGAATAGTATTCATTCAACTATGCCCGCTTTACATGAATCTTAAATCAAAACCGATCCAACTATTAAAGCTTTGTAATCTTACACTAGCAATAGTAAACAACCTGTCCAACTAAACTTAAAATTAGATGATATCATCTTTATGTACATATTATATATAATTTCATAAAATGTATTACATAGGGTAAGGATTATTTAGCCTTCTACAGAAAGTTCGTTCGAGTGCCATATACTATTTGTTCCTATATGTGAAAGTTCGCTTCATTCTGAAAGCGGCATTTATAAAAATACAATTAAAACAAACTAAGCTAACATGACTTCTAAATTAAGGATGTTTAATTGCATAATTTGAATTTCTCATATTAATTACAATATATTAGATGGAATTTCCCTTTTTAGTTATCCCACTGCCAGAATTACTTTGAGCCGAGGGGAATAAAAATTATTAACAACCTTGTATTATTATGAGAATTAACCATATGATACAATTTCAACCGAAAAGATGAAGCATTAGTATAACTATCTGCATATTAAGAAGTCCTAATACTCACTTTTTGTGGTCGTTAAAACTTGCATGCGTAGAGGGCAGTCGTCATAAATACTGTTGATGGGAACACATACATGTGCAGATTTGCTGAAAACGGACCCTTGGGGACAATTTGGCATCTCCACAGGTTGGCCCCAGACACACATATACCATCCGGTACAGTCACTTTTTGGGATGATTTCAAACGTTCCGACCTCCTGGCACTGCTGAGCAGTCTGGGAAACGGACTTTGCCAGTACGCAGGCAAGAATCACGCAAATTGAACATCTAGCTTCCATTTCGAAGAAAAAAAAGGAAACAAAATATCTGTAACTTTATGTACCCTTACCACAAAGTCTATTGCTTTAAATCTTTACCAGAGAGTCGAATAAGAAATGAAAACAAGCTTTGCTTTAAATACATTGCCTGGAGTTGGGTTGAATGTAGAATATATAGTAGGTATGTTCCGGATGGGTGTTTTGGCACAATGGCAAACAAATGACGTGACAGATTTCAAGACCGGAATAAGCTATTTGTATACTGTGTGCGTTGGGAGAGGGAGTGTCCTTTTTGAGTTTTCCTTAATTATATATAACTATGTTTAAATTTCACCGATGTTGTGAGAAGGAAGTTTAAAAGTCACATCTTAAAGATAATTCATTATTACGGCTTTGGTGGTGAGTAGCGAGGGAAGTTCCTGGCCAAAAAAAACAACAAAAAAAAACCCCCCAAAAAACGGAAGAAGACGAGACTTCCCGAATTACAACAGCGGCAACAGAAAATGCAAGTTAATGTTGTTTTAGATGGAATTAACTAATAGGACAATTAAATTGCCACCAAAACAATAATAAAAACAACGTTTACCGAATTATTATAAATCCTAAATGTGACAGCTATGTACATTTTTGTTATTGTTTTGGTGGCAATTGAATTGTCCTATACTACACGGTAACGTTCATGTAGACAGCCTGGGATGTCGGGGTTTTAGGTAACGAGGTCTTAAAAGCGCGTGTAAACAACACCTCCATATCTTACATTCAAATGAATCCTTCTACTGTCGACCAATTATTTGCCAGTCATAAATACCGTGAATTGATCTTGTATAAGAACAGCTGAAGGATAAGCTATAACATATAAAAAGGGACGGGAAAGTGGGAATTAGGTGTATTCTGTATTCCTATTATTTATCGGTCTTATTTTAATAGATGACTACATCTCATTCAAAACATTTTTAGGTCTGCTTTCACTATGGTAAAATACAGAAAAATGTTAACGTGTGACTTATTCTTTTTAACGACAAAGTGATCGTCACGATTTAGGCCTCGTAGTATCTCAAACTACTGCTAGCAAAGAACATTTGTTATAAACATGATATCAGTGTTAACAAGTAATGATTAACGTGTGGTTTGTAAAGAAAATGCATTGGTATAATACAAGATTCATTTAATCTGCACGTCGCTCAAACATAATTTGCAAACATTTGTAAGGAAAGCGATCGTCGCAAATCATCTGCGACGAAGGCTGGAGAGTATGTTTCTTTCACAGAAACTGCCAATAACGTTGATACCTTGAATAACCGATTGCAAACACCATTTTATGGTATTGTATAAGCCTATCTAATGGTAGTACAATGAAGCGAAACTCTTTTAAACATGTTTATATCGTTAACCGAAAACCCCACCTAGTTAGTTCTTATTATGTATGTTTCAATAAAGGATTTCCTGATTTTTAGACTAACTAGTACTTTATTAGAATGGTAGATCTTGGCCAAAACAATTGGATCTGCCGTTTGGTTGGGTGAGCTAGCTTAAGACAATTTGGCAACATGCGTAAGAGCAGATGGGCTGAAGGCTTTTAGGTAAAATTATGAGCACGGTGTTGCAATCGGCAGCCATTTTGATGGGCCGCCTGAATTAAGGACAGATCCAAATTTTGGCTCCAAAAGACATAGGTGCATAGCACTGCCCCATGAAATATATATTCTAAGAATCCGAGGTGTATCTATGTCTATCAATGGTTCAGCGGAACCAAAAGTCTTTAAGGTTTGTTACTTAATGTATAAAAACTGAACTTATGTAATCACGGTTGATATTCCGGTAATACCGAATTTGGCGATCTTTTATCTGCATTGAATTGCTGCTCTTTAATGGCCAGATCACTACTGATAGTCGGCACTGACAAACCAAATATCAAGGTCACCAAAGGTCAAGTTAATTTGTGATAGAAAAAATGATCTTTTCTGTTAGTTTCTAAAATTTTACTAAAAATAGTAAAAAATTTAAACTTTTTAGGTATTTTAAAACTACTTCATCACAACATGTCTTAAAGATTAGAATACTGATATGCATATAATGTGTGTGTGTGTGTGTGTGTGTGTGGTCACGGCTTCTCTGAAGGGGCCTGGATACTATAATTAGCCACATGAATTATATCTGCTGCACTCTTGCCATGATTCGACGTTAGATGACGTCACACGACGTCATACTAAATATTAAATTTATTATTGCCTTCTCCCGAGAAAACTATTATCCATAGTTTTGTGTGTCTCAGACATTATCACGCCAGACAACACTTTAGGTAGAAGACAATTATAAAATAACATAGTACTCTTAGACTGAAGACAACATTGTAATGTTACAGCAAGAGCTTTTGATAAGTTCTTAACGTTCCACTCGCACCTCCTCTAATTTATCTTATCTTTGGATGGAACGTGTTAAGATTATATCGTGTTTTTTGCTTTCAGTAAACACTTTGAGAGGAAATTGTACGACAGTCAAGGGCACGTCAATAACAAGAACGCAAACGCCCGTATTTACATACCTGTCGATAAGGTAAATATTCCACTTTACAAGTGCAAGAGACGCTTCAGCTTAGAAATGTTCAAGATGAAAGCAAGTTAAATCATTCAGTTACAAGTAATGCCTTAAATTATAATATTTAAAATGTTCTTAATTACTAAAGATGTTATAAATTAGTTTTCAGAGCGATCGAACCAAATCAAAATACATCTGTAAAGGCACAGACGACTCACATCGTACTTATCAGTTGAAAAAGATTAAATGGGGTGTGCGTATCAGAGAGAGAGAGAGAGAGAGAGAGAGAGAGAGAGAGAGAGAGAGAGAGAGAGAGAGAGAGAGAGAGAGAGAGAGAGAGAGAGAGAGAGAGAGAGAGAGAGAGAGCATGTTCAAACAAAATAAAATGGTAGTTATCCTATTTGAAGTTTCTTCTCCCCTACCTGTTCCAGACTAGTTTTGGCATTATGAATAGGCCTACCTCGTTTCAGTAAGGTAACGGCTAAGTTGATAAAAACACTTGCTAATATTATTAGAAGAATTATTGTTGTCACCATAAGTCTCTTGTTAGTTTTCATCCAATCACTTTCATTTCTACTTCCAGTTTAACTGGCTAAAAGACAAGCTAATTTTAATTTCACGCCATGTCAGAGAAAGGAAGTGGGATAAGAAAATTGCAAAATCAAATCTCGATTATGTCTGACCTCACAAGACAGCTAGATTTGGTGATAGAATGAAACTCGTTTATATACGACCATGATTTGTGAAAGCATAAAGCGAAATAATACTGCATAAAAATAATTAGAAAAATATTTATTTTGTTACTCATAAATGCGCATTTCATATCATGACCGATAATATCTTTCGTCAATAGGGAATAAGTTGATACTCTGTCAATGTTAGAGAAATATATTTGCTGAGATAATTAATTTTAACTGATTCTTCGTATGCCTATTTGCATCAAGTTAATCTAAAAGGCACATATTAGATAGAACAAGATTGTAAGACCCGTTTACGGTAATCTCCTTTTTCGGTACATTTATTTATTATGCTAGAAATATCACATTTATTACAGTTTAGCTAATTTCAAACTAATACCGAAAATAGAGTATTCAATTCAAAAACGAAAAGTTGATAATAAATACTAAAGAAAAACAGTTTCATATAAATGTTTCATATTATTCGATTTATCTTAGAAATTTTGTTTATAGTTAATGTATATTTTCCCGAAGTTTCTAGAATTAAAAACCAATGTCATTTGCCCTACATTATGTGAGCGGTTTTTTTTTTGGCGTTTAATCTAAGGAAACCAACTTTCAGCCATAATTACGACATCTGCAACAATATTCTCAACGTAATAGATCCTTCTTTGCAGTTGACGTAATTAAAAATGAAAAACGTGTTGTGTTTATGGTGTCCATAAAGTTTTGCTCTTGATTTTAGTATGTGATTTTTTATTCACTTGTTTTGTAAGCGAGAAATGGTAGATCAATTTGCAGATTATATAAATAAATAGAGTCCGGAAAAAAGAATTTATCCGCAAACAGATGTTTTGCACTATTACTAATAACGTATACTGCTCGTCTACATTAGAAAGTTGCATTGATATACACGATTTTTTTTACGAAACGAAATTAGCAATCAGATTTTTTATGCGACAGCTCATGCTATTTACAATGCAATGTCTGAAGGCTATGATTTCAGGTTTGACAGTAGCTGAAGCCCATCCCTTCCAATTCCGCTGATTTATCGCTAGTGTGACAGTTTTGTCTAGTGAAGTTAATTTGAGTTTGTGTCTGATTATTTGTTAACGGCGAAGTTACAAGGCTTTAAGACAAACATACGAGATGTGAATATGAGAGAGAGAGAGAGAGAGAGAGAGAGAGAGAGAGAGAGAGAGAGAGAGAGAGAGAGAGAGAGAGAGAGAGAGAGAGAGAGAGAGAGAGAGAGAGAGAGAGAGAGATTCTTCCTGTGTAATTAAGGCATCATATATTGAGGACTGGAGAACATATTCTGCTAATTCATGATAATGCCAGAGTCCTGTCTCGTCACTGATATTCACGTGGAATTTGTTTCGCGATACAGAGGTCAGCGACATCTATTGGATTTCATAGATGCCTCTCTTAGTATACAATGCCAACTAACCAATAAGGAGGAAACAGCGGAGTTCTGTACATCGCTGAAAATGGAAGAGGCAGTTGATTTAAAAAAATACTTTTTAAGTTTAAAATCGAAAGTATGACAACATACCTGACATAATCCATTACAGGTGTATTTGAGGGAAAGAATATATTTGTATAAACACGGATCGGTAGGAATAGTCGTCAAATTTTGAACAACTTGAAATTGTCTGGATAGGATAGCTTAATGCCGTAGCCAACAAAATTCAGTCCCGAAGCACTGAAATATCTGATCGGTCCGCTAAGGTCCCAATAGGTTTAACCTATCGGTACCTTGGTTAGCGTAGATGGTTTTACATAAAACTGTGCTACTTTTCTTTCGAACATCTTGCGCTATATTGTCTTTCTCATAATAATTTTTCACTTCGTGATTGATTTCTGGTCATTTGGATAAATTATATAGTATTTCATGGTCGAAAAAAAAAACTATTAAGAAAATGAAAACAAATTTAAAAAACCCCAAATCAGCCAGCCAGTCCAATAACTTTACAAACTTGCAAAGTGTTAAAAGTTACAATTACATTTAGTTCTTTTACTATATCATGATTATATGGGTCAGTGATTAGACAATCTTGAATAGACAATTTCAGTTGCTTTCTTAATTACTAGCTGTGTATTACTTACTCTCATTTTAAGCACTCTAGTTCACTCTGAGTGGGCGAGTAGAAAAACCCAATGATACTGTTGCAGCTTTTCTTAATGGTTAAATGGACGCATTACATTTTGGACCATATTTGTTGATTCCAAGCCAATAGCTAGAGAGACATAGCAGCCACTTTTCTGCCAGCGACGGCATCAACAATTAGTTACATTTGTTAATATTCCTTTATTTGCTTATGTGTTTAAAACCCCTTGATAGAATTTCTTCAAGCTTGGAATGAATAATCACGAACTTAAGACAGTTAGCAGAGCGAAATTCTTGTTCAAACTTTTAACCTTGGTATCAAGGTCAAACTTTTGGATAGTGATGTTTGGTCAATGCTCCAACACACAGGTCTGACTTTATTGTTTGTTTTTTTTTAAATATTAGTATAGATAAGAGAATAATGGCCACATCACATTTCACTTGCGCTTACTAAATCAGACTGCCTTAAACATTTGTAATGTTATGACTATAACTTTGTGAATTTTTGCAGAAAATTATTTACTGATTTACCTGCATTAGCGCATTTTCTCTGTCTGATAAGATGGGATATAATATTTTTGATTGTCTGAAAACGATGTAAAATAGTGTGAATTCTATAGCGTCAATAACTCAACAGGAATAATTTAATTTTTTTGAATTACATTTTCCATAGATTTAAGGCTCAATACCCAGGCTGATGACAATATATTACTAAACTAACACACACACACACACACACACACACACACACACACACACACACACACACACACTCGCGTTCCCGCATCCATCCATAAACAACTTTAAAACAGATGAACATGCATTACTTTATATATGTTTTTAGTGGTACATTTTTACGGGAGTGCTTCAATTTAAAGACAACGCCTAAATTTTTACTGGAAAATTCTGCTTTCTTTGATAGTCGATGACATTAGCAGCTCGGATTGGGCTATATAAAAAAAAGAATAAATGTTTTTTATGGCTTGATTATTGCTTATAAGCTTATGCTCGATAGATAACTGCAGAGGCGAGTCTGTGTTAATTGTACCCTATCGTTGTAATACCCTGACTAGGTGTACTTATGGTTTCAAGTGTGTGTTAATTGTACCCTATCGGTGTAACACCCTGACTAGGTGTACTTATGGTTTCAAGTGTGTGTTAATTGTACCCTATCGGTGTAACACCCTGACTAGGTGTACTTATGGTTTCAAGTGTGTGTTAATTGTACCCTATCGGTGTAACACCCTGACTAGGTGTACTTATGGTTTCAAGTGTGTGTTAATTGTACCCTATCGGTGTAACACCCTGACTAGGTGTACTTATGGTTTCAAGTGTGTGGTAATTGTACCCTATCGTTGTAACACCCTGACTAGATGTACTTATGGTTTCAAGTGTGTGTTAATTGTACCCTATCGTTGTAACACCCTGACTAGATGTACTTATGGTTTCAAGTGTGTGTTAATTGTACCCTATCGTTGTAACACCCTGACTAGGTGTACTTATGGTTTCAAGTGTGTGTTAATTATACCCTATCGTTGTAACACTCTAAGTGTAGTTACGGTTTCAAGTGTGTGTTAATTGTACCCTATCGTTGTAACACTTTGACTAGGCGTACTTTTGGTTTCAAGTGTGTGTTAATTGTACCCTCTCATTGTAACACCCTGACTAAGTGTACTTATGGTTTCAAGTGTGTGTTAATTATACTCTATCGTTGTAACACTCTAAGTGTACTTACGGTTTCAAGTGTGTGTTAATTGTACCCTATCGGTGTAACACTTTGACTAGGCGTACTTATGGTTTCAAGTGTGTGTTAATTGTACCCTCTCATTGTAACACCCTGACTAAGTGTACTTATGGCTTCAAGTGTGTGTTAATTATACCCTATCGTTGTAACACTCTAAGTGTACTTACGGTTTCAAGTGTGTGTTTATTGTACCCTATCCTTGTAACACCTTGACTAGGCGTACTTATGGTTTCAAGTGTATGTTAATTGTACCCTATCATTGTAACACCCTGACTAAGTGTACTTATGGTTTCAAGTGTGTGTTAATTATACCCTATCGTTGTAACACTCTAAGTGTACTTACGGTTTCAAGTGTGTGTTTATTGTACCCTATCCTTGTAACACCTTGACTAGGTGTACTTATGGTTTCAAGTGTATGTTAATTGTACCCTATCATTGTAATACTCTGACTAAGTGTACTTATGGTTTCAAGTGTGTGTTAATTGTAACCTATCGTTGTAACACCCTGACTAAGTGTATTTACGGTTTCGTGTGTGTGTTGATTGTACCCAATCGTTCCAACACCCTAAGTGTACTTACGGTTTCGAGTGTGTGTTGATTGTACCCTATCTTTGTAATACCCTGACTAAGTGTACTTACGGTTTCAAGTGTGTGTTAATTGTACCATATTTTTTATAACATCCTGGTTGGGTGTGCTTCTTGTTTTGAATGAGTATTACTTTACACTTTGTTGAACTGCCATCCTGGATGGATCTGCATGTTGTTCTGCTGCCTCTCTTTTCTGACTTATCTAAAATCTAATGAATATAAAACCCTAAATAATTTGTCAAAAAATGCTTTAAGTAGAATGAAAGTATGTTTGCGTCTGTGATCAATTTCCCATCTCTCCGACGGCTGAAATATTGACCCATTATTATTTCAATCATCCTTTCATGGTTTTTACATTTTATTGTAACACACGCTCAAATTATAGTCCGATGTTAGAGGAAACAATTATACTGTTATGACTTAACACAGCTCTTTGCACGAAGCTATTTATGCAGTTCGACCAAAAAAAGAATAAACATTCGTCTGTTCTAATACCGGAAGAAACAGCAGTATAGGCCAAGCGAAAAATGCATATCTCTATTAATTTACATTGATTTATGATTGACAGGTTACGTTGGTCAATATGGTTGAACGGCTTTGCTTCGGTGTATGGAGAGTCATCTGTACTCTTCCACAAAACTCGAGAAGATAAACTTTGAGAAACAACGTAGTCCCTAAAAAAATGTTCGCCTCTCTATATATCGTAAACAACTAATAAGTGTTATTTTATAACTGAAAGAAACGCAAAACATGATATATCTACTAAAATGAAATTGTTCAATGGGACGTGAGATATTTCAATGTTAAATACCGTTACAATACCTGTATACAGTTGCATACAGGATATAATTAAAGTATATTTTCGTAAAGGAGTTTTTTTTTTCAAACATCTTGACAAAACCGTTTGAAAATAAAAATACAATATTCTCCGATCCACAACAGTAAAAAGGGATTGACTCCTTTCTGACTGTGTTACGTTATTGTAGTAAGACAAAAAATTATATAAATAAGCCATTAAAATATATGTAGAATTTTTTCCTCTTGCTTATTAGTATCAAATTGAAAAATCGGCTTCCATCGTCAGTACATTATAGGTTTCTGAGGAAGCAAAAATGACAATATGTCTTGAATGATTTGATATATGGCGTTGAATAATAAAGAAACGTGGCAAAGCCATCTTCTTTTATGGCAGTTGTATCCTTTTTTACATTCTGACCTAATTCTTTTAAACAAGTGATCCAAATGTCATATTTACACAATGATGCACCAAACAATACCTCTGTAGAAAAATATTAATCCATAAACACACTGTAATGTTATTTAATATACTGATTTTAATGTATTTAATTCCTTTTCCAAAACCTTTCTCAAATTACCTACATGCACACTTATGTTCGACTCTTCGTCTAGTGCAACGATCTAGTACCAGCCATTAATATAATAGCGCAGTTGACATTCAGAAAGATTAGAGTGATTTTAGAAGCCACCAGACATCCCTACGATGGTTTTGGTCTCTGCCTGCTGCATATAAGAGATTGATATTTGTTTAATCATCAAGCTTATATATATATATATATATATATATATATATATATATATATATATATATATATATATATATATATATATATATATATATATATATATATATATATAGTTTAATACAAACAATACTATCATACAGGTTAGAGAAATTAAATTTGTACTCTACGGAATTTCGAACCCAGGTTCGCGAGAAAATGGCACCCATCGCCTTGCCTTGGGTACCCTTTACTCGCGGACCTGAATTCGAAACTCCGTAGAGTACGAATTTAATTTCTCGAACCTGTATGATAGTATTGTTTGTATTAAACTATTATTTCTACCCACTATTATCAAGATTCTACTACAAAAGCCAGGGATAGCACAGTCTGTTCTGTCTGGTATATATATATATATATATATATATATATATATATATATATATATATATATATATATATATATATATATATATATATATATATATATATATATATATTCTAACCTCAGGGGTCGGGAAAATTACTCAGGTCTTTAGCTTTCTTTCTCAGACCTTGATGCTACAAGAGTAGTATATGGAGAGAAATCAGCCCAATGAGCGCAAAGCATGGGACAATATTGTCCCAAGATTTTTCCAAAAATATGGCACACCCTGGGACGATATGGCTCGAATAGGAATTTTGTATTAGCAAACTTTAGGACCGTATAGCGACAAGAGGAATTAAACATGTAGGGTGACGTCACGGTACTGGACACTTGTAACATTGTGGCAAGTTGCTGACCTATATACGAGTAGCTTCTCTAAGTAGGAAAACATAGTAGAGAGACAGAAGCATAGATACATACATAGATAACACATATGTGGCCAAGTAAGAATTAATATTTTTTCGAGGCATAGAAAGTGGTCATGAAAAGGGTCTTTGGTGTTTTACTTGTATTGTCTCCATTTTTTCCACCAGCTTTTCACTTTTTCAATGATTTCTTTCTTCTTTTTTTTTCTTCTTTTGGTATTCAGTCTATATGTCCCATCTCTCTAAGGTTTTGTTGTATTTTTAACCAGTTCTGATTTGCTCTGTTAAAGTCCTCTTTCCTCTTTTGGTTTTCCTTCTCCGTCTCTTTTACCCATATCTCCTTCATCTTCTTTACTTCTTCTCCCATTACCTTTTTCATGATCTCTTCTCTTTTCTTTAAACCGTCTGAGCCTTTCTTGACAGAAGGCCACTTAGTTAAAAATAGGATGTCTTCCAAAAAAAAAGATTCACTTCGATGACAATATCCAAAACCTCCTTCAAGGTCCCTATTTTGAGATATTTCGGATAGTTGAAGCCTCTCCACCTAATCTGCTTTCTCCAGTATTTACATTTGCAAATGATAGTTGGCTACTTTTAGTCTGGTCACCATGTCTTGGCTGCCTGGGAATATCCATTCCTTATCAAGCCTATCCAGTATGTATGATTCATCAATCTTCCAAATACCAATTGTCTCTTAATTGATTAAATACTTCCATTCTGCTGCTCCTTTTTATTCTGTGTAGAATGACGCGAATGACGAACTCTATAATATCCACACCAAAGACTGAGCATGCTTAAAACACACAAATATACTATCCACACCAACGACCGAGCAAGGATAAAATACATATCATTTACTATCCTCGACAACGAAGAAATAGAAGAAATATATTATCCACACCAACGAAGAGAAGAAAAATACAAAACCATATACCATCCACACCAACGAACGAGTAAGTATAAAGCACATATTATATGCTATCATCACCAACAAAGGAAGAGAAGAATAATCCACACCACGAAGGAAAAGAAGAAACAAACACAAACACACGTATTCTCGCATTAGCAAAGGAATTAGATCTAATAGTCACACTACACGACATTCACACCAATTGACAGATTGTATAGTCTCTCTTTTCTAGAGATCTGGTTATCCCCGAGAAGGGCTTTTCTTTTAAGAACTCCAAATGCACCTACCTAATGGTGACACATTCCTGGCCTGGCACCACACACGCAATGTAGGCTCCAATCATTTTCCCAATTGATATGTATCGTCCCGATATTATCTCTTCAGGTTTAGGTATCAAGTTTTCCTGACACGATGTAAATTGACGTAATCTTCGTTCAAGTTAGCTAGTTTTGAAGGTATGTTCATATGTTGACGAGTTAAGAGTAGATGGTCAGACTGCAGACCCACACGCTTTATATGGTGCAAACGCGGTTGTGATAGTAATCATCCCTACTGGGTTTTTAGTGTTATGCTATCATGGTGAGGGATAGAGAGAAAGTCAAGGAGCGTATATTCACAATTTATTTTGAAAATAAACGTCAGATAAGGAATAATAATATCAAAGAAATTATTTTTGACAAGGTTGACAACGTTGTGAAATCATGTGAGATTTCCATTGATGGAAGTCATGAGGCCATTGATGTACACTACGTTTCCTAGTTAAAGACAAAAGATAACCATAATGGTCACAAAATCATCAATCTACTTTCTCATCGTTTTTAGAAGAGTGTCGATCAAAATAAGTCACTAAATGATATAAAGAATACCTCAGACTGAATTGATGAAGAAAATACATATAATATTGTCCACATGCCATGGAACCTGTGCCTTGTAATTTCACATAATTGTATCGTGTCGTCTGGTCATTGCTTCTCATAAAGTTAATGATATCGTCTTCCAAATTGGGTAATGTGCACAAATCAAAATACTCCACACAATTCTCTTGAGGAGTTTCTGGAAGATGACTCATCCGTGTTGATGACATAAGCTTGATGGTCTTCATCTTTAGCACAAGCAACAGGATTCCAAGAAGCAGTATACGAACTGTTATACAAAAGGTAAAAGTTCTCAGGTATCCATTTTTATTGCTTTGTTTCTTGTTTCACAGGCAATGATAGGCCATCGATTCACTTCTGACATTTTGCTTATTCGCCTTGATTCCCAACTCTGGGCTAAGAGATTTTCTATGCGATAGATATCCAGAGTAGACAGTGGAGGACACGAATGATTATGCAAGCCTTTGTACCTCTCATGCAATACTGCTTATTCCAAATGAGACTCCAAAACTAGTCCAGATACTTGACCAAGTTGTCTTCTTGGCTCATCATCAGACATTTATCGTATTGAATTTGACTGGGATGATCGTTTTGACATCCATAACAATCTTTCTTGACCTATTTTGTAATTTTATTTGATAGGTGTTTAGCAAAACAGGACACTAAATGTTGTTCTTGTTCTGACCATCTAGATGTGATCGCTATGTTTTCGTCGACTTGGTCTGAGGGTTCTGCTTTCACGGTATCGTCCCATTGCATAGATTCTTCATCTTTCAAAGAAGGATAAGTGTTTCCATAGTTTCTAATAAACTAGAATGACTTCTCTCAAACTATTGATTTCTATGGTATTATCGAATGCAGCATATATATATATATATATATATATATATATATATATATATATATATATATATATATATATATATATATATATATATATATATATATATATATATATATATATATATATATATATAGATTGATTGACGTTCACCGTCTCGGTGAGAGCTTCTGCAAACTGAAGTTACACACGCAGTTGGCCAGATTTTATAGGGTAGAAATGTCCCTCTGTCCCTCGTCGCTGCCTTGGTCTGGAGTAAAATCAAAGGCTTACAAAGTGTAACCTCCGATATAATCTTCATACGAAATACCGTGACTGGCGTTGGTTCCTATAGGGTAGGGACAAGTACGATCACAAGTAATTTTTCTGGGCAAAGTTAGGTTCAAAGGGTCTGGTACACAAGGTTTTGCCATCGCGACTGACTTCAATCTTGAATACTTTGTAGTGCTTAAACTTGAAAGGATTGGCAGTATTGGCTCCGTTGAGGGCTGCAATTCTGACCATTATAACGATTAAACGTCTGGATAACTGCCTTTGGAACAGACGATCTTCGATCTTGGATCGGAGTTCAGCAGCAATATTGAATGTTTTATCTTCTACACATCGTATCGTTCTGCTCAAGGTGTGATAACACTTCTACGCGAAGTACGTAAAGTTGTGCTTCTTGGATGGTGGTTTTGTATTTGTTGGCATTAGCCATAAAATGGAAAGCGGTACTGTTGCGATTCAGTCTCAGACGCATATACACTACGTTCAGAAAATACTTATCTTGTAACCACATGTCCAAATGCATACGATCCATCAGTTCTAAACTAGGTCCTTGCAGGACTTTCTTTCGACGGTCGTTAAAGCCTCGTTGTGAGGATTGCCAGTTGTTGCCAATGCTGTGTCTTTAAAAGTGTTCCCACCAGCGGTGTCACGTTTCCAAATTACGCAAGCATCCAGGTAAGCGTTTTTGGCCTCTTTTCCGTACGTCAAGAGATTTTCCAGGTACGGGTAAGTATACATGTTGCTGCTGACCAGTTTTCTTTTTGTTATTTAAGTATATGTAGTTTATTGAACAAGGAATGCATGAAATTGTTGACAGGTTCTGCTTTATCATCGTCATCTACACCGCTATTGTCTATTGTTTTGAGCACTTTCAGTTTCAGATACAAGTAACTGCTATTCAGATCGATGTAATCTTCCTTTGATTTCAAACTAGATTAGAAATCAAATTCGTTCCATCAAAGAAGAGACAGGATGAAATTCGACCCTTTGAGATTCTAGTATCGTCATCATGTTTGGCGGCAAGACAAACAGATCCAATTCCCACTTGAAACACACGCAAGACGTTCGGTGTATCATTTTCATTTTTGTTTGCTATCTAATAATAAAAAAAACATCTAAGTCTGGGATTTTTTTTACTTTTCCTTGCCTTCTTTGCTCTTAGGGTGAGAAGTCCTCTCAATGGGTGTCTTCGTAGTCTGCCTTGTCTTTGCTGTATCTCTAGGGAAGCAGGAATGTCTGACTCAGCAGCGATCATGGCATTCATAAGAGGTTCTTTCCGGCACAAAATGTCTTTGTCTATTTGAAGCAAACTATTTATGCCTGCTCTTAAGAAAGCTTCTTTAGAGTATTGTCGAATGTTGTCCACGTCGATGTGTTCCGTTAGCAATTACGGATGCCCAGTGGGATAGCGAGACTATTTGCACACGTAAGGATACAGCGAACACGCGTCCAGGTATTTGATTTCTTTTCCTTTCTCCTCGTCAGCTTTGTACAGCAAACAGGTGGTATTCGTCAGTCCTACGTTCAAACTGTCTGGTGGGTTCAGAGGGTCCACCATCTTATAATTTTCCACCATATGCTTAAACTCAAAATCGGTTTTCAATCAGTGATCGTTCCCACATTTCCACTAATTGGTATCCTTACTCTTCTAACTTCAAGCATCGTTGACAAGTGGCCTGTTACAACTCATCTAGTGTCCATTGTAAAAACTGGTTTCTAATGTCACGTTTAGGGTAGCTGATAAGACATCTGAGAAATAAGCACCCTTTAAACTCATACACGATCTGAGAGTTTTCTAAGTCCCAACCATCCACTGAATACTTTCAAATAGCTTTTCGCCTCCTCCGTTGCGAGCGTGTTGGATCTATTTGTCTTCATTATCGCACAAGTAATGTAACCATCGTAGAATTCTGACCAAGTATTGACGTTTAAAAAAATTGGTTGTTTAACGACTGATGACATAAAGGATGCTTTTGGGCATGAACCGTGGCGGTACACTAAGGAACACACTTTGACAATGGTGCAGGCTCCTTTCAAAGGATCGATCACTCCGTGTTCCGCAAATTTTTTCACAACAACGCCGTAAAATGTCCACGTCACAACGACAATACTTTTTTAAAATTTCTTCCAGAAAGTCGAAGAGGTCTGTGGCATGCGTCTGGTAGCATGAGTAGAAAGCTTCTTCTTGTTCTCTACACATGTTGTCGGGGTCATAGTGGTGAGCCTCGGGCAAATGAGGTATAACGGCGTGTTGATTGGCTTTGATATTAAAAATGTGTGGAAATAGCCTTATGCCATATCTGCATGCCAAACGTTTTAGGCATGCGTCAATTGAGTTTAAGATCTATTGTGAAAAATCGGCCAGTTTGTTAGGCCTACCATATTTTTTCACGCCCTCCAGGAATCTTTCCTGCAGTAAGGGAAATCAGTCAAGATAGATTTTAGATTCGCATCTCGCAAGCTCGATGAGCCACGCAGAAATTAGGACTGTGAATGCCAGTCTCTTGGGTGAACTCGAAATCGAAAAAGATGAAATTGCCTTTCTTTTGGTCATTATCTTCTTCATGTTTGGAATGATATATTTTAATGTAGTATTGGTGTTCAAAGTGGCATCGCTTTTTTCCTGGACAGACATGCGCCTTGACACATTTGGTACGTATACTATGTCCACAAGTAGAACACAATATCAAGAGCTGACAAGCATATTTATGCTGTGAAACTTGCGTCTTTAGATGTTGTTGTTAACAAGTTGGACTCACAAACGTGCGCAGACAAGCAAAGCAATGCACTTGTTCTTGTCCTTCGTCTAACAAGGGTTCGGACGGTAGACATCCTGAACTTTTCGATCCACAATGCTTGTGTTGCTCTCGATTGTTATAGCCGTAGTCACATTTCTCACAACAATAATCGTATGATTGATATTGGTAATGGTATCACAATGTTTATCGTGATGATGGAAGTGAATGTATTTTTCATCTTTGAAATCTTCGCCTCGAAACAACATAGGTCAACGCAGTTCTTGAGGGTGTACTTTCAAGGTGTAGAGTCGAGGCAAAACGTCTTTCACTATTTGCATTTCATGAATGCTTCACGGTCTGTCTTTGGATACCCCCGCTTTCTGTAACAGGAGTTTTGCGGGTTGTTAATTTTGTGATGAGAATATTGTCTACCAATAACACCTTTTTGCGTTGTCCTGTCCATTGGAGAAGAGACACATGGGTCATAAATAGTGTCGATTTTTCTTTAGTGATGTGAAACTTGTCTTTGGATTGTTGCACGTGTTGAATCTTGTCCATGACTTTGGAAGGTGTAAATTCTGCTGGACTGCTAAACTCGATCAAAAACGGGAGACTTCAAATTATTGTGATGAATGGAAAGTCTCAAGCGATCATCTCCTTTGGCTTGACATTGCTATTTCAGCGTAGTCAACAAGGAATCCCACACATCGGTGATGAAACACTCTGGATTATCCAAGGGTACGTTGGACTTGAAATCTTTAAGCTTCACTGTGTAGGTCGTGGTTCTAAATTTTCTAGAGGAGAGCTTGTCCATCTCTCGAATGTGGTAGTACTTTTCAAGGTTGACTGATAGTTATGAACTTTGAGTGTAGACCCTGGGTTTATGTTCTGGTCTGCTCATGTCATCTTAAAAAGCTCTGGCACAAATCTGTGCCAAGACTTTAGGTACTGTGTGAGGCGATCAATAACTTTTCTGCCTCTTACTTTCGTCTCCTTTCTTTGCGAAATGATGCGATTGTTTCATCTTAACTGTAAAAGTTCAAATGACTACATTTGAAACGTCATGTATACCTATATACCCATGTCTGACTAGTGCATATATAAAGAGCGAGGGACATCCCTCTACGTATTCATTTCACTCTCAAACCGATCAGCACGATGGAGGAAACCACACAGATGGAACTTCTGACTAGAGCTTTGCGATGAGTCAATCGAAAATTTCCTTTAGACAAGCCGATGGACGGCTCTTCCTCCTTTCGAGATAAAAGTCAAGATACTTGCTATATCTTCCAAAATAAAGGGCATTGGGCTACATAATGTCCAAATCGTCATAAAGGCAAGACCAGTGCAAGAAGAGTCAAAGTCAAGATACGTATTATCATTATAAAGAGAAAGGACATTCGTCTTCAGAGTGTCCTAAGAAACAACAGGAACAGGATGAGGAAGAAGAAAAAGATGTGCCCTCGGCAAAGGAAGAACCCCATCACGTTCAGAGAAAGAAGACAGAAAAGAACAGAAGACGAAACAAAGTGAGGAAGAAGAAGAAAAAGAGGAAAAATGTGGAAAAGTGATGAAATTAAAAAAGACGTTGAAAGAAAGACACAGAAGAAGCATAAAAACCTTTTAAAACTATTGTGTTGTGTTGTGTACTGGAATAGACCAGACTGAAAAAACGTAACTGTCTCTTTGTTTTGATTGTATAGAATAAAAAGGACCTACACTCATACACTCACAACACGTACATCTTAGAGTTAAATAAGCGATTGTTTAAGTTTAAATTGATTTTGGCGAAATGGATAGCCTCTCTTTTCAAAAGAAGTGAGTTGCTCTAAAAAGAATCGTTGGGTGCTTGTTTTTTTTCTTAGAACAAACTCAGAAACGAGAAGCAATCCGCTTTAACTGCTTTAAGCCTTTGACACGTTCTAGACTTACTTGTGGACTTGCTCTTCTCAATGATTTAGTAGAAATCACTATGGGTGGTAACTATAGTGTGGTCACAGGATTAGGCTGTTTGGCCTTGGAAGGTCTTTATCTGTTGGATCGTAATAAAGAAATCTGATACATTTGTTTCAGACTTCTTAACTCAGCCAAAATATCCAAAATGACCGTTTGACTTTCACTGTTCTCCTTCTCTTCTAGCCTTTGTTTCTTCTCTGCTGCTTCTTCTGCCTGTCGTTTCCTTCTTGCCTATTTTTCTCGCTGTTGCTGTTCAACGAGAAATCCTTGTTCTGCCTCTTTCTGCTGCTATAAAAATTTCTCCAATTATTCTTTCTGTCTTTGTCTAAAATCGTCAAAGTGTGATAAAGAAGCAGAAAGTGACGAAGTTTCAGCTACCGGAACAAATTCTTGCGAAGAGAGAAAAATCTATTAAATCCCCGTTGAAATCAACCTGTTCTGGAAGTAGCGCTGTGTTCACTTTAGTAGCCGCTGATATGCCATCGCTTTTCGTCTCTACAGCCTGTGCACCCCAATTCACCATCTTCTTAAGTTTCGTCATGTTTCACAAAAAATGTCGCTGCGCACAGACGCTAGCACACCTGTATAGGAATTTGATGTCACAGGTAGCTCAATTCGGATTGGAAGACAGACTCCGCGAAGTGACGGAATTTTGTAACGCGTGTTGGGTTTGGTGAACAACTTCAATCTGTTTCGACTAATAATAAACGCGGTTCAATTCATTCACTTCACCTGTTCTAGTCACAAAGATGAGTACTGACGTTGAATCCTCTACTCTCGTATCGTCGATGCTATTCCGCAGGGACTTACCAATGTATGTGAAAGCAGCATGGGCCTTGGAAAAGAAGGTGTTATGTGGAAAGATAAGGCTGTCTGAAGAGTCCACCATCTATGGTCCAGAAGTGAGACACAGTTTGAGACACGGTTTGAGGGATTCGAGGAAGATAAGAAGACCTAACCTATGTGATGTCCTGTATGTTAACGGTGTACTATTAATATAATAAACAACAATCCTTTCCAGGGCAACTACATATGCCTCGAAAATATATTAATTCTTTCTTGCCTAAAATGTTTTTTCCCCTTAAAATATCGTTTAGTTGATTTTATAATTTATAAACAACATACATTAAAATAAGATGCATTTGAAGCGTTGATATATAGCATCTTGACATACCGATATTATTGGTATATATCAAAATATGATTAGCCCATGTGGATACGCATAAGGAACATGTTTTAATATCTTTATATTCTCTAAATATGGGTATGAATTCCTTGGAATATTACATTTAAGAAAGAGAAAATAACAAGAAAATGATTTTCATGTAAAATATTTTTCAAAAACTATAATTTTTATAAAAAAAAAAATCAGCCATACTCAATCCAGGAAATCAATATTATTGAGCTCCACCTTGTTTCGTCTGCTTTCATCTCTGTCAACACCTGTTTCCAGCCTCTACTTCTTCCAAAGAGACCAAACACTTTCAAAAAGACACTATTTTAATGCTAGTGACAGCAATCTTTCGGTCAAAAAATGAAATCAGAAAGTTGCATGAAATACACCCATCTGAATTGGATCAGCACCTGGCTGGTTTTATACTTAAGTGTTAGGAAAACAGATGGATCTGAGTTTGAACCTAATAGCTTAAGAAGCATAATCAGCTCTATTAATCGCCCCCTTAAAATCAAGAAATATGCAAGTTCATTCATGAGTCGAAATTACACAAATTTTTCATTCACAAGGGATGCTTTTTATGCTAAGCAAAAAGATTTAAAATCTAAAGGAAAAGGAAATAAATTCAATCGGAGTCAACCGATCACATACTAGGAAATAACAAAACACTATATGAATGGAAACATCGGAAGCCATGTTTAACATATTGTGGTTTAACAATTATGTGCATTTTGGTCTAGGGGGATTGATTGAACATTACAGTCTGAAATGGTGGATGATACACTAAAGAAAGATGTGTCTGAGTATCTTGAACTTAATGAAAGGCAAACAAAAACAAGAACAGGAGACAATGTCAAAAACATTAGGGATATTAAAAAAAAGATACATGAAAAGAAAAACAACAGAGAGAGAGAGAGAGAGAGAGAGAGAGAGAGAGAGAGAGAGAGAGAGAGAGAGAGAGAGAGAGAGAGAGAGAGAGAGAGAGAGAGAGAGAAAGAGAGAGAAAGAGGGGGGGAGATCCACTTGCTATCTGCAAATGGTATGCAGAGCTAAGACCAGCAGACTTTTGTCAAACTGAAGATTGTTTCTATATTGCACCCAACATATGCCAATCTTTACGACAAATCCAAAATATTTTAGGAAGCTCTTCATTGGAATCAATAAACTTGAAATAAAAAGCAAATATTACAGAAAGAAAGACATTAACAAACACGAGCAGCCGAAAGTACCTAATTCAGAAGTTAAGAGAAAATAACATCACCCCCAACTTATATTACACAAATTTCAAGCAACAGAAATGTATAATCTATAAACAGCCATTCAAACATATGTGACAAACAACAACATACTCCAATTACTTGAGTAACACAGGTCACCCAAGTAATGATGACGTCATTCCTCACCCTCACAAGAAAGAAATTTCAAACTGCACATTAACAGACTGTAGAATATCAAGTTCCCAAACATATAAAATTCAACAAAATCAGATTAACAGCAACTCATTCTACGGATCATACATCACCGTACAAAATATATTTGTTACGAACCTCTCGCAAAATGTGAACGATATCCCTAACTGAGTCAACTTCTTGTAACAGGCGTCTTCTCAAACACAGCGGAAACGTAGGAGAATTATTGAAAGTGACACTGGCAGTCAATTTGAATAGGGAAATATGGACAGAAAAGATAGCAAGATATCAACGAAATGCAGTTAGGGTTAAATTGTTTCGTTACCTCTTGTTCTTTCATTATTTTGATATTTCTGGCTAAAATAGTAATCTTTCTATAGATCAAAATAGCCGCACTGTTACTGTTCATGACGGTGAACGCTGCAAATTCAATGTTGGCATGCACATTATTTTAAAAAAATGTTAACTTTTAGCCTTTTGTGTTTTCAGTTCGTTTAATGTTATCAAAGGAAACATAAAGCAATTATTATTAATGAAATGCACACGAAATTAAGAATCACTATAGAACTTCGATTTTGAGCTTACATATATGGGATGGGTTGTGAATAGTTCACTTCCATACAGTGCACTGTTTATGACCGTCAGGTTTATCTCCAATACAAAATGAAAACTTGTATGTGGTATAAATAAAATATATGTATAGTAAGTACGCTGTATCAATGATATAACACTCGCTGTATAAAATTTTCATTAAAAGAAAACTCAGCAAGATTCGTGTTTCTTTTTAATGAAAAATTTATACATCTCGTGGTATATCATTCATACAACTTATATATATATATATATATATATATATATATATATATATATATATATATATATATATATATATATATATATATATATATATATATATATATATGTATGTATGTATGTATGTATGTATGTATGTATGTATGTATGTATGTATGTATGTATGTATGTATGTATGTATGTATGTATGTATGTATGTGTGTGTCTCTCTTTACTGTATGTGTCACTACCTAGAGTAGTTGCACGTATTTGGGTCAGCCACTTGCCACATTGTTGCAAGTGTCTAGTACGGTGACGTCACCTTACCTGTTTCATTCCTCTTGTTGCTATGCAGTCTCAAATTGTGCTAATGCAAAATTCCTATTGAAACCATATCATTCCAGGGTGTACCATTTTTCCTGAGAAATCTTGACGGCCATATTGTACGAGGATGATTTTCCATGTTTGCGTTCAATAGGGCTGAATGTTCACATATACTACTTACAAGTATTCAACTAACTCTTGCAATAGTGATAAAAACAACACTAAAAAGATTAAAAATTCAGGACAGATTTATTCATTCATTTCTCATCTCATCTATGAAAAAACTCTTTTACCAGTTTACGGATTCAATGTTTACCTGCAGAAATGTACAAGTAGCTGGAACCATATTGGATATATCGCGATTATTTAAATAAGTTCATAATATATTAAAAACTAAGTCTGATTGTTCAAAATCAAATGTGGGCGAATTATGTTGCTCGAGATTAGTCGTTTTGAATTTCGGAATCAAAATTTCTGACAACATGAAATCACCTTAACGGTAATATAAAATAACACAAGGAATGCGAGTGTGACCACAACCCTCCGCTCGATTCGAATTTTTTTGCGCGTCTTTTTTCGCTTTACAATTACACGAAGACTTAAAAACTACACATATCCATTTATAAAACAGTAACGTACCAATGTATCACTCTCGGATGACCATCGCATGAATCCAATCCGGAAAATTAACCTTTATTTTCACCATTACGGTCACAAACCCTGGAAAAATGAACCATACCAGGATTTTTTTATGATAGTGTTGTAAATGATTGAGGTAAGTTTGCACTATTCATTGCGTCTTAATTTGTCATGGTGGATTACTTTTGGTTTTTGTTTAGGCCCTACTTTTATTCTATACAATACATCATTAACTTTCTTCAGGATTTAATATGGACCTTTCCATGGTCTTTGCAATTTTTGATTAACCCATTGTTTTCTGATTGGATTGTAATACCAAACAGCATCACCTTCTTTATATAAATGAAAATTGATTTTTTGTGTCATGTTTTCTTTTCATACTTTTGCTAGTTAAAGACATTGTTTTTCTTGCAAATTTTTAATTTTATATTCAAGATTATTTGCATAGTCTGGTTTGTATCTTTGTTCATTATCATTCTCATTAATAGCAGGCCTTCCGAGTACCATGTCCTTGGGAAGATTTTTTTTTTCTATCAAATATCATCATACTCCGAGTTGTTCAGTTGATTCATGTACTGCTGATCTGTACGCCATTATCACCAAAGGTAATATTTCATCCCAATTATCTTAGTGTGAGGACACAAATGCTTAAAGCATGTTATAAATGATTCTGCTTGCTCTCTCTCTATCATGCCATCACTTTGGTTTCTGGCAATAGAAGTTCGTGTTTTCTTGATTCCTAATATTATACAGATCTCTTTGAACAGTTCTGACTCTTAAGTTTTTTCCCTGATCTGTGTGAATAAGATTGAATTCCAAATCTTGTGATAAAATTATTAATCAATTCTTTTGCTTTAGTTTTAGCATCACTCTCTTCTACTTTTTATGCCTCTGTCAATTTTATAAAATAGTCTCTTATGACCATTATATATTTATTTCCCTGTTTGGTTCTTAGTAATGGACCTATCAAGCCACCCTTTCCATAGGAGCACCTACATTGTTGGTTTGCATGGTTTTTTCTGGCTTCTTAAGGGAAGATTTTTTTTACTGTCACACACGTCACATTTCTTGCACCAATTTTCAGCATCTTTATTCCGCACATACCAAAAGAATCTCTCACCCTTTTTGTAGAGTCTTTGCTACTCTTAAGTGTGCAGCTGTGACAATTTTATGTAACTGTATAAGTATAAAACTTTTTAAGCATTCCGGAATAACAATTTGCTTGGTGACTATCATTCCATCAGCACCTTCCCATTTCATATACAATATATCATTTTCTACTACAAAGGAATCAACCTTTTCCCAGTAGTATTTTATTTTGGAACAGTAATGTAAAATATCTGACCATTCAAATTTCTTTTCGCTTGTCACTATCCACTTTACCACTTTGAGAATTGTATCATCATTTTGCAAATGGGGTATTTTAGATATGGCAAAGTTGTCCATACCATCTTTTGACTGAGAAGTGATAGCTCTCTCTGTACTTATGCTACTGTCAGGAGATGAGTGTTTCTTCTTAACCGCTCTAAAAACTTACCGGAGTTTATCACGTATACAATTCAATTGATCTCATTTTTCTTCACCTGTTGTTTTACCATGTGGAATCTCTGACATATTTTCACTAGAATATTGTCATTAAATGAGTATCCAATCACCACAGAACACATAGTCAGAATGAAGCAAATAGCAGATTTTGGTTCTATGGGGATTAGGCATAGTAAAATTAGTGAGATGAGTGATATGAAAATATCATTTTTATTTAACTCTTTATTCATCTCTTTTTTCCTTTGGGGTTACATGAGATGGAATAGACAAGGAACATTCTTGATTTGGGAACTTAGAAATACAAGCTACCAGTTCGTTTTCTGATTCACTTTCAGCATAAGTTTCAACTTGTTCACAATAAGTACAGTTCATTTTGATACACGGGCATCTTGATCAAACACATGCATTAGAGTGCAAACTGCCAGCTCTGTACATAATCTCAAAATCATATGTAGCCAAATAAGTTAACCACCTAGCTAATTGACCTTCTACCATTTTAAAATTTATCAGCCATTCCAGAGTGCCATGAGCAGTCCTCACTGTGAACTTCTGTCCATAAAGATAGTGATGAAATTGTGTGATTGCATTTACCACAGCAAGAAGTTTTTCTTTTGTGACAATATTTTCTTTTATTTTTTGAGTAACATTTATTAAAGTAGATTTTTTTTCTTTTCCATTTTAGATTTGGGAGAGTATTGCTCTCTGACCCACATTTGAGGCATCACAATCTAAAAAAAAATCATTTTCAGTAGGAAATGCCAAGACTGGTGCATTTATCAGTGTATGTTTTATATCCTTGAAAAACTGCTCAAATTTCCCAGTCCATACAAATTTTCTACCCTTTCCAGACAATCCAAGGTAGTAAACTGATACACATATACTTGCCAAAGAAATGAAACTTCTAGATTGTTTTACGATTTTAGAGGTTGGCCAGTCTCTTACTGCTGTGATGTTATCTGTACTTTGTGCCCACACCAGCTTCACTTATAGCATGACCTAAACAGGTGACATCTTTTTTAAACAAGTTACATTTCTTAAGATTCTATTTCAAGTTAGCATTTTTTTCAGTCTTTTGCAAAACTAAGTCAAAATTAGTGAAGTGTTCTTCAAAGGAGTTTGAATAGCAGATGATATTTTCAAAGTACAGAATGACTATTTTCCACAAGAGATCTAAACATGTCATCTGTACAAGACGAGTAAAAGTTGCAGGTGTATTGCAGAGTCTAAATGCCTTTGGTACACTCCTGGTATGGAGAATGCAGTTTTATGTCTATCTTTTTCCTCATCTTCTACTTGCCAATAGCCTGATTTCATATCCAGACAAGACAACTGCTAAAGCATCTAAACTATCAACTATTCTAGGTAACAATTGAGAACCTTAGACTGTAACATCATTCAATCCTCGAAAATCACAACAGAACCTTACAGAACCATCTGACATAGTCATCATGACAATTGGAGCATTCCAAAAACGTTGTGGACATTTTTTCTCTATAATTCCATATTCTGCCATCTTTTTAATTTCGTTCTCCGCAACCTGTCTTTTCGCAAGGGGTATTCGGTAGGGATACTTTATAACAGCTTTTGCGTCTTTTGTAGCGATTTCATGTTTTATATCAAGGTAGAACGACCTATTTAATTTGATGATGCAGAAAAGATACTCTGAAGTTTTATCAAAAATTATTTTAGCTGTTCGTTTGCTCTTTATCGAGAATTTTAGAAGACCTTACAAAATCTCTGCTAAATGTTCTGGTAATTGTTGCAATCTACCCCTAATGTGGTTTATTACTTCTCCATGTCTACAACTTGTACTGGTTGTAATTCTGCAATAAGAGTATATTTACACAACTGAACTGGTTTTTCACCTAAATTTGCTATTCTGTTATGAATATATCCATTTTTAGGATTACTAAAACTTTTCTACTAATAGACCAGTTTTCTCCACAAATTTTGAAAATGGTTCAGTTAAGCCCATTGCTTCCTTATACAACTTATACAGATCATTTGGTCTGCCATTTAGAATTAATTCTGTTTCAGGCAGTATCACAATAATTTACGTTAAAGCAATTCTAGAGCACATATCTTTCTTTTTAGCTGATTTCATATATAATTGTGCCTTTTATTCTTTTATATTTAAATAACCTTTACTAATCACAGGTCATACTGGTGTTTCTTTAAAATGTCAATAACAAGAATGCCATCGTGTTGTATGTCTACTAACAATATTTCATGTGTAAAATTACGATTCGCTAACATAATTTCTACCTCTGCTTTACCATCAAAAGGTTGGCTTTCTCCTGCTATAGTTAAAAGAATACAATTTTACTGGAGTCACCTCCGGTTGTAAGTTTTCTGACCAAGATTTTACTACCTTGCTGCTTAAAATAGTAGCATTTGCTTCAGTGTCACACAACAAAGAAATGCAATTTCCATTTACTTTAGCATTTACAAAATATCATGCATCAGTCCCTAGAATGTTTAGTTTGTTCAATTTGGATCCATCTTTCTTTACAGCCGAGCTTCAATTTCCAAGCTTGATACATTTCTGTTTCCCTGACCTCTTATCTTTCTAGGAGTATTTTCCCATTTGTTTCTAAAACTATGGTTTGGCTTGTACTTATGATTTTGATTTTTTTTATATCTATGTTCCATTTAAGCAGTATTGCAACCATTTTTCATTGTAATCTTTCTGGTAAACATTTCTTTTGATATTATCTTTCATATCATCTTGTTTTCTGTTCCAGTCTTTTTTTCTCTGTTTCTGATTGCAATTTTTCTACTTTTTTTAGACAAGTGTTCTAGTCTTTGTACAATGTTATCTAGCTTGCATTCATTAGGTACAGGTTCTATTTCAGACAGGGTGTTCACATTTTTCTGCCTCTGTTTATCAGCGAGTTTGTGAGCTTCCATTTTAACAGCTAATGTTTCAGCCTCATTAAGTGTTTTAGGACCACATTCTCTTAGTCTTAGTCGGTTTTAAAATCCAGCAAGGCATTAATAAAGTAGACCAGTTCTAAAGTTTCAATTATTTAACCAGTGACATCAGGATGAGTGGCATCTGGTCAATTTCTTGATGTCTTGTACCAGTTCAGAAATTGATTCTCCCTTTTTTAGAACTCTAGATTTGTGCTAAGTCCTGTATATTTCAGCTTTATTTAGAGTTCCAAATATGGATTTTAGCACTTTCACAAGATTGTAGTAATCTCTCCTTTGTTTTTTTTTTTCTGGTTCTATTTCATTAGGCAAAGAGTGAGCAGTACCAGTGAGACTAATAGCTAAATACAATGACTTTGAATGATAATCCCAGTCATTAAGTTCTGCAATAATATTGAACTTTGCAGACTATGTCACACACCGTGAACAACTGCACACTGACAAAGTTCCCCTGTAGACTGCAGGTTCTGCACCTTGATGATGACGGTGCTTTAAAATGGCTAAGCATGCACTTGCACACGATAAATAAATAAATAAATAAATAAATAAATAAATAAATAAATAAATAAATAAATAAATAAATAAATAAATAAGGGATATATCAGCGGAGACTTCTTATGATCGTCATTAGAAATATTTAAAAATATTTCCTATCATAAGAAACTAGCTAATTTTTAATAGTTTGTTATCTGAACACATTGTGCATTTTAAGAATGCGTGTAATAAAAATTGGCACATAATTTTAATAAGATTTTCTGTAAAACAGCTCTATGTTTGTACGATCCTTTAGGGTAGATGGCATTTACTCTGTCTTAAAAGTTTGTTTCTGATTATTTGCCTGTTTATTTTGCAAACTTTCAAGGCAGAGACTCCTTAGCTTTACATATATGCTTTCCATGAATAAGTTTTATGAAAAATACAGTGACCTTATTCAAATCATGGATATGCCTACTTTGCTGTATAAGAATATCAGGCCAATATGAAGCTAATGAATCAATTATGATTCGAAACACAAGATTTACAGAAAATAACTAAAACTAGTTAGCCAGGAAGCTAGGGAAGTGCGCTTCTCACAACAAAATTGTCCAAGATGGCCGTTTAGTTTAAGTATGACTCAGATATGTGGCAAGTAGGTGAATACAAATTTGATGAGAATGAATAAATTGTGCTCCATTTTAGCTTTTTCCTAGGCACTCAACTGAGTCCTTTTGGCTCTAGCAAAGTTTTAAATATCTAATAATAAACCAGTGCCTTTAAACTTAATGAAAAGAGGATAGGTTTCATGTTTCAGAAATTAGAGACTCGTTTTAGGAGTGGTAATTATTTTTGACACCGCCAATCTACATGCAAATTTATATTCTCATCTTGTTGTGCATTGAATACATTAGATGTGTTCACATCTATTGGTTTTAGTTAATAAGAGGAGAAGGTAAGGATATTCAATAAAATGTTGTTCAAATAATAGGGAACGTGTGTGTGGCGAATACGGTAATCTTTAATATAGTTGATACTGTGTGGTTAAGAATTATGTCGGTTCATTATGATTCTCTCTCTCTCTCTCTCTCTCTCTCTCTCTCTCTCTCTCTCTCTCTCTCTCTCTCTCTCTCTCTCTCTCTCTCTCTCTCTCTCTCTCTCTCTCTCTCATTGTAGCAAAGTACGTCCAAAAAGCAATGAAAATACGAGTTGGGGATTTTCGCTTAAGTCATACGACAATATCTATGGACCTATAAATGATGGTCAATACAGCTCACGCATGACGTCGCTTTCAATACGTAATCATAAGCGTTCCTACGATTTCCACACAGCCAAGCGATTGTTGTTGTTGTTGTTGTTGAGCTTAACGCCATTTTTCAGCACTCGATAGGTTATTCATGGCGGCCAGTATTAATGGTGGAGGAAGAAACCGGGAAATCACCGGAAAGAACCACCGACCAACGAGAAGCTACTGGCAGGCTTTCTCACATATCCACATTCGCCGAATCCTAGACTCGAACACACGCAGACAGAGGTGAGATGGCAGTGATCCGTAACGGACAGCGCTTTAGACCACTCGGCCACTCGGGGTCCCGCCAAGCGATTGTGTTTGATCGATTGTTTGGAGCTTTGAAGATCAGAAAAATATTAGAAAAATTTAACCACCGGAGAAAGAGGTTATTTATTCAATAGGACGACATAATTGTTTCGTGTCACTGGACAAGGGCATGCGCGTAAACACCCGTGTCTTTAAATTGTTAGATAAACGAAAAGTTTATTGCGCGAGTTACGTTGAGTGACCAAGAAAGAGGATGACGTGTACGAGATTAATCGAAGAACACTTAATGGGGTTAAACATTTACTCAAATAAGACAAATGGTCATTGGAAAGGAAGTCAAATCTAGATTCCTGGACTGCAGATACACAAGTTATTCAATATAAAATGAAGTCACTGAAATGCCGGTGAACACTACTGTATTTCCTTCTCAAAAGTTATCTCTGCAAGAACAATAAATGAACCAATTTGGGTGTGGTGTGGAGTAAATGTTTTTAAAATTAGCATTTTTCCAATTTTTTTATATTTTCTGTCATCAGGTCAGTAATTGGAAACAATTGTAACCAGTTGTACTTGTGGTCTTTTATCCTAATCCTTAAGACAAGTATTTCTTGAAGGGTATGAATATACGTCGGAGACGGATTTGAAGTAGTCCAGTGTCCCATTTGATGGTTAACGCTAATGAATACGAACCGATCATCGAAGAAACATTACTCTGTGTGGAAGTTTTAATTGAAGTTTGAAACTACATAATCAAACACTCGTTTGACCAGATAACGCTCAGTATATAACTTACGCATATTAATTCCAGTACGTGTTTCATTGCTTGTACAAACGATCCAAATTTAGATTGTTTAAAAAAATGAAAACGGAATTGTACCTTCATCATTACATCTTGTAAGAGTCAGTCTTTACACGTCCAAGCAAATAGCAGTATTCATTGCCTTTGATGCTGGAGAAGAATTGAATCATTCAACAATCTCTGTCAGAAGAATCGTGTAATAAAGTTTCAGATATCATATGTATAGTCCAAGCAACCAGATCTGGTATTGAATTAATTTACAGTACATCATATACAAAAACATCTTCAATGAAAATTATATTGTTTGGAATGTGTGAATCATAGAATAAAAATGTAAAGTTTTCTTTGTAATGACTAAATAATAACCAATAAAATAAAATACTTTATTTCATGAATGGTGTTAAAGAATTTCACCAATTTGAAGGACTCTGCCTATCTATCTATCTATCTGTATATATATATATATATATATATATATATATATATATATATATATATATATATATATATATATATATATATCCGTTTTAAAATCCTAGCAGAAAAGAAACGGTTTGATCCTTAATATTGCAATTTTTTCAGACAAAATGATAATGGTGAAAAGGATCAGCTAGCTCGAGTCGGGTTTAAAGATATCAAATAAATCGGTTAATATTGAAGAGCCAAACAATGATTCCTCATGAATGTGGAAAAGCCAAACAATAATTGTAGAAAGGTTGATCATGTGTTAATTTATTCATGGATAAGTAGAGGTCTGTATTACCGATGTATATAACTCCACTTTCCTTAGGAAGAGGTAGGACTGTTTGTGACATAAAAGTGTGATAACTGATATTGATTGCAAAATTACCCGGTAGATGAAAGACACTTCAAACCTATGTGAGGAGGTTTCTACGTCACGGTTTTGTACGAAATTAAATCATTTTGTCCTAAAGATATAGCTAGTTTTGCTTTTATTAATGCATTTATTAGCTACATGGAAATATCATTGTTTATTAAAGTGTGGACGGAAAATGATCCACTCTGGTATGTGCAGGATTTTCATTTCTGAATGCATGTTCATGTCTGATTCAACTAGGGCTGGAGGGGAATGTTGAATTTTTTTTTACGTTAAAGCAGGGGTGCACAATACGTCGATCGCGAGAGCATTGTAAGTAAATCGCGTAGCATAAAAAATTAGGCGTCAGTATATATATATATATATATATATATATATATATATATATATATATATATATATATATATATATATATATATATATATATATATATATATATATATATACGTATGTTTTGCATTTTTGCATTTTTGTGGTTGGTAGATCATTTTGGCTTAATCATTTTATAAGTAGCACGCATGCTGAAAAAGTGTGTGTACCCCTGCTTTAATGTAAATAAATCAGGTATGACCATGAGTGCTGCATGTAGGGGTGAGAGAGAAGGGCAAGTGCCTTTCCCCTCCCTCGTTCAACTACAGCATACTTTAGCCCGCATCCATAAAACACAATGGTTGACCACTACATGTTCCCCACCCCAACTCCCACATGAAAATAATTTTGTGGGCGCTCCTGGGTTTGACATAACACATTTCTAAGTTTGATGCAGTTGTTGAGCGAGTTGAGCATTTTGTGACCTATGATGTGTGTAGCATGTGTATCTCTAACTAGATCTTCTGCAGTGGCGTAGCAAGGGTACTTAGCGCCCGGTCACAAAACATAAACTTGGCGCCCCCTTCAAGTGCATCTGAGAAAACCCTATATTAAAACCAGATGCCATAGAGAAATTTTAAGTACTACTTTAAGCATTTCTCATTAAAGCAATACAAGAATGGAATTGCAAAATTTAACTAATAAACCTTAGTTGATTTTCCTCATTTCGGCGCCCTTGGCACATGACGCCCGGGGACCACTGTTCCCCCCCACCGCTACGATACTGGTCTACTGTTAATTATGGCATAAGATTTAGTAAAAGTATCTCTATTTATTTTTATTTTTATTTTTCATTTTAAACATCCCCGTCATGCACAGCAGACGACAACAAAGGTTGCTTCCCTTGCAGTTTCTTACCGCATGGACCTGTCGGAAACAACCGGGGCTGAGACAGCGGTACTGAGATAAAAAACGAAGAAAGAAGAAAACTAGAAAATCATCTAGATCTCTTTACCTCGTAAATGAGAAAATAAAATTATATGCAGATAGAAAACATAACCTGGCGTGTTAAGGTGAAATGATTTGGGCCTCATGGACAGACGTTTTCTGTATATTCCATCGCTGTGATCAAGAGTACATGATTATACTTTGAATAGAAACAGTCTTATATATATATATATATATATATATATATATATATATAATATAAAAAACATATATATATATATATATCTATCTATGTATATATGTATGTATATATATATCTATATATATATATATATATATATATATATATATATGTATATATGTATATATATATATATATATATATATATATATATATATATATATATATATATATATATATATATATATATATATATATATAACTGCATTGTATGTAGGACGTTGCGACTTAAAACAGGTCATGCATCTCGGTGTAGCTTTTTCCAAATACTTCAACGATATTTTAAAATTTATTTTAAAACATCCTATTTCTCCGTCTTTATGGTTTCTTTCTATATGGTTTTGGATAAATAATGATGCGAAATTATCCTGTTTAATAACAATACCAAACTATAGTAAGCTGTTTTGCATCAAGAAAGGATTTCAGTGCGATGTACTGGGAAGTATGATTACTTAAAAGATGATATAACATATATCATTCATATCTGCTTGACAATAGCTATGATCGTCGTCAGTCATCCATACAAGTTTGACAATGACTATGATCGTCATCAGAGTCATCCATGTATGTTTGACAATCGCTATGCTCTTCGTCAGTCATTCATATCTGCTTGACAATCGCTATGCTCGTCATCAGTCATCCATATATACTTGACAATCGCTATGCTCGTCATCAGAGTCATCCATATATACTTGACAATCGCTATGCTCGTCATCAGAGTCATCCATATATACTTGACAATCGCTATGCTCGTCATCAGAGTCATCCATATATACTTGACAATTGCCAAGCTCGTCATCAGGCATCCATATTTGATTTTTGACAGTGGCTAAGCTCATCCATGCCTGTTTGACAATGGCTATATTCATCATCAAAGGATGTAATAAGTAAATAATTGAATTCCTTTCTCTTCATCATCAGCTTTCCCCGGTGTTACTTGCGGAATCAGGGAAAACCTTCTGCAGGATGATTATATTATCAAAAGACTTGACCTGTAAACTTTCTTTTCTCAAATCATAATGTTTGTTAGTATTCATTAACATTGTTTGTTTTAGAAGAAGATTTTATGATGAAGTAAATCTCTTAAGATAAATAAAACCATACATTTCGTTTTCTTCTCCGTTTCCATTGCATACCTGAATATATGATTATGTTAACGTTGGAAATGATATTTTTAAAAAAAATATCAGAAGCAATAAAATTTATGAGTAATTACGTGTATAACTTGTCATTTTTTGGATTAATTGCATTTAAGTGGATCATAATTATTTGCGTGGGACGTTGTAATAGTTTTGAAATAATTTACGGCACCACTGCGAACAACAATGTCAAATTGTAAAATTATTCTTCATGAATGTCCTAATCGTAAGAGATATGAAATATTTACTAGCTAAACTGAAGGTGTTTTCATTTGGGCGTTCCCTGCTAGCTATGATTTTATGAAGACTGCTTTAAGACCGATACGATATAAAGAATTACGGTAACCTTGCAGGCAAGTTATTTTCCAGACCCTTCAGGTTACCTAAGTAAATCATTATACCGATATATTGGCATTTAGAATTTTTTTTTTAAATCTCAGAGTTATGTCCAACAATTTATAATTTAAAAAAAATGGCAATCGTCTAAAAAGTATTCAAATTTTTGGTGGGATTTTGTGGCTTTTAAAAACCACTCTGATTTAAATATCCAATGAAATATTCCAGTTTCCTTTCTCCAGACCACACCATAAAATATAATACGCCTTGTGGAAAATTTTGAAAGAAAGAACAAGAAACAAAAAAAGCATAAGATAAATAACAAAATTAAATAAGTTGAAAATAATTTAATAGGTTTAATTTAATATGCTCTGTAAATTGAAAATAAATGGTCAACGTACAATGCACAACAAATAGACAGCAACATTCTCAGTTCATGCTTCATTTAGCACGATGAAGCATTAGGCGTAAGCTCTTGTTGACAAAGGTAAAACAACACGTTAGAATATGTTTGAAGGCTGCAGTAGCTAAACATTGTAAAGTATCAACATTTCCTAAATCACTGAATGATATAAGGAGGTGTATTTTATCGTGGTTTGGATAAGTGACCAATATTAATAAAACTACATTTCACATGGTGCATTTTTGAATAAAATTTATAACCGATGAAAGGAGGTGACAGTAATCGAAGTTACACTGTAGTAGTAAATGTCAAGTCATGATTCATAAATAAAACATCAAGCAGGAGATTAGCAACATGTTTATCCCAGTTTAAATGTTTCCATCGCAAAATTATTGACTTATAACATGATGCTGTGCCAATAATATTTTTTCTTGAGATTTTATGCAAAAGGGAAAACGAATATTTGTTTATCGGTACAATAATTTATTTTATTCAAAACCATTACCTGCTCCGTCTCAGTTAATCTTTTCATTCTATAGAGGATGTATATAAATATTCGAATGAGATTATTCGTATACATAAATTATAAGTATTTTAAAAATTAAAAATTAGATCAACATATACATCGTGTTAATACATATATGTACAAAACAAGGATTTTCCATGGGACTAATTAGTCTATCACAGATAGAATCACTGCATGGTGGAAGGGCAAAGGACTCAGGGGAACTGAGATAGCTAAGGCAGACACAAATTATTTGTAAATTGTAAATTTACATGTTGATGGCCTCACTATGTTCGTTGTATCTTATTTACAATGTTCTCCTGTATCTAACCCAACCCAGCCTTAAGAAATGTCCTGGCAACATCATAAGTGGAAAGGTGGAAACCTAAATTCCAAAGACTGACGTTCGAGTTGCATTCACCTCTGTACCATTTTGGTCATCAATCGGTGCTCCAGGAACACAAAGGACTGCCAGTTTTTGACTCTCAGCGTCTGTCGCACAGCGGTTCGTGTTAACTGTAAACATGTATAATTTTCTTGCATTATAAGATCTGTACTTTCATTCTTTAATTATTTTGTAATATATGTCGGATTATACTTTAAAAGTTACACAAATCTTTGAATACAGCTGTATTTAATTGTGTTTTCGATTTTCGTAAGCTATTTATTGGCACTAAAACACCACCGAAAAATTAAATGCACACCACCACTTAAAACAAATAAAAAGCAAATACAAAAAAAGATTTAGATTTGAGGGGATGAGTTTTTGCTACAAATACAGTCATCTATGAAATCTATCGGGCAAGGTTTATTTTAACAATGGGGTCATAAAATGTATATGGGAAATATTTAAATAAAGTATACTGCATGATGTTTGTTCAGTTTAATAGGTGCACCACACTTATTCCGCTGGACATAAATAACAATTTACACAAACTGAAAGGAGAACAAGGATTTTATATGTAGAATAATTGATCCTGTGTCTATTATTTGTGAATTTCAACATTTAAGACACTCTAAAGGTTTAAACTCTAAGCAATAGTGATGAATGAATGAATATATATATATATATATATATATATATATATATATATATATATATATATATATATATATATATATATATATATATCCTCAACATCGTATGTTTCTGAGAGAGAGAGAGAGAGAGAGAGAGAGAGAGAGAGAGAGAGAGAGAGAGAGAGAGAGAGAGAGAGAGAGAGAGAGAGAGAGAGAGAGAGAGAGCTCACCAGTCTACTTTACTTCCACAGGGTCCACACAAGTCTTCAGATGGTATACATACCCCATTATGGGGTTCAAATACCTCTCCCACCACACATTGGTCTGAGAACACGAATTTCCCTTTACGGCACATGAAGTAGCGGTGACACGTATCATTGTCATCCGGATAAAGCCCATCGACTCGGCCAACGCAGTCTGGCATGAGACCGCCATATTGTCGTGGAACTCTTTCTAGAGGGACGCATTGGCGCATCTCTGGAGAGAAAATTAGTGGTCTACCCTTGGAGTCAGATGGGCACCTGCCCTGGTGAATTAAACGCTCCTTATAGCAAACAGCGAAGAATGGGGTCCACAGCTTCTGCTGGTGAGCATTAAGCCCATCAGGAAGACCTTCACAGCTCGGGAAACTGAGTGAGCACGGTATGCAGTGGGACGTTCCACATTGGTTTTGACGGTAGTCACCTGATAAATGGAAGCAAGGATAGGTATATTTGACAACTCTCAATTAAAACATGCTTCAGTATTTAAATGAATCACTTTTGAATACGTATAAATAATTATTGTATTTCGGTTGCTACATTGCTTCTTGGACATTAAAAGTATCAATAGGTTAATTTCATTGTAGACACAAAATACGTGGTTATCAACTTTAACGCTTGTGTTTTACTACTACTACTACTGCTGCTGCAACTACTACTACTACTACTACTATTACTACTACTACTACTACGTTTGTTACCAGCATTGCAGTAGCTTCTTAATATTACATTCTCTTTTCAATTCATATTATTAAATCATAATTAACGTCTCCCTTAGCTTATCATTATACATAATTTTTCATGCATTTTGAAATGATGTGGTTTCATTAAAGAGCCTTTATGTTAACTTTTATGAGCATTAACAGCACCTTAAAAGTAACCTGTAATAATTTAATCAGACATTGGATTGAAAAGTTGCATTCTTCCATAGAATTACACTTACATGCAGACTTTCGAACTGTTCTTGCCCCGCACTGGACTCTCAGGAAGTGCTCACAGCGGTGGGTGGTTGTGGAGAATAGAAGAGGATAGGGACACTCTTGTAGATGTTGTTCAAAAAATCTGGGTACTTCGTTATACCACATACTGCAGTTATAGTACAATTGGCACTCAGTGGGGTGTGGGATTATGTCAGCGCCTGCCCTACAGAGTTCTTGTATTGTGTCAGGTTGTTCTAAAATTTAAGAAATATTAGCTGTTTTAGGGATAAATGATTCACTGTGACTGATTTGGTAATATCATATTTTGTAAAAAATCTGTTTATGAGATTATACATTTTCGCAAGATCTTATGGCGAGAACATCCTATTATTTAAAAGAATACGTGGTAAGATTTAGAGAAAGTTACATCTGAGTACTTTAGATGCCCTTCCCAGGATGCTATTCCATTTCGATTTAAAATAGATTTCCGGCAAAATGAAGACCAGTCAAGATCACAAAGCCTAGTTATGACAAGAAAATATATTAGCGGAGTAAAACTGATGTTCCTTAGTCATTGTGTGATCTGGTTGTATTAATGACATGGTGTATGCGTAAATCGGAGATATGATTGTTCCGTATCAAATTTGTAGGAAAAAGCAATATACAGATTTTTGCAAGCAAGCAAGCGCGTGTGTGTGTGTTGTATGTGTGTGTGTATGTGTGTGTGTATGTATGCGCTTCCTATGACCCTAAGTATATTAGTTTATTATATATTTGTTCCATTTGATTTATCTATGACAATTATTGTATATATGTATGTATGTATGAGACACTGATTTGGCCTTAAGGATTGCTTGAAGCTCTTGACGTTGATGTTAACTGAGATAAGTTTGTATAAAAGCTTATTTCTTCAACCCTTTGTGGAAAATCAATTATGGCAATAAATTGTTTGGTTTTCTTAGGTAATATTAACAATTACATTAGAGTTAATTTAAAGCTGTCCAGTACTTGTTACAGGACAAGACAGAACAAAATATTTCTTAATCAATCATTAATTATATTAGTTATACATTGCTTAGTAAGTAAATCCCTGATAAATAAACCGTTTTCCCGAGATCCCGTTTAAACGAGATCTCAGAAGTAACCTTTATGGACATGTATTATTCTGTTTTCCTTTTAGCGTAAAACCAAAATTTGTGCAATGACGATATAACATTTGTATAATTACAAAAAGTCTTAAAATTTATGACATAAACGTTATGCTACTTACTCGTGCTTTGATTCATCTTTTGCTTAGATTTCTTGCAATCGTCGTAAGGACTTCCTATGGGGACACATGAATGTCCGGATACACTAAAAACGGAACCTGCTGGGCAGTCGGGCATCTCAACGGTGTGACCCCAATTACAGAGGTAGAATCCTGTACAGTCATCCTTGGGAATCAGCTTGAATTCCCCCTGGTTACATATATTCTGCGTTGATGAAAGAGCAATAACAACAGCAAAAACTGAACAAATGATGCAATATTTCATTTTGATAATATTTGCACGATGGCCAGTTGCTTATTTCTAGTGCAAATTCTTAAATTCGACAAGACTCGACTTCAAGCAAGTATGTCTCTCTAGATCGCCAAGAATAATTTCTTCACTTGCAATGCTAGATATGCTCTTTAACGGATGCAATACGTTTTTGAATTTCAGTGGTGTATAGTGGTGTATTTATAGCGGAGCTGGAAACTATTTATGGCAGTACTTTTTGAAGGGTGTTGGTCTCATTAATAAATTGAGATAGGTTGTTGACATCTTCCGGTAAATGTTTGATGTAATTGATTATCAGGTGTGGTTAATATATTTTTACGCGCGTCCTCTCACGTCAGTTTATACAGATCATTGACAATGATATACGCCCATTTAGAGACACAATTGTTTTAACTATCTGATGTTTATTCTACTCACTTAATGAATGGCTTAGATCGAGCATGATCGACCATGAATGGCAAGAGAGACCCGTCCCAGATCCTTCTTCACAAAGTATTTTATGCGTCCACGTAAAGCAAGCGAACACAGTATACCTATGTTTAATGAATTATGAATGGTTGCTATTAGAACGTGTCATTATGTCGAGTAGGTTGTTTTCATTTATTTTCTACACTTTAGTCTTCTTTCATAAAACATAATTCAAGATATTTATAAAATACAAGATATTATATTAACATAGCTGACAAACATTCCATCACAACAAAAATCAAGCTCAGGTAGTACACGCAAGCATATTATTTCATATACCTTCGTCTATAATTGTTACAAGTAGAGAAAATATTATACGTAAATGAGAATTTTTTTTAAAGGTAAACATAATATGCTAGTTTATTGAACTACAACAATAGGCATGTATGTAGGTCTATACTTTCTATGTCGCGCACATTCAATTATTAATATTCTAGATTATAATGAAAAACCAATACAGTTTATAAATTTTAAACTCATTTCTGTTCCAAAAGGTTGAAGATCGTGCGTTCCAAAATGAATATAATTTTCCTCGCCAAACAAGAAACTGAAAGTTTGCAACAAATGCTGACTACATGAAACTATTAAGCTTCTTTCTTACAACATTTTTACGATGTACGAGTTTAAAACAAAACCCTGAAATTTGTTTCAAACGAGTTGCACCTGGTAGCCTGTGAGACGTCTAGTGCCCAAAGACTTTGGCACCATTTTGGTCGCTTCAGTGTTAGCACGACATCAACAATATGAATAATTACTCAGCTATAAAAAAAAATATAGTCAACAGGAATTTGTTTACCTTGCAATGCATCAAATAAAGATATTTGTGAATGTTACTTTAAGAAGTTTTATAAAATATTTTTTTTCAAAAACGTTTATTAAATATAAGTATGTGAAAGATTGCAAGAGAGAGAGAGAGAGAGAGAGAGAGAGAGAGAGAGAGAGAGAGAGAGAGAGAGAGAGAGAGAGAGAGAGAGAGAGAGAGAGAGAGAGAGAGAGAGAGAGAGAGAGAGAGAGAGAGAGAGAGAGAGAGAGAGAGAGAGAGAAGCAGTTAGTAAATGCAGTTGTTTGGGTCGTAGCTTTCCAGTAAATATATGCACCTTCAGAGCAGGTGTTGCATACCAAATGACTCGTATTTTACAGGATTCATAACCTCCTGAGGGTTGAAAAATGCTCACCTTGCACGACTGGCCGTAGCAATCACAAGTCAGTGCATGCATAGAGTGTTACTAATTTTCAGGCATCAATAACTTCGTGGCTTACTGTAGTAAGCAGAGGTATATTAGTAATTGTACATTGATTTAATATTTTGATATTCTGTTATTTTTTTAAACTACGTATAAACGTATAAAATTGGTTGATTGGTTCACAACCAAATGTTTTATATTCAATAATAATAATAATAATAATAATAATAATAATAATAATAATAATAATAATAATAATAATAATAATAATAGTAATTATAATAATAATTATAATAATAATAATGATAATAATAATAAAATAATAATAATATCAACAACAACAATAATAATAAGAAGAAAAAGATTATTATTATTATTATTATTATTATTATTATTATTATTATTATTATTATTATTATTATTATTATTATTATTATTATTATTATAAAGTAAGAAGTTCATTGCTCATAATTATAAATAGCTTTAAAAAATCAAATGGACCTAATAAATTAAAAACAGAACTCCAGTCCAGATTTCTTGTTTTAAAAATTTTTTTAAAGTTAATCATGAATGGATCATGAATACATAAATGGTTCCCTTCTGGTCTCATGGATGAAATGCTTCTAGTTTTCTGCGTCACAATTAGATGCTAACAATGATAATGGTCTTAAAAACGTATAATTATATTACTTTACCTGAAGCTTTGAATTTTATACTTGGCCACAATGAATTAAGCACCAAATTCCAAGTCATTTCTAATATCATTATTTATCGTAAAGTTAAGGTGGATTATATAATCTTTATATCTCTATTCTAAAATGACGTATCCGAATAGAACGTATAGCTAATAAACGTTTGGAAATAAACAAAATGCAAATATATATGTCAAGAAATGTTTCTAAGTTTAGTTCTAAGGTTTTAAAGAAATAAGTTATACATCTCTTCCAGATAAATGTAAGACTCATATTGAATATATATATATATATATATATATATATATATATA
This sequence comes from Potamilus streckersoni, assembly GCA_016746295.1. Taxonomy (NCBI): domain Eukaryota; kingdom Metazoa; phylum Mollusca; class Bivalvia; order Unionida; family Unionidae; genus Potamilus; species Potamilus streckersoni. The sequence goes on from JAEAOA010001895.1 coordinate 95,507, forward strand.
TATATATATATATATATATATATATATATATATATATATATATATATATATATATATATATATATATATTGAATGATCAGCATGATTTTTATTTCCTGAGCGAATTTTCAGGTGATTTTGTTGTAAGTCAAAAAGGCTGATTAGATCATTCTAGAAGGTTATTTTTCATTTGGAAATGTTTTCTTTAAATAAAAAATGCTAATTGTGACTTGAAGTTAAGTAGAGAAATAATATAGTCTTGTAATTGTGAGGACTTTGTCATTCGTGTTTTAACATCTAGCACCGTCAAGTTGTATTAAGCTGTGACCAGTTTGAGCTGAATTTCATTTTCTTCAAATTTTTTAATTCAAGTGATTATTTTCTTTGGAAATACAAAAATGCTCTGATAAAATTCTTGGATAAAGACATTAACTTGAATTTATATGATATTCAAACCTAGAGTTATATTACTGTTATTCAACAAAAGATTGTTGACACATGAACATTCCATAAGTTATAACAGACACGTCATCGCCTTCAGTTTTGGATTTCTTCAGGACTTGTAATGAATATTATTAAGCACTTTATATTATTAGGACTTGTGTCTGTAATTCTTGGATTATTTGGGATTTAATTCGCAATACCGTAAGTTTATTTTATTATTTTCACTTTTTGTTCAAAGAAAATAAATATATTTTTTAAATTTGCAAAGCTTGTTGTCTTTCACTCTTTTCTGTTACTTATTGTAGGAACAAAGACACGTAACAATATGCATGAATCATACTTAATGACCTTTCTTCCACATGAAGCTGTGATATATCGTCACTTTTGGGAAAATGAGCAAAATTTAATTTAGGGTCAAATGGCTATATGAAGAACGGCTAAGAATATTTCATTTTTTACCAGACTGTTGAATAAAAATGTGTATACTGTATTAAATGACATGATCAATTATTATTTCAATAGTGTAGCCATAATTAAAGGAAATCTGCCAGATACTTTTGCAGCCGCATATACGTAAATGCAGTTAATACTCGGCAGTTTCCGGAATTTGTTGTAGCACTTTTAGCATTCGTAGTCACCCCGTTCCAATATGTATGTTTAAAAAGTTGCTACGAATAATTCATATTTTAAAATCTCAATTAAATGATTTTTTCTTCTCTTTCTATCTGTCTTCGTCCCATCCACCCGCCCCCAAAACGTTGCTTTTCAAGGCTTCTTCATGTTTCTTCATGTATGTATTTATGTATATAATTTAATGGAATGATTCAGACATATTTGAGAAGGGGTGTAATTGCATATTCATATGACCTGCTGTAATATATTCCAGCAAGAGTTAAACTTGCCGAAACAGAAAGACGAGCATGTTGTGATGGAAACTGCAATATTGCCTTTCAAGCATAGGAAGTTTGCTATGACCAGCTCACTTTAGCCGTCACCGAATGCTTCGCTACTTAGTTACGTCCCCTTTACCTCCTTAGCAACTTATTTCGCAGTTGCTTTGTGTTTTGATAGGGCAAATTAATTTTATCAACCAGTGCTATTAACTTAAACAAGTTTGGTCATCTTAAATCAGACATTATCTCAGATGGCAAATAGTTTTGTAGCCAGCTAATGAATTCTGCTCGGGTTGTAGTCTCTTTTGGCCAAACTCTCACGTCACTCAGAAATCTAAACCAAGCATCTGGTAAATATCTGTACAATTAATTGTTACTTTTACCTTTCTTGTTTATGTCGGGAAACTGCATCATCTATATTTAATGTTTGTTAGAACTATATGTGCTTAATAAATTAATATAAACACATTATTAATGAAGCTTATACTTGTTAAAATGAGGAAAGCGAATACCTCATTTATCTTGTTAGTTACCGTTACAGTCTAAAGATTCAAGATACTCTTTAAGGAATCTAAAACCGGTATTGCCCACACATAGTTTATGTGATCCATCCGAAACATTAAATTTTTTTTTAAATGTGCATTTATATGACTTAGTCATTATTAAGATCGTTGACGAACCTCTCAACCAATCAGTATCTTGATCAGATTTGTTATAAGCCTCGTTCTGAGTATTACAATTATTTTGACCTCTTGTGACCATTGTATAGCGCAAATCTTATCGAGCCATGTTAGAAGTCTTGTTGAACGAAGAATTTACATATGTTGAGGTGAACTTACGAATGGGGACGGGGTAAAAAGTGAGTTCTGGAATGATAACAAGTGAACGAAAGACATTTTTGAATAAAACGTTTTCATGATAAACATTTCTTTGGCTTATTTCACCCATTTATTTGCTCCCACCAACTCTCGAATAGTGAGCAAAAATCAGTACAACTCTTGAAACTTCAATACTATTACAGAAAAAATCAAGGAAATGACAATAAGAATGGTTTATTTGTAAAAGTAAAATACAAAAGTAGATCATAAACAGACCAATCTACCGCAAAATTAACATTAAGAATTACCAAACAAGTACCCAAACAAAGTTAATTTGGCTCTGTGACCTTGAAATTTTCTCAAACCTAGTTGGTAAAAGGTTTTCTGTTAAAAATCGATGTTACACAAGGCTGCCACAGGTGTACATGCATTTTTATGACGCCTTATCTAATAATGATCGAGGTAATGTGGAATAACTAATCGATACCTCTGGGTTTACAAATGTACCCCTGGATCAATCATACGAAACTGTTTGGTGCTATTTTAAGTATCTGAGACATAGTGTTTCTTACAATGAATGCACATTATGGTGTGTATGTACTGAAAATCGACTAGGAAATAAAGACAACTAGTGGTTTTTATAACCTTATTGTTTCACTATTCATTGATAGTCTTACTTATTATTTACTATTAAAATAGCTCTTTTATAAATCAATAGCAAACATATTTGTTCCAAAAATTTGCTCGGAGACAAAGATAACGATTAGGTTTTATTTTCAGTCTTTTATTTTTCATTCAGAGAAATGTGTAATCACACGAACGTGCCCACACATTTTAAGTATTTAATTAATTTTGATCAAAATTAAAATATAATTGCACCTTTTTCTTATAGTATGAACTATAAGGCCTAAAATGTTTGCCTAGCATAATACTTTACTCAATACAACTAAAGATTTGTTAGGTCTGACTAGGTATAAGACAAGCGCATGCGTCATGTCACGGGGTGGTGATTGTGAACTTGACGTCATCAAAGATAGTAGAAACCGCATGATCTTTTGTTAAAAGATTACATGACACTGTTACTACAGGATGCTATTGCAGTGTATTCCAGCTGCATGAAATAATAATTTTCCAGGAAATGACAATAAAACGTTAAAACTTGAACGAAAAATCAAATGATAAGAAAAAAGGACGAAACAGCACACAGTTCCAGAAAATATTTCGTTTGTGGAGAGGCGATAGAGATAATGACCTAAATTTTGGGGGTTTTAAATTTTAATGGTATTTTGGTGGTATGTATGCATGTAGTGTGGTTTTCACTAAAGTTGTCGAAAATTAATCCATATCTTGCAATTATTACTTGCCTACCCTAAATGTGTTGTGCATAAGGAAATATTTATTTAAACTATCCAGCTAGTTTCCAATAAATATATGCCCTTCCTTATCGTTCTGAATTTATGTACAATGTCACGTACATCCTTGTTTAAGTTTTAAGTATGTCATCGTAAATTTTATAACGAAATATGTCATATGTAATGATATACTGCAATATGCCATCTGTAATCATATACTGAAATAGGTCATCTTTAATCTCGTTAGACTTTGAATTTGAAACCACAAGCCATGGCTAGTCAAACTTATGTCATTGAAATTAACTGAGATTGCGATACTTTTATTTTAATGTGATAACAAGCAGTCTACGTGCAACTAAATATAACACAGTCCCCACCGACGACTCGTCAGCCGTTCTAAACGTGAAACACGGAGATAAGGAGCAAACACGTTCTTTGTCTTTTTGTCGACATTTGGAGGAATAGTCTAGTCTGCAAAACCTCTCATTTGTTGCAACTGTTTGAATAATGAATGACGACAATAAGTTGTCTTTAGCGACCGCCAAAGCCTCTTCACCTTCATTCTGCAAATGTTATCACCTTCTTCTCTTTATCTGTGTTATTATTCTAGTGCATAATTGGTTTTTCACAATAAAGTTTCATTCAGCTAGACGGTGTTCTGAATGTCTTTGACAAGTAAGAAAAATTGCAAGAGGAAAAAAGAACGATAAAAGGAGCATTTGTTTATTTTTTTATTACAAATGAAGAATCAAATCTCTTAACTAGCATATCAGTTTTAACTATATTTCACGAACCATAACAAAGATGACGACGTTGGGTCATCTTTCGAGAAAAAAAGAAACAAACAGAAAGAGAAAATATATGGCTGAATATAAAAGATACATTCAAATAATTGAATAATGTAAATAATTTCGAAAAGTTTCCTTCAGTACTGGTACGAAGAAATCTGCTAAAATATTGTTATTATTATTAATTTACTTTTATATCCTATCTCACGTATGATACTCTTAAGACTCTCTTCGGCGGCTGTGATTCGATCTTTTTCATCAGATGTTTGCTACATGACATCAGTTTTTCATTATGAAATTAAAGTTTTTCAAAGTTATCACTAGTCTGAATATCGTATTGCCAAATGCAGCTGATATGTTAGAGTGGCATTCAGTTCTTGGAACATATTTAATTATCAATCTCCTAGCTAATACATAATTTCCTTTTGTTCTTTAATACTAAACATTTTGAAATCTCAGAGGATCAAGTCCATTCAGGCAAACTATGTTGTAGATCTACAGAATCCATTGGTCCCGAGCTCCAGCGAAATAGCAAATCCAATTGAAGACATAATTGAAAGCTCAACAGATTTATTCATTTCCATAATTTAATGTATTTACATTTAAGTGTTGCCAGATCCGAGACTTCTCGCATATTAGCCATGTATTGCTCGATAAATATATATTATCGCTTATATCTGCCCATCGTCGCTTGAGACTTACGCACATACAGGTGCTCTATGTATGTATGTATGTATGTATGTATGTATGTATGTATGTATGTATGTATGTATGTATGTATGTATGTATGTATGTATGTATGTATGTATGTATGTATGTATGTATGTATGTATGTATGTATGTATGTATGTATGTATGTGTGTGTGTGTGTGTGTGTGTGTGTGTGTGTGTGTATGTATGTATGTATGTATGTATGTATGTATGTATGTATGTATGTATGTATGTATGTATGTATGTATGTACGTATGTTTATTTGTGTGCATGTGTGTATTATGTATGTATTATGTATGTATGCGTGTCTGTCTGTCTGTCTGTCTGTCTGTCTGTCTGTCTGTCTGTCTGTCTGTCTGTCTGTCTGTCTGTCTGTCCATCCGTCCGTCCGTATGTATGTATGTATGTATGTATGTATGTATGTATGTATGTATGTATGTATGTATGTATGTATGTATGTATGTATGTATGTATGTATGTATGTATGTATTTATTTATGTATAAATGAATATTTGCAGCTTAGTAATATAAAACAGGATACTTTGTTACTACTGAATTAATATTCAAAAGTTCTGACACTGAAACAAAATGCACATTCTCAATAAGCAATGGACATACCATGTAACTGTATTTTAAAAGGACACAAGAGTTACACTGATGACACATAACGCTAGCCCTAATAAAAACGATTCCACCAATTGGAAGTAATACTCGAATTTCTCAGGTTGAATCAATTCATTAGTTTTTCTTCTCCGTTATAAATGTTTGTAAAAAGGCAAGTGTACGTGTTTTATAACTGTATTAAGTTTGTTCCAAAGAAAAGAGTTAAATATCATCGTGTTATGTATTCAATACCGTCACTATGAAAATATGATGTTCATGTTTGGAACAGCTCAGGTGGCCTAGTGGTTAGAGCGTCCATCTCAGCTGCGAGAAGTCGTTGGTTTGAACCCCAGACGAATCATAAAAAGTCAGACTTTAAAAAAGGTACTAACAGCTGCCTCGCTTGGCGCTCAGTATTAAGAGGTTAGTGTTAGGACTGGTTGGCCTGGTGTCAAGATAATGTGACTGGGCACACTGTCACACTGCAGAGATCGTTGCAAAATGACTGAAAGATTGTTAAAGCTACGTTAAAAATTCAAATATCACACACACACACACACACACATACTGTTTGGATGAATCAATCAGGGTTCCGTGTTCAACCTCTGAAAGTTAAAATCTATTTCTATAGACCTATGATTAACACAAACACAACTGGACCCTGCTTATTGTGTTATAATTTTTTACCTGTACAATCACAGCAGACGACATTTAATTAGCTACATTATAAGCCGACATTTTCAATAATGTTTCAGACATGATTTATTGGGTTGTAATGTCACGAGATGATGATATAAAGCAAACATGGATGGTCTAGTTAAAGTTTTAATTTTAAAACTTTTAAAGTATCTACTGCTAGTTAATTTAAAAGTGTATAATTCCATCATATAAGGGAAGTAAAACTTACAAGATACTGTTACAATGCAGAGGTCTTTTGCTTGACCGAGCGCTGTCAAAACCATGGCTCGAATTCCGCTAGAAGTCATAAGTTTACCCCATATTTCCAAAGACTTCTATACAACTTCAGTTGTAAGTTGGAAAGCCCGACGTGTCCATTCTATACATAAATTTCACAATAATCAATACAAGACCACATTTTTTACAATATGCCAATTAGCCATCAACCGCATATCCCCACAGTTTCTCTATATTAACTTTTCGTTCCGCTAGTAATTCACACCGTAGAAATTGTACAACTATCCCTGATACGGGGGACTATTTTAACTGCCCACTTAAGGCCAGTTGATCTACCGTTTCAAGGCACATCACACCAGTAAATCTACATCACATTTGCCACTATGGCAACATAAACGGTATCTTCCGATTCCTTTCTCATTTATCCCATTGTGTAATTTACCGGTTTCCTACCATAAATACTGCCGCTGCAGTCACAACACCGATGCACACCATTAGTTTTTATAAAGTGCTACATCACTCTAGGCTCACTCATGCGGATTGGGTCTGAGTTCGCTACTCATTGGCCATGGCATCTTAGAAACTCACTAACACTTTTTATCTGTGACGTTTTCTCCTAATAATTGACTAATTATTTCATGCTAAGGAATATTTCCCACTGCACCGAATTCCAATAATCAAACATGTAATCACACAAACCTACAAATTGCTTAAACTAAATGCGCATCTTCTTAATTTTAATGCAATTATATAATTTATTTCTATGCGAGATCTCCTACATTCCAATTTAATGTTAGCCAGATTTGATATGCAATTATTATCTTGATAAAGTCAAAAAAGAACTTTGCTAAATCTAGTCTGGGTATCTGAGTGGTTTAAAACACTTTCCTTTACCGATCACTGACATCTTCCCTCTGTCCGCATTGGTTCGAGTCTCGGGTTCGGCCAATATCGATATATGAGAAAGCTTGGCAGTGACTTTCCATAATTCGGATGTTCTTACCTGGTTTTCTCGGGTCCTCCTCGATCTCTTATACTGGTCGTCAGTGTATCCCTGAGGAGTGTAAAACTGAGGGTAAAAAACCCCTTGGTGTCAGAACTGGGGGTCAAATAAGAAATGTGGGGGTCAAAAATGTACCGCCAAATTTTCATCTAATCCATACTTTTATTTTATAGCTGGAATAGGATATTACAATTTGCACAATATACTCTCTCTCTCTCTCTCTCTCTCTCTCTCTCTCTCTCTCTCTCTCTCTCTCTCTCTCTCTCTCTCTCTCTCTCTCTCTCTCTCTCTCTCATACAAATAAACCAACAGGCACAATTAACACAAATGCATTTTCCATTCAAAGGATATTTTTATTAGTTAATTTTCCTTTTAGTTTAAAGTCGTATTTTTAACAGTCTCTTTATAATTTTTGAAGCAATATTATAGACCAACACATTACATATACAATACAAAACTCCATATATATCTTATTAACAAAACAACAGTTAATTTACTGCCTCCCATAAAATGTGTACTATCATCGGTCATTGTACATCGTCCTAAAACACATTTATCCAAAAATCAGAGGGCAATGATTCATCTTCTCTTTAACAAGTTTCACTTGAACTTTTAGATCTTTCTTTCGTTACAGCAAAGTTAACAAAATCTGCAACAACCCCCTGAATAATCCAAATTATGAATTTGTCTCTGCAAGTTTACTTATTTATTTGTTCTGAAAGAATATCGTAGGTAATAATGTGTTCAAAAGTTATCTTGTGGTGATCATTGGCAGATTTTTAAAATTCTCAAACGATGTCACGAAAAGATTATTAACTTGTGTAGTCTTCGCAATCACGAAGTCACACCGGTAATCCCAATGCTTTGGATGTGCCGTATTCTAGTCAAGAGAATATTTTATCCGTTTTTCATTAGAGTCAGATCCACATTTACTCTTTCGTGTTCTGCTTCTTTCAATTTCTTCGCTAATGATTCTTAGTGCACGCTGTTTTCATCTCGAGATCACATTTTAGACGGCAACAAGAATTGAGGTTAAATATCCGGACATCTTGCTGAACTCGATAGAATCGCGTGAGAGCTCGCGAGATCTGGGGCAGCTACTCTGTCATAATATTGCCTAATGGTAGTCTGGTTCTCTGCTCTGTATGTTCAGTATTACAGTGTGCAACACAGAGACCATACGAAACAGGAAACCGGAAGAAGTATTCACGACGCCATCCCTAATGATGTATAATCGAGGTATACACGATGCCATCTCTAATGCAACGCGTTGTATATTAAATAAATCGTGATTATATTTTGCAGATCCTTTGCGTCAAAAAAAAAAACGCACAGCAAAAATTTCTGTGCGTCAATTTTCTCCAGTGTGCGTCCCTGACGCACAACTGTGCGTAAAGGGAAACACTGCTAATCGTCATGTATCGTGTGCTGAAAATGGCGTTAAACCCAAAACAACAACTTTGCTAAAATATTACAAAGATTATGTGAGTCTTGGAGACTCTCACCTAGATCCTCATATTTCTCCCGCCAGAGTGTGTTCATCCATGCGTAGTGTTTATATAATTGTTATTGGTTTGCATAATGTATATTGCGTACTCTTTAACCAAAATGTATTTAGATCTCACGGCGAAAATCATGCAAATCGTCTGACTGTAATGGCGAGACCGTTCCGAGTAGACTTAACTCTGACAACCCTAACATCACCGATTAGCGCTATTCGCACACATCGCCTGTCCACGGATATGGTACATACACTATGACCTTTCTTTTCACACAACAATTTCTCGCACACAGAACAAAAAGCCGAACCCCAGTTTATGGAAAATCATTCAAATTTATCCTCACTTTCTTGTCAAAATTTTTGCTTCAAGTTCAGTTGGATCAGTGCATGTGTTTCTGCGTTGCCTCCAATTCTCAGTTGATTGAAACAAACGGTGCAACTGTTTGAAACAAATCAGGGCTGCTCAGATAATAAAACCAGTTGAGATTAATAACCGCTACTTTTTTCGTATTGAAAATATTACTTATAACAAATTTAGACGCCAAAAATTACCACCAATGGAACGTTTTTTCTTACAAGACGGCGACGCCTGGTTCTAAGTTAGTTTTTGCAGATAATTTGTTTGCTATTAGCGACAACGATGTAGCATAACAACAACAGTTAAAAATTTATTTATCTCGGTTGGATTTTCCATTTTTTATCTTAAACGACAACAACTACTAGTTTCGACTGGCTTACAAACAAAACCACATTCAAACCACTGAAGTATTTAGGATCGCCGTGACGTAGGACGATTAACTAGTTTTCAGATGTTATGTTTACAATAATAATGAATCGTTCACATTCCTCTGCAGGTATACCACTGTTTATACAAATGTTTATTTACGTATCCAACCATTTTATTGTTAAGCTGTAATAAATATGAAACCGTTTGTATTTGACTCAGAATAGCACTGTTACTCTGCAGGAAACATCGGTTATCTATTTCATTTAAGTAAACGTCGGTTTTCTATTTCGTTCCAATGCATTTGTACCTGTTATTCTGTAAAAGGACATTATATAAAAGTAATTAATTTTATTATTTGTAACAAAAAAATAAATCTACATCTTTTTCAGGAGAAAAAGATCACATTTTGTATTTTATCACCCCGATTTACTCTCCCAAGGTTAACATGCATTCTGCCCAATCAGGCATTTTCCAGCGGCATCAGCTAGATCGGGTGGAGTGGACTGCACATGTTCACAGGTTCTCATTATTGTCTGGTATGGTTTCCTGTTTCCCATGCTCCCTGCGTTTATCTGCGCTTAAAGAAGACGGTGTACAGCGGAGTGCAACATAGGGAACATACGAAGTAAGGAATCAGACTACATCTTGGCATTCCGCGAAGTGATTACATGTACCGAGTTAATTTATACTCGCGCCGTTTCTCGGCCTAGCCATCATCGGACTTTGTTGCTGTTAGAGGACAAAAAACTATACTGGTGCTTTAATTAGTTTCTAGACAGAAAACTGTATAGAATCTATCTCATGTACCTAACAATTTCCAACATATTTGAAGCGCTGTTTGTTGTAGATGATAGTAGTAAGATGAGGGAAGTGGTTTCACTACTGACGAAGAAGCATGGGTCCGACGTTTGTCTGGATGAAGATGATTCTGTATGGCCTTACCTTGCAGCTTGGGAACAGTACAGAACATATGAGGCAGTGGGCACGATGTAATGTCATTCTAAAGCAAGGAATCTTCCTGTTCATCACCACCACCACCACCATCATCATCATTGCCACCACCAACACCAATAATTACAGCAGTAAATGTGAATAGCATTAACTTGTTTTAAAACTTCATCTTTCTCCTCGCTATCGTCAGCACTACTACCATCTTCATCCATGTCATTGATAAAACTATCAACTGCGCATCATCAGTTTGTCGTATTATGGTCTTGATCCTCCTCCTCTTCCTCTTCATTTTCATCGTTACCGGTATAATCATCGTCATCGTTCATATTTATGTATTCAACACTATATCGAAACAAACCCATCGTCATTGTCAATATTATTGACTTTAGCATCGTCGTCGTCGTCATCATCATCGTCATCATCATTATCATGAGCATCATTATAATTATTATTTTATTCAAATCAACCATCATCATCTATCCCACAAGGTTTATCAAAGGAAGCTGATATTTACAGGTTCCTTCTTCATACAAATAGTACGTCACAGTGTTCTAATCAAACATGTTTGCATTTCTACATTACGAGCAAATCTTCGGAGTTGAGTGTAATACTCGAAATGTTTAATACATTTTACGAGGTCTACTCAAATAAATTATTAGGACTGGCAGTTATGATTGGCATATCGACCCCCTCCCAATTTGCATTAAGAGACCTTTTGTTCAATCAAATACATTATTCGGTAAATTAAAGAATGAAGAAACATTGTTCAAAACCCCAAGGTAAATAAATCAATACACTTGAGACTTAGACTGTTTTAAGGAATTGATTTTAAAACAGGCACCAGCAATATTTGTTTGAATCAAATAGTCATTGAAGCATTGTTTTGCAGGCAAAAATAATGTAACATTTTTTGAGAATCAATACTATTTGTGATGGTGGTTGGTTTGGTGGCAAATGTGAAGAAGAAGTCTTTTGAACTAAAACTTTAATATTTTTGCCAGCAAGATATTTACGTTTAAATCTATTGGGAGATGAACGCATCATATTTGTGATAAACCGTCTGTTAGCTAGGCATAAAAGAGGTCCAGTCTAGATAATATCTGACAAAAACTGAAGCAGTTGTTAGCCTTTATCCTACAATGAGTCCTCATTCTTTCGATTTAAATATTTTTTACTGTGAAACGTAAACAAAATTAAGATTGTAATGCCAAGTCATTTACCGTTCTTTAGCAACTGATACAAATAATTTAAGACAAACGATAGGAGAATAGCGAAGGGATATGGAATTGTACCATGTCTGTAAATATACAAATCACACTTATTTACGAACAAGATTGAATAAATATAATCCTTGATTTAATTTCCTATATTGGAAAACAAATATATGAAAGGTATATAGTCTTATAGTCCGAAATAATTATCGTAAAACATGTATGTATGTATGTATGTATGTATGTATGTATGTATGTATGTATGTATGTATGTATGTATGTATGTATGTATGTATGTATGTATGTATGTATGTATGTATGTATGTATGTATGTATGTATGTATGTATGTACGTATGTGCATGTATGTATGTATGTATGTATGTATGTATGTATGTATGTATGTATGTATGTATGTATGTATGTATGTATGTATGTATGTATGTATGTATGTATGTATGTATGTGTGTACGTACGTACGTACGCACGCACGCATGTATATATGTGTGTAGGTATGTATGTAGGTATTTATGTAGGTATGCATGTAGGTAGATTCGTAGGTAAGTATATAGGTAGTAGATAGGTACGTAGGTAGGTAGGCAGACAGGAAGGTAGGTAGGTAATTGCAACCCAAGATGAACATTCTGAACTAGGTACCATGCGCTTGTGTGCAATTTGGTCGTGCTTAATATTCGTCAAGAGTTAATATCCATTTCAGAGACGATGCTTATTCAAACTAGCATTTCCGAATTTCAACATGTTCATGCTTAATTCAGTACAGGCACTAGACCACAAAAGCATACGAAAATATGAGAGATGCATTTCCCAATTTCAACATGTTCATGCTTGATTCAGTACAGCCACTAGACCACAAAAGTGTACGAAAATATGAGACATGCATTTCCCAATTTCAACATGTTCATGCTTGATTCAGTACAGCCACTAGACCACAAAATCATACGAAAATATGAGACATGCATTTCCCAATTTCAACATGTTCATTCTTGATTCAGTACAGCCACTAGACCACAAAAGCATACGAAAATATGAGACATGCATTTCCCAATTTCTACATGTTCATGCTTGATTCAGCACAGCCACTAGACCACAAAAGTATACGAAAATATGAGACATGCATTTCCCAATTTCAACATGTTCATGCTTGATTCAGCACAGCCACTAGACCACAAAAGCATACGAAAATATGTGAAAGTTAATGGCGAACATGCATTTCATAATTCTTTAAAACTCTAATTCATTATCATGGTTTGCTTCAAATGGATTCGCAATGCTTCATTCATTATTTCCTTATCTACTTTTCTTTGCTCCTAATTAATAATTTTATATAAGATATAATTTCAAGATATTTTTTACAGTATCGGCAAATCTCATGTGGTGTGTGAAGTTATGAAGTAGGAATAGATTTATACTTTGTCAGGTATAGGTAAGAAGCAATATTATTGATAATCGAGTATTCCAGAAGAGTATACATAGGTTGTTTTGGGGCAAAATACATGTACATTAAAGATAAAGATCTGGTGAAAGTATCAAATAAACTTTGTCTTGCGAACAATTAAATAAAACACAAAGGAATGAGAAGAAAACTAATCAAACACCTCGAGAAATATACAGGAAAAATGTGACGTTTAGTACGTAAATATGCGCCATTATTTAGCCTTACAAGAGAATATTAGATGAAGTAAATAAATAAAGTTTGAATCCTTGACAGTAGCTGATCTTTTTGCTAGCGTAGAGATAAGAACTTTAATCCATTAGCATAACTAGTTTTTTCTTTAGTCTAACATCCCATATAAGTACAATATTGGATTATAAATAGAAACTGAAGCATTTAAGAACATTGCTTGAACAGTTACAGTTATTGATTTATAAAACTACATGTATTACATAGCAATTCCACTAGGCGACGAACAGCAGTCATGAATGATCGATACACATTATAACGTGTCTATGATCACGTGCTACTCAACATTACTAGCTAGCCTGCGACTGTATTAGTCTGTAGTTCATTAGTATCTATCCCGTGGCCTAAGTGGTTAGAGCTTCCCCCTCGGATGCGGGAGGATACGAGTTCGAACCAGGCCAATTTATACCAAAGACTTTTATAAATGGTACTAGCAGTTAAGCTACTTCGCTTGGCACCAAGCATTAACAAGTTAGTGTTAGGACTGATCGATTCGGTAACAGAATAATGTAACAAGTGGGACATAATGCTACGAGTCTGCGGAATGATACTCCAGTGCTAGACATCTCTATAAATTTGCAACACTGCAGAAATCGTAGCATATGATTGAAATTTTGTTAAAGCTATGCTGAAAATTCAAATCACACACACACACACACACACACACACACACACACACACACATTAGTATCTGTATATGCTACCATTTAATTGACCTTGGCGCATATATCATATATGGTTTGCAAGGACAATAGTATCTTAGAATCAATGTCACCTTAATGAATTCTTAACGTTCCATATCACACACGCGTCTTCTGAGTTCATCCCACCGTTAGCTTGAAAGTGTAAATTTATAGCATTTTCGTTGTTTACAGTAAACATTAGTATGGGAAGATAATGCGTAAATAAAGTCATGTCAATGACGTAAACTTTTACGCCCGTATTTACATACCTGTAGATTAAGTAAACATTCCATACCAGTGGGGTTTTACCGCAATTTGCCATTGTAAATAGATTCCTGTTTGACGTTTGTAGAACGACGATGCGTTGACTCATCCAGTTTCACTATAAAAAGTGTTAAACTGCAAGTGAGGTTAAAAACTGTTGTTTTCAGGACTCAAGGTACTGATGCAGTTCCCAAAGCAAACCTATGCAAAATACATGATATCAAAAATTCAATAACTTAAACTTTCTGAGTGCTCATGATCAAACCTATATTTATCAATAGATATGAAACTTGGATATCAGCTTCTGTGTAGAGGAAAGTATATGAACCTAGGCATTTTCTGGACATGCATGTATTTGAAACATGTTCTTTCAATTTCTCACCAAAGAGAGAGGTGCTAATTTTAATAATGAGTGTTCCAAACTCAAGATTGTTAAAGGACTGAAATTCCATCAATAAATCAATCTCTGTATTTTTTTCACTTACAGCTAGAATAAGCTCTCAAAAAAATCTTTTTCCTAAAACATAACTTACATTATTAACCAATCCTGGCCAGCCAAGCCTGTATATGCTCTATTTTATGTTTACCCATTTCCAAGCTGGTTCCCATTTTTTTTAGTAAAATTAGAACCGTGTGTCCTTCAGGGCGATCGAGCTCTGCTCCGATTCATATGGAAAGCAATTGACAAGCATCTCTTAACCTTTTGGAAAGAAAAGTAGGAGACAGGCCGAATATTGTTGAGGTTTGACAAAATAATTTAGAAAAGTATAAAATAAAGACAAAGAAAATGTATTGATATAAATACGTAATCGGAATAGGACTATCATTTGGAGAGTATACGATAAAAGAATTTAACTGGATAATAAATGTAGAACTCCAAGTAAATAGATGATGGTGACAGTATCATTTTATGGATCCTTTCCGAAATTCAATGGAAAAATTTATCGCAAATTTTAGCAGTACAAGCATTTGAGAGGGTACACAATTAGCGCTTAAGTTTTACCTTGTTGACGTTTCCAACCAGTTTTTCCACTATGCGTTTCAGTAAAATATATACAAGTATTTTCTTGTAAGTAAACCATCGTGCTTACTTCGTTCGCAATAATTAAAATTATCACTATTAAGCAAATACGCTACTACTAATATTTATTAGTGGATACTTCAGACCTGGTGCAAAAAAATAAAAAATGAACACAAATAGACAAAATAAAGAAAAATTTACGAATGTTAGGCATATCTGAAATAAATAAAAAGGAAAACAAACTAAAAAATTGAAAGCAAAAAGGAATCAAACTGAACTAATAGGAGAAATGAAAAAAAAAAAAACCGGAGCATTTACAATTAAAAGTTGCTTTCAGTAGTTAATAATTAGCGTTATTAACTTGTGATTAAAGAGGAAGCTTAAAACATATTATTCTCTTCTCATAATTATTTTTCACTTTATTTTTGACTGTTTCGACCATATCTATTGGCAAGAAAGAATATTTAAATCTATTAAGCTATGTATTTTAATCGCTGTACCTTTGGTCCACGGTCAGTTGTCATACAATTTGATTTTCGTGGTAATTTATTGAGGAAAATTGACGATATGCATCATTTTTTAAACTATGAGAATGATGAATTCAGAAAACAATGTTGCCATTCTTTTTCATGAATGTCAATGTCAACAGTTAAGGCCAGTGGTCAAGCTAAACAACCAGTAATAGAAGATCAGTATCAGAATCACGTATGATAGAGAAAGCAAACCAAAACGTTTAAAATATTTGATTATTAGATAGTGACCTCAGAAATATAAGAAACAACAATTAACGTGTTATTTCTATTTTCATTCACCTGTCTATGGTGGGATGTATGTTGCTAGAGCTTTGTTCATCAGTTCATATCGCAGTGTTAGTTCGAAGACAGTAACTGAACTTCAACACGAACATGTAATCTCAAATTGATGCGTCGAGTTTGCTCAATGTGACTCTTGCAGATATGACATCCAAAAATTAACATCGTTCTTAAGGTCTTATGGTGAAAATGTCAAGATTGTTGTGATCCAAGAATAACCCACCAGTCTCCAAATAATTTCTTATGTCAAAACACATATCCGATACCATAACTGAATTATACGAATAGATTGCATATAATTAAAAATAATAACTAATAGGTCACAGTCACTTTGATAAAACGTACAATGGCCTCTTGCGTTGATTCACACGCTCTTGAAACTGCATCAGGCCTACTTTATTCAAGCTAGATGGTGATGGTTAGTGCCGCTGCGTTCAGAAAAGATCACATTACATTACTTTTTGAAATTTAGTTTTCTGATGTTTCTATATTTCATTGCATTACTTGAACAATTAATATCATCTACAAATGTTACACTAATACATTTCAGCCATTAAACCCAAAGAGACCTTGTTTTTAATATGAATATATTGTTACCCATCATTTAGTGTCAATATAGTTTTTTGTGACAATAGAATACAATGAGAGTAAGTTCTAACAACATACATTAGCCCTCTTACAACATGATACAAGTATTACATTACAACATATTCAACATTACAACGTAATAATGAAAAATGATGAGAGAGAGAGAGAGAGAGAGAGAGAGAGAGAGAGAGAGAGAGAGAGAGAGAGAGAGAGAGAGAGAGAGAGAGAGAGAGAGAGAGAGAGAGAGAGAGAGAGAGAGAGAAGTCACAATTTGAGTAAGATGTTGAAAAAGTCCGGTTGCGTTATATATTTACACATATGATGTAAAATTCTATAATTTTTTTTCGCATCGCCATTTCCCCAGAGAAGTATATCTAAGCCAAAAGTTTCATATAGCGCTGAGAGTAATTGTCTGATCAGTTCGTTGTCTACAGTAGTTCTGATAGATGATGAAGAAATACATTTTTGATTTGATCCAAAAGCAGGAACAAAAATGGTGTCAGTGAACTGAACATATTAGGATTAGCTTTTAATGAACTTACATAATGTCGTAATCTGGAATGGTAACATTTAGAGTTAGATTAATTAAACTTGGCATTTTGCTAGAGACGATATTTGGATATAATCTCTTATTCAAAGCACTGTAAAGCATGTTACATGGAGTATTCTGTTTCAAATTGTTCCGCAAGATATTGTTGATGATAAAAAAATGAATTTGTAGAATTTAGTCTGAAATTTCAAGTGCACATATTATTTGAGCGTTGAAGGTTATAATTTGTTTGTTCGGACACACTGGAGTGAGATGGGGGTGAATGATTGAGATAGTTTGGAGTTTGGCTCCTTTTAATGTTGCCGAGTGATAATAAGTTTTGTCATTTTCTTCAAGATTACAGCCTTTCCAACCCTGTTTTAAAATAGAGACTGCCTACACGTGTATTTTGGAAATCCTATAAATTAATCTTTTCTCTTCAAGCTGTAATTTTTCCAATAATATCAACGAACATATGCTCCAGACTACATTGATTTATTCTAATATAGGCCTGACATCTGCCCCAGACTGCAATGGAATATTCTAATATAGGCCTGACATTTGCCCCAGACTGCAATGGCATATTCTAATACAGGCCTGACATTTGCCCTAGACTGCACTGGCATATTCTAATATAGGCCTGACATTTGCCCTAGACTGCACTGGCATATTCTAATACAGGCCTGACATCTGTCCCAGACTGCACTGGCATATTCTAATATAGGCCTGACATCTGCCCCAGACTGCACTGGCATATTCTAATATAGGCCTGACATCTGACCCAGACTGCACTGGCATATTCTAATACAGGCCTGACATCAGTCCCAGACTGCACTGGCATATTCTAATACAGGCCTGACATCTGCCCCAGACTGCACTGGCATATTCTAATATAGGCCTGACATCTGCCCCATACTGCACTGGCATATTCTAATACAGGCCTGACATCTGTCCCAGATTGCACTGGCATATTCTAAAATAGGCCTGACATCTGCTCCAGACTGCACTGGCATATTCTAATATAGGCCTGACATCTGCCCCAGACTGCACTGGCATATTCTAATATAGGCCTGACATCTGCCCCAGACTGCACTGGTATATTCTAATACAGGCCTGACATCTGCTCCAGACTGCACTGGCATATTCTAATATAGGCCTGACATCTGCCCCAGACTGCACTGGCATATTCTAATATAGGCCTGACATCTGCCCCAGACTGCACTGGCATATTCTAATGCAGGCCTAATATAAATCATATACAGTTTTGATAAAGTTTGCCTGCTAAGTTTGCATTTTAGTTTTCGAAGATTTGTTTTTCGAGATGATGATGTGTTTGAAATGCTATCAGTGTGATATGTCTATTAGGTATTTAATTAAGGCAATAATTCTAGATGGCGACGAGAATCAACATTTTTAAAAACAAGTTCAGGATTATTTGTTTTTTTGGATTAACCTTTAAAAGCCATCGCTTTGGACATTTAATCAATTTTATTAGATTATCATTAGTGACAAGCTCTTTTTCAGATCAATAAAGAGGACGAATAAAGCAGAAAAGAAGAGCGAAAAAGCTCATACCATCGGCAATATTGTCTACATAAATTAGAAACAAGAGTGGTTCAAACACGGATTATTGTGGCACACCAGCATTTATAATAATTTTCCGTGAATAAGTATAGTGCAAAAGGTCTGGGTTTTTTTTCTTAAATAACTGTGATGAAACCATTTTATCAAATTACCGGTTGCACCGTTTTCGTTCAGTTTAAATAATAAATCTCAATACAAGACCCAATCAAATGATTTTACTAGATCACAAAATCCAATAAGGAACTTTGAGAATGTTCTAATGAATTGCATATACTATGACACATTTCAATAAGCTGAAAAAGAGTAAAATGTTTAGGAATGAATCCTGATTCATGCTTGTTTTTGAAAATGCATCTTTCAAAGATCTTTTTGCGACACATCTAAATAAAGATATCGGTTTATAATTGGCAACCTCTTTTTCATGCTTGTTTTTGAAAATGCATCTTTCAAATATCTTTTTGGGACACAGCTAAGTAGAGATATGGGTTTATAATTGGCAACCTCTTTTTCTTAAAATATTGGAAAATAGAAAATGATCCATTTTTCAGTTTTGTTTTTATGAGGATTTTACAGCTAATAGTTTAAACGGTAGTGTGATTTCCATATAACTGCAGAGGCTTCCGCATGAAAGATTGGATGATATCTTATGAATTCGGCATAAACGCTACTTCCACAACGTTAATTTACCCTTATCATATCAAGCGACTTGTTTAGCTAAAAAGTAATGATAACATATTATAGGTGCTGTCTGTAACAATACTTATCAAATATTTAGATTAAACTGAGAATAAAAGACTCAACAGTTTCAGAGCCAGAAGATAAAATATCTGCAGCAAATATTGAGTAGAATACTCAAACACCCAGCCTTCCCCACAGATGCAATGAAGAACAACAAAACGAAAGTTAAAATCTGTCGTAAGACCCACAACGGTGGAATCGTTTGAATAAAGGGAAATAGTTTCATGTCTACTTTCTCCTATTGCAATGAAAAACATTTTATCATTGTTACGTCGATAATGTAATTTCTCAGGTCAGCATTTATAAAATTATATATTTGTTTTGCCAAGATTTATATTTTGAAAAGTTGATCAATGACGCAGGAAACTTACAGTTCTTTCTATTCTCCTTTCCTTTGACGTGCTATTCATATAATTTGGTCATTGTCATAAGACAATGGGAGCTCAATCTGCCAACGGATTAATACAAATCAATATCTTGTTGTAATCTTATAGCAAGCAACTATAACATTGATGTTTGCACTGTTTTTAGGTGTTTTGTAGCATTTATCCAAGTTTTTAATTGGAAACCATATAGTGTCATGTGTCATGGAATAATGTAAAAATATCAGCCATATAAACATGCAATATATCTAACAACGGGACTACTATTATTTTTCAGTGTGAAACTTTGTGAAATCTCAGTATATAAGGCATTCTTTTATTGCATATAAATTGCAGATACCATACAAGCATCTTCTTAAAATGGTCATATGATTCAGTGTTGCATGCCAATACATGTTCTCATCACATTGGATACAATACGCAATCAATAACTGACATGCTTAAAAGTTTGGATAACGTAAAGATCAAACCTTTCAAATGTGTTCATATCTGTGATATAGGAGTGGATCATCCTGGGATAATAAAGTTTATCAACAAAATTGTTTTCACACATTTTTTAAAACATGGATCATGAAAGTTCTTAAACATATGCACAATCTATTTATGCCCTTACAAATAACAGGTGACAAAATTATCATTATTTATGAATGTAGTGCCATAAATATTCGATTATCTTCGTTTCAATATATTTGCTTATAACGCTGCAGATTCTTTCTTTAATGTTAATGAATTCATCAATGTGTTTCTGTAGTGCCACTCATAATTGATGAAATTTCTGCACAGGCAGGTAACAATTATGCAAGGAGCGCATCCAGTACGATACGTTGCCATAACACCTCTCCTGAAGGCTATTTCCTCGTGTTTGTGGGACAAATAAAATATAAGAGGATCAGTCCAGGACCGGTCTTATGCCAATTGAACAGAATGTATATACAGAGAGATATTAATTTTTAAGCGATGGAAGAAAATTTTAAGTTAAATAACGTACAATATTTTCTAATGCCGTGCTAACAGGGTGCCCATTGGTTAACGTGATAAGTCACATGGAGTGTGTGTGTGTGTGTGTGTGTGTGTGTGTGTGTGTGTGTGTGTGTGTGATAGAGAGAATATATCTGTTTGTGTGTGTGTGTGTTGGTGTGTGTGTATCTATCGTCCTCCATTTTTAAAATCCTGCAGTTAGCTCTGCGTGTGTGTGTGTGTGTGTGTGTGTGTGTGTGTGTGTGTGTGTGAGAGAGAGAGAGAGAGAGAGAGAGAGAGAGAGAGAGAGAGATATATTAAAGTCCAAGGTAGAAAATAAAATGTACTTTTGCAATATTTTGTTTGCTTAAAACGAATTGTATGATTTATTTCGAACTACATTATGAGCAGTGTAACACAAAGTAAAGTTATTTGACCATCGCTATTTAGCTAAATAAAAAGATCAATCCAATTAAGGGTACTGGGTCAATAGCCTGCCACATTCATTTAAAATTGACGTATTCTTAAGTTCAGCTTTTAAACATACAATCATTTCGAATTTTATTACACAGGGGTTTTTTTTTGTCCAACATTTGGAGAATTTTATATGTATCATACGTGGACATTTTCTTCATTATAGACTCATTCAGTCAAAGATCGTCCAGTTAAATGAATGATACGTAATTAACGTACTTAAGGTAATAAAATTGCTGATAGAACAATATAGTACTTCTACCTTAGAATGTCACAGTTAACAGCATGATAGAACAATATAGTACTACTACATTAGAATGTCACAGTTATCAGCATGATAGAACAATATAGTACTACTACATTAGAATGTCACAGTTATCAGCATGATAGAACAATATAGTACTTCTACCATAGAATGTCACAGTTATCAGCATGATAGAACAATATAGTACTACTACATTAGAATGTCACAGTTATCAGCATGATAGAACAATATAGTACTACTACATTAGAATGTCACAGTTATCAGCGTGATAGAACAATATAGTACTACTACATTAGAATGTCACAGTTATCAGCATGATAGAACAATATAGTACTACTACATTAGAATGTCACAGTTATCAGCATGATAGAACAATATAGTACTACTACATTAGAATGTCACAGTTATCAGCATGATAGAACAATATAGTACTTCTACCATAGAATGTCACAGTTATCAGCATGATAGAACAATATAGTACTACTACATTAGAATGTCACAGTTATCAGCATGATAGAACAATATAGTACTACTACATTAGAATGTCACAGTTATCAGCATGATAGAACAATATAGTACTACTACATTAGAATGTCACAGTTATCAGCATGATAGAACAATATAGTACTACTACATTAGAATGTCACAGTTATCAGCATGATAGAACAATATAGTACTTCTACCTTAGAATGTCACAGTTATCAGCATGATAGAACAATATAGTACTACTACATTAGAATGTCACAGTTATCAGCATGATAGAACAATATAGTACTACTACCTTAGAATGTCACAGTTATCAGCATGATAGAACAATATAGTACTACTACATTAGAATGTCACAGTTATCAGCATGATAGAACAATATAGTACTTCTACCTTAGAATGTCACAGTTATCAGCATGATAGAACAATATAGTACTACTACATTATAATGTCACAGTTATCAGCATGATAGAACAATATAGTATTTCTACCTTAGAATGTCACAGTTATCAGCATGATAGAACAATATAGTACTACTACATTAGAATGTCACAGTTATCAGCATGATAGAATAATATAGTACTACTACCTTAGAATGTCACAGTTATCAGCATGATAGAACAATATAGTACTTCTACCTTAGAATGTCACAGTTATCAGCATGATAGAACAATATAGTACTACTACATTAGAATGTCACAGTTATCAGCATGATAGAACAATATAGTACTTCTACCTTAGAATGTCACAGTTATCAGCATGATAGAACAATATAGTACTACTACATTAGAATGCCACAGTTATCAGCATGATAGAACAATATAGTACTACTACATTAGAATGTCACAGTTATCAGCATGATAGAACAATATAGTACTACTACATTAGAATGTCACAGTTATCAGCATGATAGAACAATATAGTACTACTACATTAGAATGTCACAGTTATCAGCATGATAGAACAATATAGTACTACTACATTAGAATGTCACAGTTATCAGCATGATAGAACAATATAGTACTTCTACCTTAGAATGTCACAGTTATCAGCATGATAGAACAATATAGTACTACTACATTAGAATGTCACAGTTATCAGCATGATAGAACAATATAGTATTTCTACCTTAGAATGTCACAGTTATCAGCGTGATAGAACAATATAGTACTACTACATTAGAATGTCACAGTTATCAGCATGATAGAACAATATAGTACTACTACATTAGAATGTCACAGTTATCAGCATGATAGAACAATATAGTACTACTACATTAGAATGTCACAGTTATCAGCATGATAGAACAATATAGTACTACTACATTAGAATGTCACAGTTATCAGCATGATAGAACAATATAGTACTACTACATTAGAATGTCACAGTTATCAGCATGATAGAACAATATAGTACTACTACATTAGAATGTCACAGTTATCAGCATGATAGAACAATATAGTACTTCTACCTTAGAATGTCACAGTTATCAGCATGATAGAACAATATAGTACTACTACATTAGAATGTCACAGTTATCAGCATGCGATAACTATTGTTTAATAACATTTAAAAAAATTTTGTCAGCTGCAGTTATTAGCTTTAAAATTGGATGCCTAAAGAATATAACTTTTGGTATCTACTCGGGTTGCAGAGATATATGATCATTTTTAAATTAAAATTAAAGTTGGTAATATTATTTTGCATTTATGTAGATTAAATTTTCATCCATGCGAACATGAAAAAGTAATTAATAGGAATAGAAACTTAATAATCTGTTCAAATTTTGACCTAGAAATAGCTTATTTGGTCTGCATACAAAAACATAAATTTTATCAGTTGATGAACCATACGGATTTTATACCTTTAGTATACAAAGCAAAATGGCACAATCATCAAGTTTTTATACGTGATCATCATGTGTTTGAAATGAAGAGTGATTGCAATTTTTAAGAAAACATCATATATATTTTCACTGTATTTATCTTCCTGGATTGAATTAATGATTCAATATATAACTTCCACACCACAAAATTAATCTTGGAGTCCAGTCCATGTCTTATATCTCAGTCTGAACATCTCAGAATGTTATACACGTCCGTAAGCAAAGTGACAAGTAAAATATTGTTTTAACATATTTTTGCACGTTTCAGAACTAAACGTATAACGACATGTAACTGCACAGGTAAGTATGTGGTAATTTTGAGTTGGTGGTAATTGTATCTTATCGTTATCATATCCTGCTTGGATCAGCCTATCGTTTTGCCACCTATCCTCTCTTACTCATCAAAAATCGAATGCATATAAATCTAAAAACTTGGCCAAAAAAGTTTTAAATGGTGTGAAAATATTATTTACGTCAATAATCAATTAATCATCTCGGTGTTAGCTCTCTGTGTTTGATTAATCATTACCACAACCATAGTTGTGGTGTTTACATTTTATTTTAACCCACGCTCAGATCGTATTTCGTTGCAATGTAATAGAGTAAATATGTATAAGGCCACTATCAAATATACATCCTTACAGAAAAGCTGCTCGTCCATTCTGAAAGATAGTTTTCGTCTCTTCATTCGCCTGATAAAAGTGCGGTACGGGCGAACGGGAAACGCTCATGTTTCTAAACTAGTACAGCTTGCATGCATTTCTCATTACTGTTCAAGGGGGAAGGGAGGGTGCGATTGGCCGAGTGGTCTAAAACGCTCACCTTTACGGATCTCCTCCATCTCACCTCTATCTTCATGGGTTTGAGCCTTGGCTCACTCAATGTGGGTACGTGAGAAAGCTTGCTAGCAGCTTCTCGTGGGTCGTCGGTTCTTTCCGGGGTTTTCCAGGGTTCTTCCTCCGCTATTTATACTGGCCGCCATGTACACTATATCTTGTGCTGAAAACAACAACAATAACAACAACAATAACTCATTGCTGGGCATTATTCTTTTAAAACCAGGTCATGGTAAATGGCAATTAACAACTTGGTCAAAATGCATGGCAATGTCAGCATTCTTACGCAAAATTCTGGATAGTGAACTTTGTGTGCTTTACGTATGCTTTAAAAAATCCATCTCCAATCGATTATAAACACCATAACCAGATTTATGTTCGAAACTAATAAAAATTAAAGAAAAGAATAAACATACAATTCTTAATCATCGATATTTCTACAGATTTTGAAAATATTTGAGTCAAGAAAACTTATTCTAATCGGCACTACTTGCTACTGTGGAAGCATAACTGTGTCAACTGAATTAGTCGATAATTTTGTATTTTATCACCCAGTAATATGGTTATGATAGATGAAAGATGACTGCTTTAGAGTCATTGACGTGAATATATAAAATATAATTTTAAAAAATAGTTGTTTGTTACCTACCTCTGCAGGAAAGTGAAAGCAATTTGTATAGCATAGTGTATTATTCATTGTATGTAACCGTCAACCTAGGAGGAGAGGAAAATTGAATTCTCTCAACTTTTAAAAGGCCATCAAATTCAACCTTATGATATCATCTCATTATAAAGGTTGTAGAGGGAACAAAATTTTGGGGGAAAAATATTAAGTACAAGTGAAGAAAACCAACATTATATACGCAATATTATATATATCACATTTCATATAACTATTAAATTAAAAGGAAGCAAAGATTATTCTTAAGTATAGGACATATAATATACACTGTACGTATATTATTTATTTATTGAAAAATAAAAAATGGATAAGTTCTCTTTTTGGGAGAACTAAAAGAAACTTAAAATTTACACCAATAAGTCATAACTCTAAGTCTAACTGCAGAAAAATATGGAATCGGTTCTGCCGTTGTATAATGTGCCTGCAGATCAGGTTCTAAGTTGTCTGGTCTACTGATTACTCCTAATATACTGCATATATCCGGATCCACTGGCATATTATCTGATGGTAGATATGGGTCTGTACAGTTTTCAGTTGCATCTGATTTGTTATCTGAGTATATACGGTAATTTATGAACATCCCCTCAATCAAGCCGGAAGCAATGGCTAAAAGTATCTGCATTAGATAATAATTTAAAAACGGTACCAGAGCTATTATAATTAGATAGTTCAAAGCAGAACCTTCAAATACAGGTATTTGATTGTTAGCTCCGACAGATACGTCAGATTAAAGGCATCAGGTTGTTCTAACGATGACAGCTGCAATATACTACACAAAGCCAGGCGGTGTCCCTGCTACTGGTGGTATTGGATGATTGATTTAAACCTGCTTTCAAGGTCACACGTCTTCGGGACTAACCCTGCTTGAAACAGCCACTTTTATAACGCCCTTCGACAAAATAATTTTAAAAAAAGTAATTTTGATATCCTACTGAACTGTAGATCTGTATGACTGTATATCATTAAAAACAAACAAACTAACAAACAGCTATCGTCAGTTCCAGTTAGTATAACTACATATCATGGTATGTAGATTAATCATATATATATATATATATATATATATATATATATATATATATATATATATATATATATATATATATATATATATAATATAATATAATATAAACTGGCAATGACGATGGTTGCACACTTTTTTAAAAATAAAATCTGCAGTAAAGCATAGGGTGAGATAGAGATATTGGTGTAGTGTTTTTGATTTTGTGGTCGCAACTAGAGAGATGGTTGTCATCTATTGCGGTTCCTGAGGACAGGGGAGGTCATAGGCGAAATGTACACACATTTTCAAGTACAACGATATTTTCATATATTTTCTTTATTCTATATATGCAGGCTTTGCAGCAGACGCAACATATATTTGGCAATAAATATTTAAGATAAAATTAACGGAAATGAAAAAAGCAAAAATAACTTTAGGAAGACTGCTTCTTCCAAATAAACATAAGCTTTTTGTCCCACATAATAAAGTTGAGAGGTAAATATAATTACAATTGTTTATTGTGAATAAATTGCGAAGAATATAAAACTCAAAATATATAGTCGAGTTAAGTTACATAATCAACATTCTTTGAAAAGTCAAAAATATTCAAACCTTGCTGCTTCTTAATAAGTTCACATTAGAAAACCTGTCACACAGGGTGGAAGTCAATACAATTGGTTGTTCCACTGACAGTGGATAATAACAAAGCATACACTTTGGGTGAGGTTCGTCTTTCAGGAGATAATGAATGCATCAGACATGCACAAATTTTGAATGAAAGTAGCATGCTTTAATGTTCAACAGAGATCCGATCTCGACAAAATATGTCTCAGTGTGCAACATCTTTTAAACTCGGGAGTGGATATAGACGAGAGTTCTGGAGCAAATTAAAATTTTCTGCAATTCCAGTATTTTTATTTTTTCTTAATTGGGACAATTAAATGATATAATCGTGATTGTAAAAAGTCAACAAACGTCGTTGGTAAAAAAAATACAATCGTTGTAAAAGTTGTTTCATAGGGAAGCGAATTGATTGGGACAGGCCATTTGTGTATTTTACTTGCTTTGAGATTTTTGTGAGCTTTATTACCGACATGATATAACAAAAGTATTTTATTTTTCAACAGACGGATACACAGATGGTAGATATTTACAGTGAAACAAAACACGAGAAAAAGTTATAACGCCAACGATAACACCAGATTTAAGATCACAAAAGCAGTACTAATTTAAGTGACGAGTATAGTAGTTTCATGAATCAAAACATTCACACTGTCAACATTAACAGCAGGTTAAAAGACAAGACATCATTAATTAGTAAAATGGCATCAGGGTAAAATGTGTGCTAAAAGCAAAAATTGAGCCATATATATATATATATATATATATATATATATATATATATATATATATATAGATATATATATATATATATATATATATATATATAAATATATATATGAAGAATACAAATCATGCAAATCATACAAATCAATAATAATACAAATACAAATACAAATACAAATACAAATACAAATCATGCAAATCAATAATAATACAAATGCAAATACAAATACAAATCATACAAATCAATAATAATACAAATCATATAATAATATGAATAATATGATGAATACAAATCATATATATATATATATATATATATATATATATATATATATATATATATATATATATATATATATATATATATATATATATATATATATATATGAAGAATACAAATCATATAACAACCCTTTCAAGCGCACTGGATCTACCAAGGGATCACGTGTGTCAGGGATTGATTAAGATAGATGCAATAAACTGACGACGAAAGTTTCGAAACTAGTAACTAACTAGACTGAGCGCTTATAACTCTTAAAGGGTCTTTTTCAAAGGCAAATACAAAACATGTACAAAACAAACAAATAAACACAAAAACGTGTTTGTAAAACTCTATATGGCTGTTTCCACATGACAAGTCTATACAGGCTGGTTGAGACAAGGTATCTATAGGTTTAATAAGGACTACATGAAAGGGGCAGTGATGCGTTTTGGATCTGAATTCGCTACTGATTGACCAGGACGTCATGGAAACTCACTATTAATTGGCTAATTATTTAGGGATAAGGAATATTTCCCATTGCACCGAATTCCAATAATCAAACAAGTAATCACATAAACCTAAGTACTGCTTAAACGGGGCGCTATAACCAAAAGCTCATATCCTACCTTTTATTACAATACTTATGCAATCACAATTTATGCCATACGTGAGTTTTAGATGGCATTAACTGGTCTTCATTTATACCTGATACATATCGAGTTAGTTACATTGCAACATACTCCATTTGTGTTCTGATAATTTCTTTGATGTATACACAAAATCAGGCCTTTCCAACAAAAGAGTTTGTGGCCCAAAGTGGCCAAGTGGTCTTAAGCGCTCTCCGTTACGGATCACTGCCATCTCACCTCTGCGTGGGTTCGAGTCTAAGATTCGGCGAATATGGATATGTGAGAAAGCTTGCCAGTAGCTTTTCGTGTGTCGGTGGTTCTTTCCGCGGATTTCCCGGTTTCTTCCTCCACCATTAATACTGGCCGCCATGTAGAGGCTATAGTGTGTAGAAAAATGGCGTCAAGCCCCAGAACAACAATAACAACAAAATTAGTTTATTTCTCTGATATTTGTTTAAAAGTGACGATACCAATCTTATAAGATAGTTAATTACAAAATAGCGGCATCATCAATCGTTATAAACACTAGCACCATCATACTGAAATATACTTACCAGGTCAATATAGCTGTATATTTTTATTTCAGTTATTCGAACCGGTTGGATGCTAGATGATTCAATTATTATATAATAAATATTTACGGATATATATCGAGTTCAATTTCCAATGTTCCCATCAAAGAGTAATGTGAAGCAAAATTATTTAGTCAAACAGCCATCGTGTACTTTTCCTCATTTTATGACCTTAATTTGTAGTAGCATTGAGATTTCCAATATCAAAATTGTAAGGTACATATGTAAAGTAGGTAAACAAACATACATAGATAGAGACAGATTTTTAATTTTTGATGTAATCCTTTATTTAGGAAGTGTTCATAATATTTTAAACATCACTACTTTCCAGAATCCTCTGTTAACCTACTAAACCCTACTAAACCCTACACACACATATATATATATATATATATATATATATATATATATATATATATATATATATATATATATATATATATATATATATATATATATATATATATATATATATATATATATATGTGTATGTGTGTATGTGTGTGTATGCATGGATGGATGGAAATGTATGTATGTATGTATGTATGTATGTATGTATGTATGTATGTATGTATGTATGTATGTATGTATGTATGTATGTATGTATGTATGTATGTATGTATGTATGTATGTATGTATGTATGTATGTATGTATGTATGTATGTATGTATGTATGTATGTATGTGTGTGTATGTGTATGTATGTATGTATGTATGTATGTATGTATGTATGTATGTATGTATGTATGTATGTATGTATGTATGTATGTATGTATGTATGTATGTATGTATGTATGTATGTATGTATGTATGTATGTATGTATGTATGTATGTATGTATGTATGTATGTATGTTATTCATGCGGCCAACTATACTGCTTTTGATAGCACATTTCGTCATCAGTTTGTTTCTTAATTTTAAACTATGACATTAGAAGTGACAATTATTTTGACGATACGTGTGATTTATGCCAGGTAGATGATTATACCAACATTTTTGCTCTTAATAATGAAAAATAATATGACATGCAAAATATATTAAAATTCTTTGGCTTTTCTATGACCTTAACGAGATTTACGAACATGACATTGACACTAAAATATAAAATTGTTAATTATGATTGGACAAAATGAATTATATAAACACTATTTTGATCTAACAATAGCTATATCCGGTCATATCAATTATACTCACCCTGGTTCTTAAAATAGTCCATGCAAATTATCTAAGCTATGATTTATCACAACT
The DNA here is from genome assembly GCA_016746295.1 of Potamilus streckersoni. Taxonomy (NCBI): domain Eukaryota; kingdom Metazoa; phylum Mollusca; class Bivalvia; order Unionida; family Unionidae; genus Potamilus; species Potamilus streckersoni. The sequence continues at coordinate 126,350 of JAEAOA010001895.1, forward strand.
TCAAACAAAGTTCACCAGGACCTAATATAGTAAATTAAATTAGCTCTGAACATATACAAAGGGAAAGTTTTGAAATGTGACATATGTCTATAGTGTGTACGATAGCATCAAACATTAACAAATTCATACGTGGAAAAATCATAAATTATAAGCTAATAAAATTACTTCAATGTGTGGAATAAATAATATCAAGGAAGTTCATGCTGCAGCTATGAATTGGACTTCATGGACAAAATTAAACACTTCGTTTGTAATACACGTAAAAATTAGAATGTTTGTGGAAGGAATATGACGAAATGTTGGAATTAATTGAAGCAATTGAATCCTGTCTAATTGGCAATTAGATTCATGATCGAGCGACGAATGTTCTCAAAAGACCAAAAAAGTCAGCTGATGTGTGTGTGTGTACGTGTGTGTGCGTGTGTGTATGTGTGTGTTTGTGTGTGTGTGTGAGTGTGTGTGTGTGTGTGTGTGTGAGTGTGACTGACAGTCTTATTGCAACAAAGAAACGAAAAATGATAAAATATGCCGTATGCCGCCTGTAGACGCCGCCGCCTTTTTACTGTCAAATAAATACTACACCGCGTTCAATAAGGTTATAAATACTTGCTTGATTTTGTCTTAGCGAGTATAAATGCATAAAGAAAGATCAATGATTCGAAATTTGGCAGGGATGTGAAAGTCTTTTTTAATATAGAAAAGTTTGACAGTGAAATATTTGTAGATTGATTATATAATTGATAAATGCTTATGATTTCTGTGCATAAACGATGGTGAGTTTATCCTTAAAAAAATATATAAATAAATAGGCTACACATGGCGGCCAGTATACTGGTGGATGCAGAACCAAACTCGGAAGACCACATTATAAACCTCTAATCCATGGAAAGGGACTAGCAAACATTGTTCACATATCTACACTTACCAAGCCTGTGATACGAACGCACGCATACAGAGGTGATACCACTCGGTCACCTGATTCACCTCTATGTATGTATGTATGTATGTATGTATGTATGTATGTATGTATGTATGTATGTATGTATGTATGTATGTATGTATGTATGTATGTATGTATGTATGTATGTATGTATGTATGTATGTATGTATGTATGTATGTATGTATCTGTGTATTTATCTATGTATGTATCTATGTATGTATCTATGCATATGTGTATGTATGTATGTATTTATTGAAGTGATATGTTTCACATAAACTTGTGTATTGATCGCAAACGATAAAATATCTTTTTACAATGATAATTTTAAATAATTTAGAATACTTCTTTCACTCTTTTGACTTATTGTTTCATTTACTCATAAATCGGTAATGCATCATATGTTTTTTTTACAAGATAGGATCTGCAATCCGGTCATCATGCATTATAACATCGTATTTCATATATGATGCTTTTAAATTTTCAGCTTAACAAGATTTTCGTATCCGCTTAATATATTTTCTATTGAATGAAAAAAAAATACTCTGCCAGCGGAAGTTCTCCACTTTAGATAGTCTGTGATATTCCTGAGTTATACCCTCACCTTCTCTTAAACTCAAGCAAACGATTCAGTCTTGTCTATTTTATGTATCTCTATTTCCTCTGGTATTATTTTAAGTAACCTCTGTATAGCACATACATCTAGTTTTTGTGCTTATTCGATGTATGTTACGCTTAGGTTCTTCAGTATCTCTATTTCACCTATCCTGAAATATGTTATTGTGTCGGCTTGCATGATTGTCGGTGTTTATGTCTTTAAGCTGGACACTCAGGTTTGTTTCTGCATTAAAAAGTGGTTAACAAATTTTGTTTCCCCACTTTGGATGATTTTCAAAAAAATTAGCTACATAACTGGGATTTGCTGCCTTGAAATTGTTGTTGTTGTTGAGCTTAACGCCATTTTTCAGCACACGATAGGCTATTCATGGCGGCCAGTATTAATGGTGGAGGAAGAAACCGGGAAATCACCGGAAAGAACCACCGACCCACGAGAAGCTACTGGCAAGCTTTCTCACATATCCATATTCGCCGAATCCTAGACTCGAACCCACGCAGACAGAGGTGAGATGGCAGTGATCCGTAACGGACAGCGCTTTAGACCACTCGGCCACTAGGGGCCCCGCCTTGAAATTTATGTATGTCTGTTTGTGTGCCACATATCTATCTATCTATCTATCTATCTATCTATCTATCTATCTATCTATCTATCTATCTATCTCTCTCTCTCTCTCTCTCTCTCTCTCTCTCTCTCTCTCTCTCTCTATCTATATATATATATATATATATATATATATATATATATATATATATATATATATATATATATATATATATATATATACACTCTCTCTCTCTCTCTCTCTCTCTCTCTCTCTATATATATATATATATATATATATATATATATATATATATATATATATATATATATATATATATATATATGCATATGTTGTTTGTGAATTGCATACGCAGTAACTCTCTCTCTCTATCTCTCTCTCTGTTGCGTATTTTTTTTAAACTCAGTTAAAAGCTGCTTAGTATCTGGAAGTTAGGAATAGTGCCTCCAATTTACTATCGATTTGTTATTCAACGGATTGTTATCCTGATTATTCTAGACCTAAATCACTACTGTTACTAGCAAGATTCACAACGACACCGATATATTATCAGCTATATAACTGTTATCGAAATTTTCACTGAAATTACTTTCAAGTTCTTTAATTTCTAAACCACTTTCTGTTAGTCAGCTGGATAAAGAATTGAGACGTATCGAAAACAAAATAGTATGATCTCATTTATCCAGACTTTCAAAAGCATCAACAGGAATCGAATGTGGCCGTTGCAAAAGGAACATACATTGGTACTTAACGCAAGTGCATTATATACTAGCTTCTTTTATCAATGTTTATTCATTGGATGGTGATATGATATGAGTATGATTTTTTTAACGTAGCTTTAACAATTTTTTTTTAGTCATATCGTTACGATGTCTGCAGTGTGGCAGTTTATAGTGATGTTTAGCACTGGGGCATCATACCGAAACATGTGGCATGATGTCCCACCCAGTCACATTATCTTGACACCAGGTTGACCAGTCCCAACACTAACATCTTAATGCTGAGCGTCAAGCAAGGCAGCTGTTAGTACCAGTTTTGTAAGTCTTTGGTATGACTCAATCGGGGATCGAACCCAAGACCTTCATTGCATGGCTTCATGAAGTGTACCTTACATTTACTCTAGGCTCTAGTTTGAATAAATCTGCATAGGTTATGGTGGTTTTTTTTTTGTAAGCAGTTGCATTTGAATGAATTGGCGGACAGTTAAGTGGAACCGCCTCTTTCCTAGATCGGCTTAATTGCACACGTTTGCCTTATTGTCCTATGCAAATGCCAACAGACCGAACTCAACAAACATGCTATATGCTACGTAGGCTTTATGTTACTTTTTTAATATAAGTTTCGTGTTTCATTGACTTATAAATCTCCAGGAAATATCAGAGAAAAAATATTCTTAAAGACTACATTTAGATGCTGAAATGCTTAATTAACAGAGTTAAAGCGGTAAATGATTGAAGATACAACAAAAGTTGCACCTATGTAATAATGAATTTACTTTTTCTGTATCTGTTGGAACAATGTGGCATTAAGTGCAAAGTTTGGTTGCATTTGCTTCATTGTGATAATATTTTTCAAACTATGCATCCGTTTGCATCAAGTGAAGTCCTAGCGTATAATGATGGATTTGCATGATATAATTAATGTTCACATGTCAAGCGGCAGATATAGGAATGAAATCAGTCCGTCAGGTGACAGCCTTAAATAACAAATATATTTATGTACAAGTTTGATATCACTGTCATTAAAATTTATTTGTAACTCTTCCTTTGATATTTCATTCAAGTGTGATGTAGCCTTTAATTACGCTTAAGTGACATTTTTATCTCAGGCGTTTGCTAAATTGCTTCTGTGTTGACTGACATTAGATATTTTTTATTACGACAATAAGGATAAAGCACATATCAAAGACGAAAAGAGCAATAATAGCAATCGAATGTACTGTAATGAGAAGGAAAAGGTAAAGATAAAATATGAAATAGAAAAACATCGCATTGCATCTTGGGAAAAAGTTTTTACTGACATTACTAAAATGAAGAATATAATTTTGATATGGCATATGTACACTTATTACAGCAGCCATTATAACTGTAGCATCGCTTAGTGCAGCTTATAATATTAATAAAGTGATCGGTTCTTGATATAATTGGAAAAATATCACAACGTATATTTAAGAAATTGCAGGAACATGATCGCGTTCTCAATATTGGGACTAACGCAAATTTGCAAATTTCAAAAGAAAACTCATCTGCCCTGTCTAAGGGTGAATTCTCTGACGACGAATCTGCCAGAATATGTGATATTCGCCATAAATTTAATAGCGATATTAATAACGTAATTGGAAGTAAAGATCAGTTAAACGAACCCCACACTTAAGTGCTACATGCGGCCAACTCCCAAAAATTTACTTTAATTGCCGCCCAAGTAAAGATTTTAAATATATATAATTAGTCGCCTAAGAAAATATACATCTCTTCACTTTAAAAACAAAACGACGCCATCGCAGGACTTGGAACCCCAAAGGAGTTATTATTCAATGTAAATTAAAATATTTATACGTCTATCTTAGTGCCAATCATTAAAAACTCATAGTAAAAGAATTCCAAGCAATAGAATACACAAAGCATTGTTATATGTCAGGTTAATATAATTGTGCACGAAATGGAAAAATTAATGTATTTGACAAACATAATCGAGCAGAACGTTCTTTAGAGTCTGATAATTTATTCCATGGTTAACCCGATCATAAGTGATGTCATTGAAGAATTTAAATTTTACTATGAATTAACCCACGCGATAAATCGCCTATCGTGATATGACCCATGATGGTTACTATATGGTGCAACAAATAAATTAAATTCTATTGCTCAGCACATATTTGAGATCAATGAAATAATTGCCGGTCATCATCCAGAATAGGAAATTAATTCACAATCAGGTTAACATAGATTAAGACTATCAACATCATGAACAAATAAATTACCAGACTCTAAGGAACATTCTACTTGATTATGTTTGTCAGACACATTCATTTTTTTCCAGTTGGGGGCTCAGTTATATAAACCTGATATATAACAACCATAAAATTTAACTATGAATTAAAAAGTCTGCAAGAAGAAATGATAGAATAAATATCAATGACCAAAAGAAAATAATCTAATATCGTTAAAATCACGTTAAGGTGCAATATTTGATATATATCCACTGGTCTGAGATCATGGTTCTGGGCACAATATTTGCCAACATAGAAACTATCCAATTGATCGTCTAGTATATACCGAAGATTGTTTTTGTGTTTGGTGCCATAGAAATTGTGGACATTAACCCATTGATTCTGATAGAGAATCATGTGACTTCTTGCCAGAATAACAACAATATATTGACAATTTTAATCAGTTCTTAGCCGTATATTTAAAAGCCGACAATTTAACTGATCTGGTAAAGAATTATCTTGATTCTTCCAATAATATCAGAATAGCCAATTACATATTTAATAATCATAAATTGTAGGATTTTGAATATTTGTACCAACTTTTTGAGGAAATTGACCTTGAAGTAAAAAAAGACATAAAATAGAACATAAACCTGATCGCGCGGTTAAATTGATGTATGTCAATGCCGAATGATATATCGAAGCCCCTTTACATGAGGATACTATGAACTCAAAGGTGATTATATTGATCGAGCTGCATGTGGAATATATTATCTCATGAACAAGTTTTATCTGAAGCCACTAAACAAGCAATTCATAGATTTAGATGCTTCAATGAAATTAGATTTGCGCTAGTTAATTTACAACCATGGCTCAGAGAATCTTTGATTATCATGTCAATCAGAGCTTTAATCGTCAAACGAAAATCGTTTGTAGAAACATGCAAATGTGTATAAATGGATCAGAACTCAAAATATCAAAGATTCTACTACACCATATATATATATATATATATATATATATATATATATATATATATATATATATATATATATATATATATATATATATATGCTATACTGAATCTAATAATGAATATAATATTCTCGGATTCAAGAAATATAACCAACAAATCACAGATCATCCAATATCGACAGAATTGGCATATACAAGTTTAAAAAATAATATTCCTCAAAATCATCTTGCAAGAAATTATTAGCAGGCAATATTGAATTTCTTGAATAAAATTAACTCTTGAATGTAATGGTTATAAATTCATATTATCAGTTAATCATTGAGGATAAGATGTATCTGAATACAAAAATGTCGTTGTTACTATAAACATATTTAAAAGCCCTTGCTTGACGTGACATTGTTCCAGAAGATGTACCAGAGGTAAATGAATATATTACGGGCAAATACACATCGGCATAGTAAAATGAGGCCTATGCCGTATTGATGGCCCAGTGGAAGTTTTTATTTCCTGAATATAAGATTAAAGGTAAAAAAATTTATTATATTAGCATCATGAACCTATCGCGAGGAGAGTATATTGTCATCCGACCCACGTGGCTAATACCACCAATACTAAATAATCCGACATGGTTAGAACGCATGGATTTATCGACGGTGGACTAACATAAGAAGTGTCATTTAATAAAATATCTATTGAATTTCTGATTAAATTAAATTATAGATGTTTTAAACCAAAAGTGGTCAGTGTATAATCATTGCTGATTAAAAATTATTGAAGGTCATTGAAGATGACCAAACTGTTATACCATATGTGGATTCGTCCATAATATGAGTTGCAATATTCGATATTGATATGAAAACTCAGAATTCTGGATAAATCGGCAGCCAATAGAAACTGTAGATTGTCAAACTGATATCTGTATCAATATGGACCAATCGTCATAATAACTAATAATAAAATTTCACTTCCAGTGAGATAATATTATATTGTCAATCGGAAAATGGGACATATAAAAAAAACAACGAGCCGAAAAATAAAATTTTAATTTTGATATACTGCCGCGAAATACTTCTAGAGAAAACATAATAATGTGACAATAGTCGGATTATTATTTTTTTCTGATTTCAAAACATTCTACGTCAGTTTCAATTAGAGAAGATATACATTAAATCACATTAATAATAACATTACTTATTGTTATTGTATCTGATAGTATAAATGTCATACCGCGGCGATTTCAATTAGAGAAAATCAATTTTATATATCTATTTTTTATATATCTATAAAGCGTATATACACATAATGTTAGTACGTGAAATAGGATAATTTTCAAGTGATAGAAATGTGATAATTTACTGGTTCCAAATATGATCAATGTTTTCATGGAATATCCATAACATTATAACTAAGAAATCTGATCAAGTTTTGGACGCTCATCTCGTGTACTGGTAAGTATGTCTTTGTCGTCTGCAATGAAACCAACGCAAAATGCATTTATGTTCGTTTTATCTTCAACGTTTTTAATGGGCCATTTTGATTTGAATTTTTAATGAGAATTACGTCTCAACTAATTTTTTTGGTGCGAATATGCACAAAAATATTGCATCACAATATCAAAGGTGAAGCACTGATATTACCACGAGGGATTCAGTAAGAATTCGGATATCAATCTCTTATGCATATTACTGGCCATCCATTTCAGCATAAAATAAAAGACAATCTGCTTGCTCCTAGTGAAAAACGGATATATTTTTTCGCACTTAAAGTCAATATAATTTAGTGTCAGAAAGCATATAAAGGTGGAAAAGAAGTCTATCAGTTGTTCTGTTAAACTGTGGATAAACATATATTAAAACTTAACATTCTGCTATAAACACTGTTCCAGGGACATAAACAATTTAAAAACTTACCTCTCGTTACATATAGTTGCTGTATTTAACCTATATTTAGAGAGTATTTTTCTCCATTAACGCACAAAGAAACAACTGCTTTATACGAAGTCAATAGATGACGTCCATTATTTTTGTATAAAACAATGGACTCTTCAGAGGACTGATGAACGATAGATTAGATCTCGCTCTCACCACACACACACACACACTCACACACACACACACACACACACACACACACACACACACAAACACACACACACACACACACACACACATATATATATATATATATATATATATATATATATATATATATATATATATATATATATATATATATATATATATATATATATATATATATGATTAAACAGTGGATAAATACATAAATTGGATATAGACATAAGCAGATAAGAATGTTTGCAAATGAAAAAAATTGAAATAAATATGCATAATTGTTAAAAATATTTTTCTAGCTTCGAATATTTTAAAGACAAGTAGGAGCATACTTCATAATTTTTCATCCTTGCACACTGTAGTAGATTTTACATTTGAAGGGCACGATCCAAACTTGTATCACACAGAAAAAGAGTTAATGAACGATCAATGGCTATCATTTCCATTCAGCGTACAATTTACGAGACGTACGTGATAGAAGTGATTGAACACGCTATGTAAATGATTGTATTTTACGGTGTGAAAAGTATTATTCTGCCAAATATTTGCCTCGATTTACCAGAGATAATGTTCTGTTGACTTTATTAAACGAAATCCATCATGTTGTACTTATAGCTGTAACACAACGAACGCTCTAAATCAACCACATGTACAATTAATTCCATGAAAGAGTTCTAAAAATGACCTTTAATATTAGAATGGGGTTTATTTATGGTTGTGTATTCATTGCAAATCGGAAGTGACATTTTGTCTTTACCTTTTGTTTTAATTGCTTAATATTGTTAATCGGAATAATAATTTTGTCAACAAGTTTCACGTGTTTATAGATATTTTTCATTAACGCAAGAAGAAATAACAGCTTTAAAAGAAGTCAACAGACGACGTACATAATATTTATATAAAACAATGGACATCGTTTTAGCGGGGGACATCGTTTTAGCGGGCTGCCGATCTCTCTCTCTCTCTCTCTCTCTCTCTCTCTCTCTCTCTCTCTCTCTCTCTCTCTCTCTCTCTCTCTCTATATATATATATATATATATATATATATATATATATATATATATATATATATATATATATACATATATATCGATGCTCTCATATAATAAAAAGTTGGATTGATACTTAAATTGGACACATAATTATCCGATGATGAAGGATTGGAAAAGATCAATACACACACACACACACATACATATATATATATGTATATGTATATATATGTATATGTATATATACATATACATATATATACATATATACATACATACATACATATTTACATACATACATACATACATACATACATACATACATACATACATACATACATACATACATACATACATACATACATATGCATATTTTAGAAAAAGTTATATCCTTGTAGTCTCTAATTTTTTAAACACAACTTCGAGCGTACTTCATAATTTCCATCCTTGGGCACTATGGTAGATTTCACATTTGAAAGGCACTATCCAAACTTGTATCAGACAGTAGGAATTCGTGAATGATCAATTGCTGTCATTTTCATTCCACATAAATTTACGAGACATACGTGATAGGAAATGATTGAAAATGCTATGTAAATGATTATATTTTACTGTGTGAAAAGTATAAATCTTCCAAATATTTGCCTCGATTACAAAGACATAATGTTCTGTTGACTTGGTAAGACATGATTCATCATATTGTAAACAAAAGACATCACGACAGCCTCTATATCAACTATAATCAAAAGTTTTAAATTTCATTGTCGAGCAATGAATTTTGATTTTTCAGGTTATGTATTCATGTATAGAGGAAACCGTGAGAAAACATAAATGCTACTATATGTAGTGTCAAATCCGAATTGGTATTAGAAAAGTTCTGAGTATTTTTTAATAACCTGTTTGTTTATTTGAACATATAAATAAAATAACTGCCGATCGATAGCTCTGCTTCCAAGACTCAAAGACGTTCAGTAATACTTTGGAGAACGACCAAACATTACTTTTGTGATCTGTATCTACCGACTGATGTATTGCTGTTCGTTGATGTGTTTAAATAAATTTCGTGACACTGCCATGCAAGTGAACAACTTAAATCCTACACCTTACTTCTCGTCACCAGGATGGCTTGGGATTCGTTGCCATCAGCCAGCAACGAGTTATAATTGCTCACCGACATTGATAGACATCTGTTTATTGAGCGATCATTTCGTGGCAGGATTTCTGTTGTTAGTCACAGATTTGCGGGTGCAAATAACTCAAACATGGACGGGTATGTCGCTTCTTCTACATACGCTTCTTCTAATAGTTACATCATGTATCAAGGTCAAAATAACCTTTATGAATATGCAATGATGCGATGTGTACGCAGACATGACACACCATTGTTTGGTAACTGAATTTTATACCAGTGATTATCCGAAAGAACGTCCGTTGTTGTAACACCAATAGAAAGGCTGTTCCTAAGTACCAATCGAAAAGCACATGGATTTGCGACCTATAGCGTACTCGATTGTGGTATGAACTTACAGTTCCACCGGTAGAAGCTTCATGAGCATTAAAAAGGCTAAAGGTGTTCCACGTGTAATTGTGCAAAAGGATCTCAAACACGACATGCATGTGGAATGTCTTCGAGACAGACGGAAAATCGCAGAAACGGCTAAGATGATAAAGTGTTAGAAACATCGCATGGGTGTTAACCGATATACTAAAGTGTCTCCGCTTGATAATAAGCGATGGATACTCCGCGACGGAAACACAACCAACGCGTTCGGCCATCACGCTGTTGTAAAATCCAGTCGTGCATGTGACTTCATTGTTTAGTGGTGTTATGATTAATGGAAGATGTTCTACTCATTCGAGAGACCTCTGAAGCTTCATTAGCAACTGTTGTGCGTAATGATGACCGAATAATCGTTCTGCAGGTGTTCGATTAAATCTTTCTGTGATATCTTGGTCACGATAACTGTTGACATGTCCAACATGAACTCGCACACGATGTTTTGTCAACAACGCAACAACAGTTCCAATAAATTATTCAACATCATCCATTTGTAACAGCAGTGCCATATTAGCGGCAAACGTTTATAAATGCGACTTGCAGAATCGTTTGACGCCAATGGTTCCGCATTATTGTATCTGCTGACAATATAGACGGGAATTAACGTGTATCTTTAGGTGCACAGTCAACTCTGTCGATCAATGACATGATCATGTGGAAGAACTAACAGATCACGCTGATGGACCTCTTTTTGGTATTTGGACATCAACGTTTTATTGGTACTGGCAAGTAAATTTCCAAACCACTTGTTTGACCAACCATGTTCAAGAAATTCCATGAGTCACCTTAGCGTTACTTGCTAACTTTTCCACGGCGGCTTCAACCCTCCAATATTCACTTAGACTGTGAATATTTTTGATGTTATGTGATGTGATGTGATTATGATTTTTAACTTAGCTTTAACAATTTGTCAGTCATATCGCTACGATGTTTGCAGTGTGGCAGTTTATAGTGATGTCTAGCACTGGGGCATCATGCTGCAGACATGTAGCATGAATATTTTTGATAACATCCTGCTTATGCGGCTATCATTTGTTTTTATTAATATTATTTGCTTTTGAAGAGAGGACGTTTGTCCGCGAGATCGAGATCCTGCGAGTGCATTTATGGCTTTGAAGAATACCTCCTTTGACGTTTCATCTTGTGATTAGTTCTCCAGCGCCTGGTCACACAATTGGAATCAAGTCACGGATTAGATCCACGTCTGCAGGTTGAGATCGTTTGATGCTTTACAAGCATGGTTATATCGGCAGCATCTAAACGATTCACAGTACTTCAAGAGGTTTCGGTTGGTTGTTAGAATCGAGTCGTATATCAATCCGTGCACGGACCCCACAGTAATTGTGTCCAGGAATGTGTTTCACCATTATATTTACTCCATTATATTTACTGTTAATACAGTAGCGATATCACCAATGACGGGTTTCTTAAACCCTGCGAATTTGTGGTTGATGAAATAGAAGTGATATGCTTTAAGGTCTGAGTATGAACGTTAACGTCTTTGCTCCACATCGAACAAAAGTTTCGGTGATCGCTGCTCGTTCATCACGTGTTTAAACTCGAGTTGGACACGACGTCCTACACAGTAGGAAGACATGATTATCTTATATACTATATTATTCAACATCATGAAAGAGAAATTCGCAGATGCTTTTAGGAAAAACAAAGACTCGAACACAAAAACAAAGATTTTACCATCATTTACTTCCTTGTATATGCAGCACCAAAATTATCAAAGAACGGTGATATCTTAGAAACTCATTTCGTGCAGTGATTATTGGCCAAGCTGGAACAGGATAAACTCAGCTGTTGTTAAATATGGTTTTACGATGGTTGAAATGGGATAGTTCTACGTGATTGCGCCATAAGTAAATTATCAGCCGTGGTTTAAAAGACTATCGAAAAGCGACTTGATTGACAAGGGTGGTATCGCCACCATCGATGTATTTTCTACCTTCAATTGACGATTTAGATGCGAACGAAAACAATCTTGCTGAGATCAAGTCAATCCCGCACAAATATGTTCACGAGGTTAGCATAAAAACAATTGAGTGATTTATTTGACTCAACGATAGGTACATGTACCTAAATTAATGAGAGACGACTAACATGATGATATTTTGCGGCATTTACGCACATGGTCGTGAAAATATTGATCGGACTTGGTGTGCCACAGACCGCACATGGAATGAGTTTCATAACATTTTTGTAAGCTTCACTAAGAATCGGTTATAGTTTACTAATTGTTTACTTGATTGGAACTTGCATGGGCATGTCGGTCTAGGCATAGACATGTCCCCCGCATCAATTTAACAATTATAACAATAATAATATGTATGATAGTGATGCAATATAAGAGTATAAGAAGTGACGCCGTAAAGCAGCGCAAACTAGAACAGAAGATGTTGTTGTTGTTGTTGGGCTTAACGCCATTTTTCAGCACACGATAGGCTATTCATGGCGGCCAGTATTAATGGTGGAGGAAGAAACCGGGAAATCACCGAAAAGAACCACCGGCCCACGAGAAGCTACTGGCAAGCTTTCACACATATTCACAGTCGCCGAATCCTAGACTCGAGCACAAGCAGACCGAGGTGAGATGACAGTGATCCGTAACGGAGAGCGCTTTAGACCATTCGGCCACTCGGGGCACCCATAGAACTGAAGAAGAACACGATCCAATTCATAAGATATTTCAACGAATCAAAGATAAAATAACAAGAACAACTGCGGAGACTATTACTCGTTTGCCAGGGATTCAAGGAAGACATCGGATAAGCTTATATGTGTACTTGGAAAGGCATCCGTATACTCGATGAAAACGTTAGAGAGGCAATTACAGGGATACCAGACTCGCCACCCGAGTACAAGTCGGATATGAAAACACCAGTTTCCACTTGGCTGAAAGAGTTTCACGAATTATATACGTGATGATGTACGCAAATCTGACAATAGGAACGAGTACACAATAAAAACCTCAACCAATGTCACATGATAAATACATGTATAAAGAAGAGCCTAAAGTGGTATTTAGGGAGTTTAATTGAAAGAAATAACCTACCGGCTAACTATGGCAGCATGAACAATGCATTTTAGAGCGGAAAACCTGAAGAAGGTGAAGTTTATTGACAGAATTTATAACAAGGTGATACACACCTAAAAAAGTGATGCAATTACACCCACAACAACTTAGATAACGAGACTCCGAGTATGTTACAGAGGAAGATCTGCATTGTATGCAAGAGGATCAACATGAATATCAGAAACAAGAAAACAAAAGTTGGAACAAGTTCAAATCGCATTTTTGTACCTGAAACATCCGCACATGTTTCAGCCAAAACGTGCACCATTACCAGAAGAATAAAGACTGCGAAGACGTGCTCCCCAAATGATCCATTGCACTCTTACCAGAGCAACATATCTTGTAACACCATTAGTCAGAGAGTTAGCTACAAAAATTGTTAAAAGACACAACCAAAGCAAAAAGGTATTGGCGGATTGAATGATACTAATGACCAAAGCAGATCGATTAGAAACACACGAGGGTTCATTTTGTGCGGACAACAATGCAACCAAGTCATTAATGTAGCCACACTGATTTGCCAGATATTGCTCACCAATGGCATTATGGACATAAATACTTACGGCTCGCTGGTGCATGAAATTGTTCAAGAAATCAATGATGAATACGACGAACAAAGTTCGTACAAAAATGATGAGTTCTGAAACGATCGAGGCTCTTCGTAGGGAAACACTTCATGTTTTGCTCTAATTCTATGCTGCCGTGCAAAAGGTTCTTGTAAATACAACCCATATCATGACATCGATAATCACAATCTCATCAATGAAACCAGAATTCAGTGTGACATTTTGTGTACTTGTTACGCCTGGTGAATCACGCACACTTAATATCACACTAGCATCGCTGCAAGTTTATTATGGTTAGACTAATATCCGATCACATCCGTTTGATGGTCTCCCGCAGATAACTCATTTCTGTTCTCGGCAGGCACTGGCGCCACTAGCAATATTATTGAACATTTTGCCGGCGCATACGATATGAAGTCTATCAATGAAGAAATTTGACGATGATCACATTGGTGACAGGCTAAGACCCTAATTTATATACGTACCAATTAGCTAGCACCCAGTTCTGTCATCAAAACAGAATCTCTAACATTTGCGGTTGACAATGCACTGTCGTCAGTAAGATCAGGTTTAGGTTGGCCTGACGACGTTTCATGCTGCAAACGATTTTTACTTATGGAAAATCATATTGCGCCTGGCGTTGTGAAAATTACTTAGTAAGATGACACTTTGCACTTAGGAGTGACTGAAGCTTCTTTGTGGTCAAACAGTCATCAGGACCCTTCTGAAGAAGTCCGGCTTGACTATGCAGTAGATACTCTTCAAATTGTACTTGCATCTCAAATGTGTATTCATACACAGACGAGCATCAAAATATTGACACTAGTTTACAAATTTCCCAATAAGACTGTTGTACATTGTACTCGATTGATTACTTTCGACTGGAACACCTGTAGTTGTTTAGATAGTCCGTCGATGACATGTATTTCCATGCACCCAGTAGCTTCCACTGTTGATAGTTACAGATGTTATGCTGTGATACTTTATGAAAACTGGAGGATGATGGTGGCCAAGTTCTGATGTCCCTGAAAATTGTGAAATCAGAGACGCTGGTGTTTTGGTTACGTTTATCAAAGACAATGTTTGGATGAAAGATTAACAAAAACAAATCGCATATGTGCTTGCACCACCACGCTTAATATCATCAAGGAGTTTTGTTACGTGAGTATTAAGTATAGAAGGAATATGACATTAACAGTTACTGAGCAAAGCTATAAAAGGTATAGGCTAATAGGTGTTCTTAAATGAAAAGGTCGTTGAATCCCTAAAACGCACAATCGCCAGAAATTTAAATATTCCCAGAAAGAGATTTTATATAATTAAATGAAAACTGTGCCAGTAAAGGGGTAATTGGGTAAAAGAACATGTGCGTATTTCACCTGGACGTGATGAGTTCTGACAGGGTCTGCCAGTCCTGCAATTTTACTACTTAATTGTATCATTAGCAGAAGAACTATGATGGACCTTCCATGTTAACTATATACGGAAATAATTGAAGCAGATACACATCTGCTAAATGATATCACCAAGAGAACAACATTAATAGTGAAATACAAACGTGATTGTTTGGTGGTATATTTGTGGTATTGACACGGTAACAACGGTTGGTGTTAGTGTGGCTGAAATGGCAACAATAATCATCATAGGTACATCGATCGGAATTATTATCGCGGCTGTATCAGTAGTAACCAAGATCTCTGGTTGTGCTAGAAACATAATTTTGATACATTGCATTCACAATACGTGTCTATTCAGAAGTCCCAAAATTATTAGTAAACTGTATTCGGTGGCAATAGAGATTAGTTTGTGCAGTCGAATTCGAGACTGCTGGCGGAAATGAAAACTTATCGACATTTACGACCATACATAAAGAAGTGCGTAGAGGATTTTCAGACAAAATAATCAACTAAGCCAATCTTCCCTTTCGTATATCAGTAATGCTAATCATCCACTGGCTGCACATTATAAATGGTTTGCTTGCCAAGTCATGGGGGAACGAGGATGTGGTGACTGGTCAGGCCACAAAGCAGCATAAAATGTAAGATACACAATATTGCGCTTCTCGAATGCCTAGTCTTTAAGTTACCTTAGTCTGATAATGCTATTCTAACATAACATTTTTAGGTCTTAAAAGGGCTGCTAAGAGTTGTCAAACACAACTGAACTATGCTTCTTTGAACCACTACAGGAGATATCCATCTACACTTAGCCAACATACCGGCCTATACATTTGCTGTCATTACAGACCGCCTGTAGGAAAACAGCCTCCAAACTTTGCCGATTCATTCACAAACCTTTATTTAGAGCTACAGTTGATTTTGGCTGAATCCTGATATCCACGATTCCCTGAGGGTCAGACGGTTTGACAGCAGTGATACAATTAAAATTACAGTGTTCAAATTGTATTGACTACATACTGAAAGGTGACTACAAAATGGCATTTCATAATGGACAATCAGATTTTGAAAATGTGTTGATGTGAATGAGGAGTACTTTGAGAGGCTGCCATGACGTACTCTTTGTTAATAAAAAACTTTGTTGTTCAACATATTGAACATTCACAGATTTTTAAATACACACATTACACATACCTGTATATTAACAGTTTATATTAAATAGGTTCAGACATTAATAATCCCAATATCACTTTCCTCCATCCTCACTGAAAGCAATCTCAGTATTCCTTTAAAAGGAAATTTCGAATATATTTATGCCATTAATTGGAGCGATGTTGTGTTGATACATAATGATCATAATTACATGTAGATAAAGTTGAAATATATTGGATATGACAATTTTTGGTCAACAATTAAATGTGAAGATGTGGTATATATGAAATACCAGTTCCGTTAAAATTAAAATCTAGTTTTACATCATCGGAACTTTCGAAATCCAACATTTTCTACCATGGGATTAAATTTATGATCGTCAATTTAATTTTATTTTTCTTTGACAACTCTGTACCTTCGTTAGATTGATTAGGTTGTAAATGTATAAAACATTTAGAGATCTGGAAGGAATTTCGAAGTAACCTAACACTTTGTCTGATTATAGTTTTGTCGGCAAGAAACATTTTCTCTATTGTGATTTATGTTGAATTTTGCTTTTATGTTGCCCCATGCTGAGTTTTTAATTGCTGTTTAATGTTTACTTTCACAGCTGTTTTGTCCTCAGGTTTAAAAATAAATAACCATTACTGTCAGTCATCATAGAACCATTCTTAATGTATTATCTGTTTTCTTGATTTGGAACACACACATTATCTTTTGAATGATATTGACATTAATTTAGATAGATGCGAGAACGGAGAGCTTTAACGCATTTGGAATTAATATTTTTCATGCATGGGGAATAAATTTATCTTTTTAACATTATTATTAAGAGGACAATGTAAACTTCTGTGTCCAAATATGTTCTCTTTTTCTATTACATCATTAACTAATATATTCATCTGTATGGATGGCTGGAAGATTTGTTTAGTGTAAGAGATAATTTTGATTTGGTCAGGATTTATAAGTTGTCAAAATATTTCGTTGACTATATGAATTTCAAAGTTATCAAACTATTTCATTCTTCATATGAATACCAAATACAAATTCTTTCCTTATTTCAACTCGTGTGCTCTTTCTTCTATTTGTTTTACTTTCTCCATACCGGATGTTCAATATTTAAGGTGAGTCATCAGATAATTAGTTAATAAACAACCGCTATAAACGTCACTTAGAGAGCTAAATCACACCTGAATAAAACCTTTAGGAAGTTTCACAAAAAATGTAATGCTAGTTAAATAAATCTTGCACATCAATTTATTTTTTGTTTAAAGTTATTACCTGACGGAACTGATTTGCATTTCTATATCTCTATCTTGACACATGAACATGAAATATACCAAGCAATTTCTTCATTATACGTTAGGACTTAACTTCGTGCAAATATATGCGCAATGCTGCCAAACTTTGCGCTTTTGCTGCAGGGTTCCAACAGATACAAAAAAGCAAATTTATTATTATATAGTTGCAACTTTGGTCGTATCTACAAGACATCATCACATTAACTCTGTAAATGAAATCTTACTGCGCCTTAATGCAGTCCTTGAAAAATCTTTAATATTTTAGTCTCTGGGATTTCTTGGAGTATTTTTCGTCAATGAAGAATGAATATGATATAAAAAGCAATATTAAAGATAAAATAGCATGCTTATTTGAGTTTGGCCTGTTGGCATTTACATAGCATTGCAAAGCCAACGGATGCTATTACGTCAATCTCGGTAAGATCACTTCCACTAAAAGTCTTGTCATTTCATTCAGATATGACTCCTTCCAGAAAATGCAACATAATCTATAACGTTGTATTAATATGTTGTGTTAACGCTAACGTCAAACGTAAGTAATGCTGAATTTGTGAATTTGACGTTATCATTAATGGTCTTGAGCTCATTACAAAATAGACAGAAAAAGGAAATATATCATTAACTTGGCTAGCATTGCGGCACCATTGTATGTTTCATTTGCAAATTTGCAAAGGCTATTTTCAATTTCTGCTTGTAACTTTCAAAGTCTTTCTCGTGCTAAAAGAAAGTGGTTTTGAAGTGAACGAATTTGAAACTTTTTTCTATGAACATGATGTATTTAATTATACTGTCAATACTGAAACTGTAAGAGGTATTATCGTAAACTTGCTAGAAACTTTAATGATGAGTATAAAACAATTATTAAGCCACAAATCGAAACTAAATTGGATTAGATCTTCCGAACATTAGGATATAAAGATGGCTTTACGTATGAAATAGGTATTTAATACAAGAGAGAGAGAGAGAGAGAGAGAGAGAGAGAGAGAGAGAGAGAGAGAGAGAGAGAGAGAGAGAGAGAGAGAGAGAGAGAGAGAGAGAGAGAGAGAGAGAGAGAGAGAGAGGTCCGTAGCAATTAACAATTCTCTTCTGAAAGTTTTTGGATGATATAAGGTGGTGGAGATTGAATGTTAAGTTTGGATAATCTTTGCGTTAACTATTTTTGCATTAAATGTTAGAACAACAATTAATGTTTAATACAATTTGAATAAATGTGCCTTCATGACACATTGACATACATTATAATATATCCGGTAACTAAAAGGATAGAGATTATATTAGAAAAATAAATATCACAATTCAATACTTATAATTGTGATACCTATATGGTCTAGATTTCTCTGTAACCTAGTGGGTTATGAGGTCAGTGCTCTAAAACACATGGTAATGTCGTCATTTTAATTTGGCTATGACAGAATTTCTTAAAGTTATTTTTTGTACAATATTGGACTTAAGACCGTGCTAACACGATTATTCTTCTTAACGTCCCATTACTTAGGCTTTGTCTTAGTTAACAAACTTAAGGCCGAAATTTGCCATTAAAAGCACAATTGAATATATGGTTTATGAAACAAAATCACTCTATCAGTGTGTATCTACAAATATCAGGTGTGATGCAAAGGTCATTTTTAAGCATATATGTTTCATATAAAATTATAAAGGTCGTAGTCATAGAAACTTGATATTTTAAGCAAATGCAACTCTGCTTAGAACATGGCAACAATTATTGTGGGTTGTTTTACTGCTGTATTTTAAAAATTATTAGAAGTAAAATGGATAATTATATATTTCTCTTATACTCTTATATGCTTGGTTTGTTTTGTTTTATAAATTAAAATTATCTATGTGCAGCTCATCGGAATGGTTTGTACGTTAACTATTTGTATTAATTAATGTCAAGTGTATTGATGGGATCTCGCAAGCAACATGTTTACCAGTTTATAGGAACATGAAGTCAAAGATTGACAAGAATGTCACTCTAGAAAGTTATCATTTAAGATCTTCATGTAATTAATAAATTTGTATTATTGTCAATTGACACGAATAGTGCGACCCAGTTAAATTACAAAGTACAATGTTAGTAAATATATGATATTTTTATAAATGGAAATGCCATACGTGATGGCGGTTTTGAATTGGGTTGGAGACAACGTGATGTTTCTTAACATTCTTGTAACTCAGATCTATGACGCAGATGCAAACTGCACATTTGAAAAAGATCTGAAGGCATAATAAGTAACTTTTTTCTTCAAAGCAGCTTACTTTTAAATAAAATACAACATTTGTACTTATGGAATATTTATGACTCCTAAATCAATTTAGATTGCAGCTTACGCACTATTTCTGTATACCAGGGTACCATTTCTATATACCATGGTACCATTTATATATACCATAGTGCCATTAGTATTAAAATTGACAACGGCTGATCCAACAATCTCATTGTGCATATCATAAGACACAGACACGAAATTAATCTATAAAATCCATTTGAGCTATCATATTTATACACATAGTTAGCAATTATAACTGGAAACCTGTACATGTTGATAAAGCAAGTTGTATGTGTAAATATAAGGTAATATGTACATGCTGATAAGCAAATCTCTTACAAGTTCTAGAATAGCATGCATGCCTTCTGCAAAAAGCAAGCATCTTGGACATATACATAAATTTCAATCGAATTTTATCATTAAGTCTTTTTGGGGGAGACTGTTCAGCAAGAGCTTATGCGATTTTGGTTTCCCATACAAGTATAAATCCATAGAAGCAATGGTTCGAAAAAGGGGCTTGAGCATAAACGGGTCAACTTTGATTGTAGTGTTGATAGTAATAATTGTCATTTGACAGTGAAGAAAACCAAACTTAACCATTAACCAGAAGACGTAACTGTAAAATCCCTCTCATTTCAAAGCTATGGTCAGATCTGAGGGAAGATGTCTCCAGAATAAACTACAAGAGAACTGTTAGCACTCGTCGGGTTATTAAGGTTTCTGCATCCGTGTTAGTTTGGTAGGATACTAATGTTCTTCTTCAGTAACCTATAAACAAGGTAGGATACATTTGTATGCACATACACTACAAAGCAATGTTACGTTGTCGTAACTAGCAACATTATGAAACCATTCTAAGTCAATCAATCGATCGATCGATCGATCAAGGTATTTACTCAGCTCAATAAACTAAGTATTGTTCATGTATCTTCACATGTAAATAATTGCGTCAGAACTTGTTATTAACTAATTTGATGTACTGAACTACTAAAGTCGTTAAGAAAACAACTAACAGAGTGGCAATTAATTTTGGTTTGGGTTATAAGCATAACGTATTAAAAATCATCTTGAAATCATCTTTAATACAGTCTTATTAACTACAGGCAAACAATGGACTTTTACCACAGAAATCACGATACAAAGAGATTGTCATTTAGAAATACAAATGTAATCCGGACAGAGCAAAATGTGTCCTCAATGGTTCCGACAAGAAAATACTTGATAACATTAACAAAATGTGTTAAATATGGGTACATAATATTATCCTACTGGTTTAATAATTTTCAATTTGTATTTTTCAGAGATTCAAACGATCCTGACTAATGGAGTACTTTGATAAGATATATATAAATACTGGGTCGACATGCGGGTGTATGTGCTACTCATTAAAGTCCATATAAGCGACTTTTTATCATCGTAATTATGGTGATGTGCGCATGACCTAGATGACATCCAGGTTGATGCGTGCAGCAAGGCGATGTTTGCGATAACGTAACTCCCGGTATCCAATGTTTGTAGCGTAAGAATAATAAATTATAAATTCCTTTTTCGTATTTTAAACTTATGTTAATGTGATCAAGCTACTATATGTTCCAGGATATATCACAGCTCTGCTTGGTGTTCATTTGTATCTGTATGTTTGTCTGTGTCTGTAATCGTTGTTTTAATTAACCTTTGCTGTACTTGATATGTAATCGCTGTTTTAATTAACCTTTGCTGTAATAAAATAGTGTCGCAGGATAAATATAAACCAGCACAATTGTGCCTCATCGTCCTTTAAAGTCATTTGGACATGACTGAATATGAATTAATCCCGTAAATGTAAAACAAGATACTTTCATTTAGCATAAATTATGACAAGCTGTATTAATAAAAGTAGTATTTCATAAGATAGCATAAACACAATGGGTGTAACTGAGACACAAGTTTACATGATCTGATCTTACTTGCTGATACATAAAGGAAACTCGTAAATTTCAAATGTTGCTTCACTCAGTTGATGAAATTGCAAGTTGCATTTGCATACTAATAGAGAATGGTAAGGGAAGGACATGATATTAATAAAAATAACTTTATTGTGTTACAATATCTAGCCAAAGGAAGTTCATAAAGCACTGATAAGACGGTCTTTGGTTTTTAGTAAATGTGTGTGTTTGTGTGTGTTGTTGTTGTTGTTGTTGTTGGGCTTAACGCCATTTTTCAGCACACGATAGGCTATTCATGACGGCCAGTATTAATGGTGGAGGAAGAAACCGGGAAATCACCGGAAAGAACCACCGACCCACGAGAAGCTACTGGCAAGCTTTCTCACATATCTACATTAGCCGAATCCTAGACTCGAACCTACGCAGACAGAGGTGAGATGGCAGTGATCCGTAACGGACAGCGCTTTAGACCACTCGGCCACTCGGGGCCCCCTGTTTGTGTGTGTACATATATATATATATATATATATATATATATATATATATATATATATATATATATATATATGTCACAAATTTAAAATAATATGGCATTTCATGTGTTGGCAAAAGCAACTTGATATACCAATACTATTGGCATATTAAATTGTGATCGGCCAATGGCGCAATAATAAGATAATATAAATATTCTCGCGACCGTGTGCAGTTAATTCTATGTGAATGATCATTTTCCACGCATCAATTATTAATAATTGCAGTTGCATCAGTTTATAAAAGAAGGGTATATTTCCATTGATCATAATATAATTATGTGATCAGACCAAATTGCGTTTATTTCTGTATGGAGAACTAATTTATATTAGCTTCTATTGAGAGTCACGTGTAAAGTTACTAGCGTGAACACAGAACTGGAAGGATTACACACTGTACGCCTGTATAAAGTTAATAAAAACGGTGGGTTCATATGATATTTAAAAACCTGAATAAATTGATTTCACAGAGCCAAATAACACCATTTTCATATTTTACTGATATAAATAATTCTTTATTTGACTAGCTTTGAAAAATAACAAATAAAAAACTGAAAAATTGATTTCACAGAGTCAAATTACACCTTTTTGATATTTTTCTATTGTAAACAATTCTTTATTTGACAAGCTTTGAAAAATAAAACCTAGAAACTAAAAATCTGCTAAGAAAGTTGGGGCTACAGCACTTTTAATGCAGCTGGTAACAAATGAATTAAAAACTATATGTAAATGGATAAAGGTATTGTGGGGTGTTCAAAGACTAACATTGTCAAATTTGTTCACAATCCTACAATATAAGACGCCGACCTTGATAGTTATGATGTGGGATTGGAGATCCGCTACACCCTCCATTATAACTGTTAGTGTTGATGTCTTGCTCTGACTAATGGCCCCCTATCCCATTACTATAATCATTTAGAGATAGTCTTGATTTCATTTATTAGTTTTTCATGTTGGTAACCTATACTGTAATTAACACTAAATAGATTTAAAGATGCGAAAATTAGTTACTGACGTGTCTGGACAATAACAGTTCACAAGTCACAATGATTTCATGATAGCATGAAATTCAAGAGTCACTCGTGTGTCAAGCAAAACAACACATTCTTTGTTTTGGATATGGAACTTCTATTTGGATTTATTAATATGCAAAGGTGAATATGAATAACCACAAAAGGCATAGAACTACATGTTGTAGCGGACATACTCATGGATGTGAGGAGTTCATGCACTCGGTCAATTTACAGCTGCCTGTAGTAAATCTTAACTCCATTTAAATCGCAAATATATATTTGTATGTGATATAAATGAACTATATGTACAGTATGTACGCAGTATCAATGATATACCATTCATTGTATAAATGTTTTATTAAAAGGAAACTCGGCAAGAGATATGTGACCAAAGATCACTGTAATAACTTGTTTTACATTACTTGCAAAATATTATTAGAAGTAGAAAAGTTATTACCTGAATTTAAACACAATATATTTTTAATAGACTTTGCCCTTATTCGTTTTGCGAAAATCTATTTTTAGAAGTAACATCTTTATCGACTCATGCAATTCGCATGGAAACGTATTTAAACTAAAATCTCTATATCTAAATCTTTCTAAAATTGACAAGATGCTATACAAAATCATAAAATTGGGCATTAGCTTCCCCATAGAATATAGAATGCTTATATACCAGATTACGACACTAGTTAAAATCACCTAAACTTTAAGGAAGGTTACGAGTTATTTTATTGGAAACGATCAGTCATTTGATTATGATTACAATCTTTTATTCCTTTTCTCTTAAAACCCCTAAATGAGGGAGCTCATTGGTATTGTTGGGGAATGCTAGCTTTATCTAGAGCAGTAACTATTTAATTAAAGTAGACGGACACAAGCGATTATAAAAGAAAAGCTTTTCAGAAATCAAGTATGGATACCACAACACTAAAATATGACGTGGATTAGAATAATATCTAAAAATATAAAAAGCGTGTTACTTTAACAAGTTACTATAAGTTTGACCATAGAATTCTAACGAAAACGAATGGTGAAGAAAATGGCATAAATGTTGATTCAATTATGGCCTCATTAGACTTCTTTTAGATTTCATTAAAATACGTAATATAAACTCTATGGGAATTGAATAAATCGAATACATGCACCTAAATAGAAAAAAGGTTATAAAAAGAGGTCTACTAAAATAAACTTTATGTAAACCATGCAGATCTTAGTTTTCGAAAACTACTAACGATGTATCTACTATCAATTTCAATAGATCAAAAATCTGGTTGATGACACATCCATCAAAGAATACATGTTACCTGCCGAGGTTGAATAATTTTAGCTAGATATGAAAGAAAATATTGAGAGGTGTTAGTAACAAAAACGTAGTATAATGTTTTGTTGAGGAATTAGGCAAAATTATGAAATGAATGGATTTAGATGATTCGTAACAAAACATTTGTGTCAAAAAGTTATATTGATATAAAGACTTCCGCATTAAGAGGTTGAGGTGATATAAATGACAGGTGTAGTTGATATAAAGATTTTTGCATTTAAATTGAGGTGATACAGATGAGAGGTGTAGTTAATATAAAGACTTTCGCACTAAGAGGTTGAGGTACACAGATGACAGGTGTAGTCGATGACCAATAAAGAGACACTTAAAGTGAACACGGACGGGGTAAGAGTAGGATTGGGTGGGGTGCGGAAAAAAATATTATTATTGAATTAGAACATCAATAATTACAAAAAAGGAGGTACATAAGATAACTAGACTAATTGCTGGATGTCTCTCAATGTGGCGTGTTCGGAGCATCCAGTGGATGTCAATATAGAGAATTATATCTTATAACTTGATTGAATTCTTCTAGTCTGTGATGAATAAGAAAAGAATTATGGAATATTTTCAAATCAGAAACTACATCTCTGACATTTATTTGCAGTCATGGATATAAGTAACACTCAATATATTCCTTATTGTAATCTGTATCTTAGAGGTCAACAAAATACTGCTTACACATGGAATCTACAAGACGAATGTGATTGTTATCCTTTAAAAGAATCGAAGATGTGAAAGTAGATAGAAAACTATTTACCATTTTGCACAACGTTAAAATATCACATTGATCATTGTAAATAGTATATGTTAAATTCCCACAATAGGATCACAGTTATATACAGCGAAATAAATTACTTGGACATGCGTACGTAACTCCTTACACGTATGAAAAGAAGGGGATTAATTACTTCAGTCCAACACAGCATTGTAACCAGTGCACACCGAATAACATTAGACATGAATACTCTCTCTCTCTCTCTCTCTCTCTCTCTCTCTCTCTCTCTCTCTCTCTCTCTCTCTCTCTCTCTCTCTCTCTCTCTCTATATATATATATATATATATATATATATATATATATATATATATATATATATATATATATATATATATAGGCTCAAATATGCGGATTATGATTGTGTTGGAAACTCTAAACCTTTTTGGATTTAATATTCAACCCGTTACTTGCCTTGATTACACAGACATAATGTCCTGTCATCATTGTAAGATAAAATCCATAATGTTGTTTATAGCTTTAATCAGCAAACGCTGGACCAAAATCCGATGGAATTACATTGATTTCAAAGTCAACGAGTGATGCCGTTTCAATTGTTTAATTGTTTTGTTTTTTTGCCATACAGGACGTAATGTTCAGTATCTAATATCACCTACCACATAGTCAATGAACCACCACCAGACATGAGTGTCACTTAAATGTAAATGAAGGCAAAATACCCCACATCTGAATGAAACATAACGTAAGTGTTACGAACAAATATATTTATAGTGATATAAATCTTGCACATAAATATATTATTTATTTAAATGATTACCTGACAGACAGATATGTATTCTTATATATCCCTCTTGACATATCAGCATTAAATATGCCAATTAAATTCTTCATTATACGTTCAGACATCATATAGTTGATGCAAATGGATGGTTTGTTAGTAAGAATTAGCACAGTGACCTTATAACTTGCGTATTTGAATTCATTACAGAAATAAACGGAAAGGAAAGAAATCTATTACTCACTTAGCATTAGGGCACCGTTTTATGTTCCATTTGTAATGGCTAATTTTAATTCCTGTTGGTGCCTTTAAATGTCATAATAAATGTAACCACATATATTTTATCTTTGATAAATGCTAATTCTTTTTTTCCTGCTAATAGAAAGTGCTTTTGAACTGACAGCATAAAATCGTTTATTTGAAGATGATGTTAACTGTTATATGGTCGATACTAAAATTGCAGTCTATATTATCTATATTCTACCTAATATCTTTCTTGATCAAGGTGTAGAACAATATCAATATTTATTTAAAACAATAAATAAAGGAAATAAGACAATACTGAAGGAACTACTCAGAACCTCAGGGTATTTAGATACCAATAATAGACAAGGCTGAACCGTTTAACTGATAGATGAGAGAAGCAGAGATTATGAGTGAGGAATATTACACGAGAATTCAAAGTGGGGAACTTCACCATTCGGTGCAATGGTTGTTTACTACACAAGTCTTGATAATTAGGCAGCTACGTAAATGTTGTGGAAGTTCAACAACAACAACTGTGAAATCTAATGTTAAAATGTATGAAAAAACAGATTGTTGCTTCAAACACATGAGTAGTAGTGAACAGAAATCAAACATAAAAACTATAACGCATGAATGTTTGAAAAGTCACTTAATCTCTTTCGGATATGAGTGGAATAACATCGACTCTCTTAAACAAACGAGAAAGTAATCGTGGTGATACTTCGCGAACTGGTAAGTTTTGGGCAGACGGAACATCCGGCTAGATGTGAGAAGAATATAATATGTTGCAATATTGTATTTTTAAATGGTGTTTATGATTTTATGGGTTTGTACAGAGGGAATCAGTTTTGCTGGTATGTACCAGAACCTGGACGTCTAATTGATGCAAATCAATTATTGATTTATGACAAGGATGGTATCAGTTATATAAATTTTATATGGCAAGGAACAAGCACGGTTTTTCCTATATCATGTTCAAAAAATTTTTGCATCTGAAAGAGGCGTGTAAATATATGCTGACTTAGTAGAAACACTTCCGGCAAAGATTTAAACGAATTCATGGGCTTTTAACATTCGATACCAAAATTATTATTAATGCTCTCTCTCTCTCTCTCTCTCTCTCTCTCTCTCTCTCTCTCTCTCTCTCTCTCTCTCTCTCTCTCTCTCTCTCTCTCTCTGTAACATGATTCACTAAGATCTTTCAAGCAGAGTGTGTCATTGATTTTCAAGCCTCATTAACCCTGTTGTTGGTTTTATGGGTTTCAGAACAAGATAGGCTTTAATTGGCGGCCAGTAGAACTGATGGTAAAAGAACCCGAGAAAACCCCGATAAAAACTACCGACCCACGGGAAGCTTTCTCAAATACCCACATTAGATGAGCCTGAGGATCGAACCCAGAGATAGCATTAGGAAAACAAATTGCAAATTGAATGTTCTATACTCGTTTGATAGCTCTATGGCCTTATATTCTTCACTATTTAAACCTGGTCAATACTCTAGAATGCTCATTCATGTCGAAAAAAGTTTGCTATACGTTTCTTACTAGTAAAGCACAGCTCTCGTGGTATAAGTGGTTAGAGTATCCATCCCGGATACGGGAGGTCGCCTGATCGAATCCCAACCGAGTTTTGCCAAAGACTTATCAAAATTATGCTAGGAGCTGCCTCGCTTGGCATTCAACATTAAGGGGTGGGAACACCATTGGAATGCATTGGGATTTGTGATGGCATTTTTAGAAATCTGGGATTTACTTCACAATACTGTAAGTTGTTTAAACTTTTAACTTTGTATTGCATTAAAAAAATTATTTGTTGAATGTTACAAAAACCGTTTGAGTTCGTTCTTTTCTGTTACATTGTCTAAGACCACAGAGTAGCAACAAGATAAACCTGCATAACACAGACAGCTAAACATAATGATATATACAAACACAAGTTACAACATTGTTTGCCGTAACTTCTTTTGTTTTAGATTTCATCTGGAATGCATCCATTCCAGACAACTGTGATGAAAGGAGGATACTGATGTTATTTCTATAACATCTATGGCATAACTATATATATATATATATATATATATATATATATATATATATATATATATATATATATATATATATATATATATATATATATATATAGTTTCAAACAAACAATATTATCGTACAGGTTAGAGAAATTAAGTTCGTACTCTACGGAGTTTCGAACCCAGGTCCGCGAGTACATGGCACCCATCGCCTTGCCTGCCCGCACCAGCTCATATACCGTCACGACTAAGCACGCATCACCAAAAAAATGATGACACTTAATCGGTATTATATAAGCTCATGCGTAGTAGACACAATCGCATGATGACCTAATAAATAATTCTCATATATATATATATATATATATATATATATATATATATATATATATATATATATATATATATATATATATATATATATATATATATATATATATATATATATATATATATATATATATATATATATATATATATATATATATATATACATACATATATATACATATATATATATATATATATATATATATATATATATATATATATATATATATATATATATATATATATATATATATATATATATATATATATATATATATATATAGACACACACACATACAGTCGTTTAATATTCCTATGAAAGAAATCAAGGTATATAAGATTTTTGTATTACAAATAATTATAAATATATACCAGACAGAACAGACTGTTCTATCCCTGGATTCTGTAGAAGAATCTTGATAATAGTGGGCAGAAAAAACCTGTATAATAGTATTGTTTGTATTAAACTAATATTTCACCCCTCTATTATCAAGATTCTTCTACATAATCCAGGGATAGCACAGTCTGCTGTCTGGTATATATTTATAAGTAGTTAAATAGTTAGCTTTTGAGGTTAGGAAGAAAAATGTTATAACATTCATTTTACAAGCATTACCCTATATGGTGTTGACGTGTTTCAGACAAAACTGAGAAATAGCTTTTATAAAACAAAATCCTGTGCATCACAGTTATGGTCCGAAAATACATCCCCGTTGGTTTGTACCCCCCTACCGATTTCAATAACGGAAACATTTAATTTGATAAAAAGTGCAAGGATTTTAGTCAATTCATTGATTGATTTATATTTTCTAATCTGAATGTGATAAGAATTGCCATAACACCGTCATCGCCTGCGCGTTTCATGCTTAACTGAAGTTTTCAATGTAATAGACTGACGTGCTTGAGATCCACTTCCAGTTTCTGGAGCAGTTCATTTTCAGCATAGGGCGCATTCGCGATTAAATATTAAATATGCACATACATATGTCGTCTGCTTCCGATATTTAGAGTCGAATCCAACAAATGAAAAGACTGACAAAAATAATTGTTTTTTACGTGGATTTAACAAGCGTTTTGATTAATATGTTCAAGTGTGCAAAGGAATATAATTCTAAAGTCAATCTTAGTGCTATTTACGGAATTATCCGGCAGTTACCGAATAGGATAAATTACGTCATTATGTTGTCGGATGGAAATAAACTACCCCGTAGTGTACGGAATATGGCGTCGTGTTAGTATGGAAAATCCGGTAAGCATGAAAGATGCAAGGGGATGCAAGTACTAGTGCCATTCTGGTGACAGTCAGGTTAGAAATTGTAAATCAATGATTCAATTTACTTAGTTCTGTGCATTTTTTTATGACATTAAACTTTTTAGTTATTGTAATCGGTGGGTGGAGATACAAACCAACATGGATGTATTATTGGACTTTAGGCAATCTTTAATACTCTTTATATATACTCTTTATATATACTCTTTATATATACTCTTTATATATATATATATATATACCAGACACAACAGACAGTGCTATCCCTGGATTCTGTAGTAGAATCTTGATAATAGTGGGCAGAAATAATAGTTTAATATAAACAATACTATCGTAGAGGTTAGAGAAATTAAATTCGTACTCTACTGAGTTTCGAACCCAGGTCCGCGAGTAAATGACACCCATCGCCTTGTCTACATGCACCAGCCCATATACCGTCACGATTAAGCAGGCATCACAAATAAATGATGTAGCATGATATCCCACCCAGTCACCAGTCACATTATCCTGACACCAGGCCGACCAGTCCTCATACTAACCTCTGAATGCTGAGCACCTAGCGAGACATTTATTTGTTCCAAATCAAAAGGGCATTTCAAACAAAGCAGGTCGGGATATATCTCTTTAAAGCAAGGTTTGAAACTCAATTTTTAATATCTCGAGTTTAACGAGACACAAAGACATGGAAAGGGGAGGACGTAGATACATTCAGAATAAAATTCAAAGAATGTAATTAAGCTCGCATTTCCAGAAAGTTGTCCTGTATTTACAAATTTTATAAGAGCAACGTCCAGGAAATGTTTGAGACATGCAAACCGTGCCCATATAAATTTGCATCTGGGCCAAATGAGCAATATATTTTTTATGGACACCATTTGGAGGAAGAAAGATGAGTACTTTAATGAAAACGGTCTATTATAACAAACTGGCCCAAATTAACTTCCAGCCATCCATCTGCGCACTCATAGACCAGCCCATATTTGAAGTCATGGTCCTCTTCGAGACCAAAGGACGAACATCATCACACAGTTGTCTGTAGTCAATCTTAAGTGTGTGTATGTGTGTGTGTGTGAGTGTGCGTGTGCGTGTGTGTGTGTGCGTGGACGTGTGTTTTGGGACCTCTATAATTATATTTTACGTGATCGCAGCCGAGTAGCTTATAGCTTGTTTCACAAGTGACTTGACGAACAGATATTTGCTCCTCTCTCTCTCTCTCTCTCTCTCTCTCTCTCTCTCTCTCTCTCTCTCTCTCTCTCTCTCTCTCTCTCTCTCTCTCTCTCTCTCTCTCTCTCTCTCTCATTCTGTTAGTTGTTTTCTTCCTCCAAGACACAATATGTATTTGTTGAATCCAAATATATTTGATCCTTCTCTGTTAACATAGTAGGTTTTCCATTTTTCGGACTTCATTTTTCATGCAGTAGTGTTTATATTTTCCCCAACAATATCTTGGATATAATATGTTGTTCTGTAAACATTATTTATATATCTTGTTCACTGATTTGAACTACAAACTCCTGATGGAATGTGTTTGGCTCTTTTAATGTCCAGACTATATTAAATTGCAGCACACGTATTCATTACGTCTTACCTACTTACAGATTACCTATGGCTGAGGTATTGAAACTGTGGTAAACGGAAAACTGGTAGGCCTCCGCACAAACGTTGCAATAGCTATCTAACATTACTGTTAGCATTAGGAACGATCATTAATTGATCCGCCGAAGCCTTCAGCAATATTGAAATGGTCCTACAAAAAAGTTCACCAAACCCTGACAATTGACATTATTTCTGAGCACAGCTCTATTGCAGACATTCTGTATGCGCTAATCACACGTAACAGTGATA
Organism: Potamilus streckersoni; assembly: GCA_016746295.1. Classification (NCBI taxonomy): domain Eukaryota; kingdom Metazoa; phylum Mollusca; class Bivalvia; order Unionida; family Unionidae; genus Potamilus; species Potamilus streckersoni. The sequence continues at coordinate 158,787 of JAEAOA010001895.1, forward strand.
CTTTGAAATCAAAATAAATAACGCAACTTTTTATTGGTGTATATTAATTTGATCTTACGATATAACCCTCTTTAGGCACCGAATCTTTCAAAATCTGTGTATTGCAACTTAGTCGCTTGTGTCCTTACAATTCCTCCGGTGTATTGAAAACGTTTCAGCAGTTTTGTTAATGAAAGTATATTTTACTTTTATATTTACTTATAACCTATGACACCGCTATTAAAACAAAATGTTTTTTTCTATGATAGTGATGCTTTCCATTTTTGTCATCATTAAGTCTGATTAATAAATATGTATCATGTCAATATGTCTCTCTCTCTCTCTCTCTCTCTCTCTCTCTCTCTCTCTCTCTCTCTCTCTCTCTCTCTCTCAGAGTTATTCAAACAGGATTAATATTGTTTTATTTAGTTTTCTCTCATATAATACGTATAAGTTGTCTCACAATAATAAAATTTATATTCATTTATGGAGATATTGAATTCCTTAAAATTGTTATTAATTAACATTCTCTGTTTCTATCGGGCACTTGTCAAATCAATTTGTGTATATATACAGACTCTCTTTTATGGCCCCTGATGATATTCTTTTACAGTTTTAAAATTATTGCAGAACTTAGAAAACATTTATTATCCACATTTTTACATTAAGCAGAGCTTTGAAATTGTTCTCTTACAGGCAAATCTGTGTATGTACGTCCTATTACATGTTAATACTTTTGAATGTGAAATATTGAATGATTAATCTTGTCAAAGATCCATTTTGGAATTTCGTTCATCTCTTTTACTAATTTTGAATGCAAACTATCGAAGAAAAAAATGCTTAATTATATAGCTAATTTCAAATCTATATAAAATATTTAGAAACATTGTTCTGTAGTAAAAATACATATGCTAAACACGTTCAGAGCGGGTCGTTTCGAAAGTCTGGTCCCTACGTATAAATGAAGTTTTAAAAACGATATGTTGAATTTTTTATACGATGATTTTGTTCAAAATTAAGGTTTTGTATCTAGGATAAATTCATAAAGATTTTGATTTTTTGCAACTGTAAATTCTGTATTTGTTAACATTGTAAATTAAATAAAGCTTCATGTAATTCTTTTTAGAGAGAATACGTTTTAAATTCTGTATATTAATACGTATTATATCTTTCTGCTTGAACACATTAATGGTTTTAGTAATTTCCGCATAAGTTGTTTGGTATTGATTCGTCTAACATAAAATTCTTAATTCTGATTTTTCTAAACAAAAGCAAATTCAATACAAAATTAATTATTTTGAATGGGATCTGGTAATGGTTTATTTTTTGTCGATGTGCCCATGTTAATCATTTTAAGTATAAATATTCCATTATGTATTGCATAGTTTTGCATGTACAATGAATCGGTACAGAAGGTGTAAATTTATAGGGTTTACTAAAACCATTAATGCGTGCTCCAAGTAGAAAGATATAATACGTATTAATAAATAGAACTTAAAATGTATTCTCACTAAATTTAGATGGAGCTTTCTTTAAATTACAACTTTTGGGGTATATCCTTTCTCTCAACCGCAGGATAGATACTCGTCAGAATTCTACTGAACCGATTCACTACGCACCTTGACCAGGGACTCCTACCAGAAAGTAATGTGGATTCCAGAAAGAACGTGGGACCATCGACATGGTGCCTGCGTCCTTTTATCCATCCATCTACATCGACATGACCAATACCTTTGATACTGTCAGCAGAGAAGACATGTGGAAGGTTTTGACTCAATACGGATACCCTAGAAAATTTATATCCATGGTGCAGCATTTCTACGATGGCATGCAGGCACGAGTCCAGAACACTGGAGAGACATATTAGCCATTCCCAGTAACCAAAGGCGTCAAGCAGGGTTGTGTTCTGGCACCGACACTTTTAAGTATATTGTTCTCCGCCATGCTGAATAATTCTTTCAGATACGGAAATGTTGGAGTCGGCAACTGGTACCGAAAAGATGGAAAACTGTTCAACCTCAGGAGGCTTCAAGCGAAAACCATCAGGGAATTTCTATTTGCTGATGACTGCGCCCTCAACGCTGGCCAGGAAGCCGACCTGCTAAGCAGCATTGACAAGTTCTCCAGCTTCTGAACAAGCTTCTGTCTCACCAGCAGTACCAAGAAGACGTACGTCCTGCGTCAGTGGCCCCTTGGAAAGCCCTATGTCGAGCCAAACATAACCATCTACGTCTAAAACTCAACATAGTGAGCCGCTTCACATATTTTGGCAGCACACTGTCTCAGATCGTCACTATTGACGATGAGGCGAAGTTCCGTATTGCCAGAGACAGCTTAACTTTCGGCAGACTGTATGCCAACATTTGGAATAGAAGAGGAATCAGCATCCAGACAAAACTAAAGGTCTACAAGGCAGTTGTGCTCCCAACACTACTTACGCATGCGAAACGTGGACGGTATAACAACGCCATGCCAGGAAGCTGAACCATTTTCACACTATAGGTCTCAGGAAAATCCTCAACATCAAGTGGCAGGACAAGGTCCAGACACTGAGGTACTCATCCAAGCAGGTCTTCACAGCATACATACCATCCTGGTGCAGTCACAGCTACGCTGGGCGGGACACGTTGTACGCATGCCAGACCACCGGCTGCCTAAGAGACTTTTCTGTGGCGAGCTACAGCAAGAACAGCAATCCCACGGAGGTCAGAAGAAACGCATAAAAGACATCTGAAAGCTGCTTTGAAAGCGTTCAACATAAGCCATCATTCCTGTGAGTATATAGCCAGCGATCGAATCGAGTCACATTGTGTTCCTCCATGCACAAAGGTTTTAAGTTGTGCGAATCTAACAACAAGACAGCAGCTAAGAGCTGAAGAAGCAAGCCAGAAAAGCGCGTGTCATCAACCCACTCATCCCTTGACCTTTATGCAAACGAACCTTCTGTGTAAGGATTGGCCTTATCAGAAACCTGCGCACGTGCAGAACAAAACCAGCCCCTCCAATCTTCAGATGACTAAGAGTGGTCCTCATCGACACGACAGACGAACAACAACATATGTTGACACAAAATGAAAGGTCAATCGCCAAAACTGAACTTTTTGCATACAAGCTATGCAAACTATGCAATAAATATTTGACAAAATCAAGCATGATTACTATAACAATCCATTCATTCCTTCATTTTTGCTCCATTCCTGTAAGATCGTCTAATTTGGTTTGCGAAATCTTTAGCAGTTTTTATTTAATTGTTTTATAATTTTTATGCTTGTTTCTGAAAACGTCACGGCTTACATTTTTGTCCATTAAATTATTTTAATACTTCAAAAGCGACTATAAAAGTTCACATTTGATTTATCTGCATCCTTAACGTCAACGGAATAATAATAATAATAATAATAATAATAATAATAATAATAATAATAATAATAATAATATCGTTATGATTATTATAATTATTGATATTAATATTATTATTATCATTAATAAAATTAATAATAATAATAATAATAATAATAATAATAATAATGATAATTTTATTATTAATGATAAACAACAACAACAATAATGATAATAATTATATTGATGATGATGATGATGATGATGATGATGATAATAATAATAATAATAATAATAATAATAATAATAATAATAATAATAATAATAATAATAATAATAATAATAATAATAATAATAATAATAATATCGTTATGATTATTATAATTATTGATATTAATATTATTATTATCATTAATAAAATTAATAATAATAATAATAATAATAATATTTTTATTATTAATGATAAACAACAACAATAATGATAATAATTATATTGATGATAATGATGATGATGATGATGATAATAATAATAATAATAATAATAATAATAATAATAATAATAATAATAATAATAATAATAATAATAATAATAATAATAATAATAATAATAATAATAGTAATAGGGATTTAGTATAGCGCAGAAGGTTTAGGAGCTCCAAGATAATATATAAAAACATATACAAAGACAAGATTACAAAAGCAAACACAAATGAAATTACAAAACAAAATGATGTTAGGTTTTGCTCAGATGTCATGCATGCACTGGGTTTTATTTAACATACAGGTTACTCTTAGTAGCAAACAGAGATGGAGGGTTCATGACCGATACGGCGAGATGGCATATGACCCAGAGCAGATCTAACGTGATGCAAGTTGTTGGGACACCAATAAAGCTTAGAATATTATCAACAGGTATAGGAAGAATACAGTCTAAAATGTGACCTTGTAGAAAGGCTATCATTTACAACAGACCATTTTTAGTTTCCCAGTTTGCTCATACGACGTGCCCAAAGATAAATCATTGATGCAAGTCCTTTATGCTGCTTGTGAATTCATTTTATAGTCTTAATATAGTCATCTACCGTCTGATTCATATCCATCTCTTTGTAAATTAGTGTTTATCTTTAAAAAAAGAAAGCAGAAAAATTGCATTTCTTCTTTAAACAGCTTCCTGTCTTTTACTTGTTTTAATTGTTCTTATTTCCATGTGCGCGGATGTTCTCCAAAATGGGCAAACAAATGAGCTTCAGGTGTTAACATTGGTCGTATGTTTTCTCTCAGCTCGATCAAATAAATACCAAACTATTCTGTGTAATCCAGTTTTTCCATGACCGGATATTTAGAAAAGGTATTTACATGTACGCCTGTAATACAGTGTGATAGAAACAGGATAAGTGATTTTAAGGTTATGACGCATGTAACTGTTGTCAGTACTATTAAGTTTCTGTCCTATGCAGTGGAAGCTTTTTGTGGTCCCAAGAAAAATTACCTTCAACCGTATGACGTATGCAAAATAGTTGTTCACGATACTCTTTACCGCCTAAATTATGCCGCCAAATGTTTTTGCTGTCACAAGGAAAATGACATTTATCCTTATTACGTACACACCTATCTGAATTTTATAATATTATTCGTATGTATGGCAGATAGTTATTACTTGCCGTTCATGTTTAAGCACCTTTACCTTTCTTAACAATGATAGCAAACGACATATGTGTTGCTTAAACGATTCACAGAGTTTTGGCTTGAATTCGTTTTAATTTCACAAAATAGAATCTAATTCGTTGGTAGATAGAAAAGATTGTAAACGGAATTTTATACATTTAATTTGAAAATTCCTTTACAATATCGAAGTCATGGTGGTCAAATATAAACTAGGAAATGTCTGTGGAATATATGACGTCATCAGTCCCTTACGTAATCGAGCACGTATTTGCAACCCATTAATATTTCATTCGAATGCCGTATAATTTGTATGCAGGATAAATTGGGTATTTTGTTGGTTTTATTTAAAATAGTATATTTTATTTCTATTTTGTAAATTGGTATATTTTGAACAAATGTTGTATCCTATACGATATAGCTGATGCAAACAAAGGCTATGGACTGGTACGCCAAAAATGTTTGAATTTTTAGTTTAGTGTTCTCGTATCCGTATTTGAATTGGACAAGACTTTTATTGCAGTTCAGAGTGCTAATTAAGGAATTAACGAATTCATTTATTCATCCATAAACGCTCTTGTAACGTCTTGCGGCATAACAGTTTAGAATTAGAGAAATTTCAAATAACTGAGTTATACAATAATGATTGACAAGCTTCCTCTTTGTGTACTAGATATCATTAAAAAACAGAAACATTTTCATCGATATTCCTAACAAGATTGGAAAACAGGACCTAAGCTGAAAATGAAAAATGCACCAGATTTACGCTGGTTTTGAGTGCCGATCCGTTTAATGCATGGATTATATCATTAGATAGTCAAAATGCAAGGTGCAGCATTTTGCATGAAATGAATGACGCAAACCTGTATCCTTTTTCCAGTGTCATCTCATAATTACTTCATTCATGTCATATTTATTCCTTTTATAGAACGTCCGCATTCATTTCTGTATCACTTCTACATGTGGTCTTGCTTGTGGATAATTTTAAGACTGACTCATCTACACCTGTCATGGGGCCCATTTTGTCTTCCACCGGTGCTAAACATTCTGCAAATATGTGGGAACAAAGCGACGAATGATTTGCTTCTTTCAGACCTTGGTTGAGGTCTATATTCCATCTTCTTTTCTATTTTTTTCCAACTCATGGAAAGTCATCATTAAAACACTTGTAAATAAGACTGACAGTCAGAACATCTCATCCATCGATAGAATAAGCCGTTAGGGACTATGCATACTGTTCATGAAAGAGATCAAATATGCAAACCAGAAAAGTCAGTTGTACAAATAAAGCTAACATATATCTTTCTATGTACCTAATTTTGTCGTCACTTCTCTTTTGTTTTCTATTAAAAATAAAAAGACCGGATTTGAAGATTTCACGCATATATTTGTGATGATAAACATCACATTTGGTAGAATATCTATAAAGCTGAGGCGGTATTGTGCATGGCTGGGAAATAACACACATACTGTATTAGATATAATATGACTTCACGAGAAACAGCGGGTCCGGATCCTCAAATTTAAAAAAGTTCGATATACATTATAAAAGAAACGTGATTGACGGGTACAATGGTATTTTTTTGCATTTGTAGATAGATATCCGTTTAATTTGACAACTTACTGTGTCAAAAGCATTCATATTCCTGTCATGCCTAATTTGAATGTTACTCCCATGGTGTCGTCCAAATAGCCTTCTCCTTTAAGGAGTCTTGTTACTGTGCATGCAGAGAGAGAGAGAGAGAGAGAGAGAGAGAGAGAGAGAGAGAGAGAGAGAGAGAGAGAGAGAGAGAGAGAGAGAGAGAGAGAGAGAGAGAGAGAGAGAGAGAGAGAGAGAGAGAGAGAGAGAGGTGGGGGGAGGGGAGGAGAAGGAGCATTTCAAACAGAAATAAATCAGAATAAGGCATTTTGTCCTTTGATTTATATAATGCCGTCATAACACATACCGTATATCTAGTTTGTGTTAATCAAGACAAATGGTACGTTTTAAATAAATCACATCGCATAGGGTTTATGTTTTATTTAGTGAAAATATGAATGTTTTGCAATTAAACACGAAACATTGTTTGAAATACATTCTTTATTCAAAAGACTGGAAATTTTGCGTGAAACATGAAGTTAGAATGGGGTATCCCTTTTTTGGGATACTACACTCGTGTACTCATTTAGCCTCCTGGATGCCTAGATTAGTCTACAAGCAATTCTTTTCCGTTCCTGGTTTAAGTTGCAGACTGATCCGTCGTGGAGGGAGCTCTACAGTTGTAGTGGAACACTCCGTCAGCTACACTGCCTTGAGTCTAGCTATCTCAGGTTCTTTATGATAGGTCTGGTATTAGGAGTGATACCCCGCTGAATCTGTCTGACGACTGGCACTCCATATTGTGACAGATTCCTACCTCAGCGGGATATCGTATTATTCCTGGCTTCTTGGGTGTCGCCGACTTGGTCACAGGCTAGTCGCAGGATCGCCGACTGGTCTCAGTCGCCGACTTGTCGCAGAGTCGCCGACTGGGTCAACGACTTAATCGCAGGGTCGCTGACTGTCGCAGTCTCGGTCTCTGACTGGTTGCAGGGTCGCAGACTGTGTCTTCTTCTGGTCACCGATTTGGTCTCTGACTTGTCGCAGGGTCGCCGACTGGGTCGCCAACTTGGTGGCAGTCCATAACATCCGAAAATATTTAGTTACTGAAGGTCTCTTTTGTAACAGGAAGTCGGGTTGATTTAGGTCTGGCGAAAACACTAAACACAGTTATGTGAATGAGGTATTTATGTGTAATGCGTATGAATAAATAATGAATCTAACACCTTATGTACATGAAGTCTAGAAGTGGATATAACAAAACGAGGCACATAAAGTTCAACATGGATTAAGAAAATCATATAGTTCCTTAATGGAAGTGATCAAAGCATGGAATTTCAACGAAAATACCCAAATGATCAAGTGTAACAATGGATATGATCAACGTACGGAACATTCACAATATATAAATTATACATGACATCTTCGCCATATATATTTCATAATGTGGTACAAGAAAAACGTGATATTTTAGCGAGTTAAAATATATTCATTTTGGAACCATAATATAAAATATATCCGACATTTAAACAAGAAAAGAACATATATTTTATTCTATAACCAACTTCCTCTATAATCGAAGCTAAGAAGACTAAACTACCTCTTCAGCACCCTACCGTTTCCGTAAATTCACCTCACTTTCAGTCTGTTCATAAAAATATGAGAGACTTCAGAGACTTATAGTTTTGGAATGGCTTGAAGTAAATAATTATATTTTGTAATGCATTTGATTATATCTCACCACAAAGCAAATCCAATTCAGCAGTTAATTACATTGTGCTTATGATTTCTGGCAAAGAAGCAAAGGTAAATTTCTTTAGTAAAAATTAATTTCCATGTCTGAAATGTAATGCAGTTTCTATTTATTTCTTCTAGCTAACTTAATGCTATTTATTGTTACTTCTTGCATAACTTGAATCCGACTATCACAGATACAGTTTTATTAAATTACAAGAATGGAACGTATGATATTTTTCTCGTAATGTCCAGTTAAAGATGTTTCCGATTCCACAGTTCCCATTCATTGGTGAATGAATTACCTCTTATGGCATGCAGCTCCCAGCCTATAGAAGTATTCCTTGACAGCCTCGGTATCATGCAAACCCATTGGTCTAGGACCTTTAGTCTCTTACAGTGAGTAGAAGGAATTCAATGAAAATGCTCATTGTATTTAAAAATAGACGAGGGTATGGTAATCGGTTTCAATGACACGGTCCCTTCTGAAGAGGCATATGAACAATTTTCCTATTGCCTACACTACTGCCAAAAAACAATTTTATTGATCACATAGTAGTTTTGCACCTGAGGCAACAATTTTCTACATGCATAAAGGGCAGGTAACTTTACCCCATCTTGCTCCTGCAGCGAAACTGCTCCTAATTCCATGTCGGAGACATCAGATCTAGATACAAACGATTCATTCAACTCTGACAACCTTAGAATTGGTGCTCTGATCAACTTTACCTTAAGAGCATTGGAATCTCTTTCTTGGTGTAACCTCCAATAAATTTTATTGGGTTGGGATTTAAATCCATTAGTTTATTATTATTATTATTATTATTATTATTATTATTATTATTATTATTATTATTATTATTATTATTATTATTATTATTATGTACACATATATATTAATATATACTCCTATTTTTTATTTGTTAGGCCATTGTCTTCTGTAGGTTGTGTTGCGACTTTATCGTCTTAAACTTAGCAACAAGAAAAACAAAACCAAAAGGTTTAGAAAATTAAAAAAAATTTAATTCTCTAAGCTATCAAATGAAAAATTAAGTGGAACTTAGTATTGTGAATCAAATCCCAAATAATCATAACAAGATATATCACCAGTCCAAAAGTACTGAGTGCTTCGAATGAGATTCAGCGGTGTTTCGAATGAATTCAAATCTTGAATGTGCTGATTTTCAAATAATCTAGAATGTGCTGATGTGCTAGCAGTCATGATGGATCACAATGATATTATCTAGAATGTTTCTGAATGAGTTCACAATAATTTAAACGTAATTTTAAGTCCAAGTGTCAATAAGCGATTTGTAATTTCGAAAAATAATTTAAGTAAATACATCATGTCAAATTATAATTGAACATAACTCAAAGACTGATATTACGATGTGAACAGTAATGAATAACTTTTCACTTCTTTCTTTTTTATATAGCCACACAATTCTATGTCGCAATATATACCCACTTGACCTATGTCGCAATAAATTCAATCATCCCAACGGAAAATTACTCCTAACTGTAACCAGGTTCATTTTCTGGAAGCTTATAAGGTCATGATCAAGGTCAGGTCTAATCCTCAAACCCAAGTGAATAACTTATTTATACTTTACAAATTATCATTATATTAAAATATAATCTACAATCATGGAAAAATAGCTATGTAGCATTTTGCTTACAAATTACCATTACAAGCTACAATAATGAATACAGATTAAGTATGTAATATATTGTTTACAAATGATCATTTCAATCTACAATTATGGCAAAAAGTTAAACATATTATAATAGATATATACATAGCAAAGCGAATATGAAGATTTGATGTTATATAAATAATTATCTAAACTAAATTACTTTTTATCGCCATTTACTTTGACGTATGTGGCTTATTTATCGTTATAATTATGGATATCTCCTTGGTCCACATATAGTTTTATTGGCACCAACATTATCATCCGGATCTATGATATTTTTAAAAAAAGATATCATCTAACAACTGCCATAATGTTGAACTGCAATAAACCATTGGGGTTTAAATAAACATTTATTTGAATTTAGTCCCAAGAATAAATAAAGCGAAACCAATTCACGGATTTTATGTGTTAATATTGTAAACTTTAAATAAATATCTCTTATTTAATAGCATTGTAGCATAACATCGTCAAACTTCTCAAATACGACGTAACAAAGCCCTTCCCCAAGCCGTATTTCCTATTTGAAAATTAACGTTTCAATCACTTTATTGCCATTGCAGGATATATTTATTGTGGAGCTGCACTCTGAGATTGTAGGAGAAAACATGTATTAAAAATGAGGCACTGAAATTGGCATAAAATTCTTTTGAAAGCATTCGTCGTTTAACTAAAACCGCAGAAGTAAGTTCAGCGATAACACGATTATTTCTAGCTACGAAGTCGTAGTCTCAACTTGTTTTGTTGTGGTTGAGATTATTTCATTCTCGTTTTGTCGACACCAGCGGACAGGAAACGGAAGAATGCTATCTGGAATAAGCCACTATTGGGGCAAGTAGGGTTATAAATATTTCAAAGATGAGTCCATTTTAATTTGAGCTCATGCATGACACGCGAAAAGCCACTTAAAAGCTCATTAAATAAATTTTAAACAATCAAAAAATTAAGAATCAAAATTAAAAGAGAACTTTTATTTGAAGTTGCGCATTTTGATGTGACGTCACATTTCTTAAACACGTCTCTCACTCGTCACACATCGTCACAAATGTGTGACCCCCTGCCCCTAGGTACTTGACGTTATTTTTAACGGTCCCTTATGAGCTTAGTAATACGATACTCAGTACACGTAGTCTGAAAAAAAAACCAAAACAAAATCCAATTATTCATGCCATATAAATGAAAATTTGTAGGAAATGTGTTCATGTATGTAAAGCTAGAAATGTGACTTTCAGAAAATTATTTGATTGTTTGTTTATCCGTCTGTTCTGAAAACCTGATCCGTTTGTTATTAACATAAATTGGAAATCTCGGCTTCATGATGTTTGTTCGATTATATGTCACAACCCTTCGATCGGATGTGGACGGCTTTTTTCCTTAATTCTGTAAGTTGGATACGTAAACAACTTGTTAAAAAAAAGTATGTTTCAGGCAGTATTATCGTCAGATAGAGAATAAAAACCAATGAGAGTAAAGACAAGGAGAATATTTATATACCAAATGAAAGGAACCAATAATTAGGAAATGTCTTTATATATGCAGTGAATAATGGCGATAGGTTTTCTTATCATTAATGCACCATGTTTTGAGAGTTGCTGTACTGTGTTACAGTAGTGTAAAACATACCGCACAGCATCGCGAATGATGTCCGCGTCTTTAGGTCATTGAATTTTCAGGTTAGCTTCATTAAATGTAGCGCACGAAGTACTTCAACACTATTCTAATCTACACAGTTTAGCACATTTCATTAAGTTCATAATCAGACGGGGTTGTTTGTTTACATCAAAGTTGTCGATAGTCGTTTTTTTATTATTTTTTATTAAAGAGTGAGCAGCTTTCCTGTTTGACTATATTCGGCCGCAATGCATTTGACTCCGTTTCATTTCTTTGTAGAATAATGAGTATTCGATATGGACTCTGCTAGAACTCGGGACGAACATGGTTGATGCACATCGATTATAGTCCGAAAATACACCCCCGTTGGTTTGTACCCTCCTACCGATTTCAAAAACCAAAAGTTTAATGTGATACAAAGTGCACGGAACTAAGTCAATTGAATCATTGATTTATAATTTCTAACCTGTATGTCACCAGAATGGTACTAATACTGATATCCCTTTGCACCTTTCATGCTTAACGGACTTTTCATACTAACAAGGCACCATATTCCATACACTACGGGGTAGTTTATTTCCATCCGACAACATAATGACGTAATTGATCCTATTCGGTAACTGCCAGATAATTCCATAAATTGCAATAATGTTGACTTTAAACATAAAATTCCTTTGCACACGTGAACATATTAATGAAACCGCTTGTTAAATCCATGTGAAAGGCAAATTTTTTGTCATTCTTTTCCTTTGATTCGACACTGTAAATATCGGAAGCAGATGACATATGTATGTACATATTTAGTCACGCATGCGCCCCTTTGCTGAAAATGGACTGGTCCAAAAACTGGAAATGGTTCTCAAACATGTCAGTCTATTACATTAAAAACTTCCGTTAAGCATGAAACGCGCAGGCGATGAAGATGTTATGGCAATTCTTCTCACATTCAGGTTAGAAAATATAAATCAATGAATGAATTAACTATGTTCCTTGCACTTTTTATCAAATTAAATGTTTTCGTTATTGAAATCGGTAGGGGGGGTACAAACCAACGGGGATGTATTTTCGGACTATAGTATTTTTCAGCATGTATCAAATGAATGGTTTTGTGCTCCATGTCACTATAAATTTCGTTTAAATTATTCATGCATGAAAAACATTCAGAAATTTTAACTACATTTCGAGACAGAGATATGAAAATTGAGTGAGAATTAATATATGCAGGTAACATTCATGATGCTGTGTGGAACAAACCATAACTTGAATTTCTTCTGACCTTTTCCATCTCATCTTAGATATTTGGACATTTATGTTGAGGTGTAGTGTCAGAGCCAGTTATCTATCAAAAAGTTGGAATTTGCCTCAGACGTTTTGGAAATGCTTCATCATGCATATTGTTTTTTATCTGGTATGCATAAAATTATGCAGGAGCCCTCCATATGCACCTAGTAGCTGGAGGGCAAATTCAAAAGCTTGCCAATCCTGCTTCAGCCACCTGCTGATTATGAAAAAGTGTTGATCAATTGATCATTTGAACTGTGCTGGTATTTACAATGACAGAATCAGTGGATGAAAGGCCCCCACATATACATAAAGTCATTATAAGAGTACATCAAATGAACATGATGCAATAGCTAAGTGGCAAGTTCAAAGATTTTGACTAGCTGCTGAGTAATGGGATAATATGTTAATATTTAGATAACTGAATTCAGAGGCAGAAAGACCCAGAGATGTACCTTGTCAATATAAGAGTATATCAAATGAACAGATTTAGCTTTAGTATGTTCATTTCCTACTGTAGCAGAATTAGAAGTGTATGTGACCTTGAAATCAAAACACATAGAGACTGAGAAAAAATGCCATTTGTAAAATTTGGATAAGTATTTGGAGCTTAAAAAAGCAAATTGATGAAGATTATAATGGTATTCAGAAGAGTGCTAGAACTGATAATTGGATAAAACAGTAGCCAAATGTAAGAAAGTGTAATTCCTGTCTGTGTTTTGGAAAAAGGCATTTCCTTGAACTGACAAAATTCAGTCTCACTAAGATGGACAAACAAAAGCCATATGTCAGTGGTGTAAAGAATTTGGAAAATTAAACTCAAAGACAGTCACTGATTCTTCTCATCTGGATATTTAACCACTACAAGTTTGTCCAATATGTAACTTTTGCTGGAGATCTGAACTATCTGTTTTAAAATCCTATTGAGACTTCTGTGTTTCCACTTTATGGTGGCATCATAGGGTAGCCACTGCATTATGAGTCTAGAAAATTTAAATGATGTTACATCAAATTATACCTGCATGAAAACAATAGAAACATTATTTATTTTCTCAGAAATTGTAAGTATTGTATTCATTATGCCAAAAATTAGTTGATGTATGAGACAGTGATGATGAAATTTGACCTGGTATTCACAGTTTGCAATGCTAGTCACATGATAATCTGGGCTTTCCTCTGATTTTTGATTATTGGACATTTATGTTGTGGTCAGTCATTTGCCTATGAAAAGTTGGAATTTGCCAAGACCATGTGGTGTTGGCATAGGGTAGCTGCTTGCTAGCCAGCCTAGCAAACTTTAAAGACATTTCATTGAGATGCATGAGGTTGATAGAAATATGAGTTATATTCTCAGAAATTGAGAATATAACATTTGTTTTATCTTAATCCACTGATAGACAAGACAAAACTTAAGAGACAAGACAAAACTTAAGTGTTGATTAAAATTACCCTGGAACTCATCATTTGCATTTCTAAACCACAACAGAACTGTCAAAGTATGGAAAAATGGGGTGGGAAGGGTCAGAAGAAACTCGGATTAGTCATATGACTATTCAGATCTCACAAGCAATATGTCAGTCACATTGGAGTTTCAGTAGTCATGTGATATTTCCAATGTTGTAGCAAAAATTTGAAAGTATCAAATGAAAGTCATATAATAAATCCCATTTGATTTTATAGGAATCATATTGATTGCAACTCTCATAATGAAACAAGATTTATAGGTTATGAAAAAGAAACTGAATTTCATTGCAACATTGTAACTGAAAGCCTGACATTGCGGAGACTGCCCTGGAATGGTCAGTTGACAATTAGATAACTAAATGTAATGAAATTTTATTAGTTGCTTCTACTGGATGGAAAAAAATTACTGCACCAATAGTTAAAAGTCCTTTTTTTATTTTAGTATATAATTTGCTCAAAAATCACTGGATCCTGTTGGCTTGAATAACCAGAAAGATGTTCAGGACTATTCGAAGATTCTGCAGGAAATTGGGTAAGGAAGTAAGAGTGTTAACATTTGAGAAATTAATTGAAAGAAGCTTTTTCACAGATAATAAACTTGATATTTCTTTATGGATAAATTTTTAAGTCAACCAATTTTATCATGCTTTTAGAAGTTAGGTATCTTGTTGCATTTTCATGAGGGCCAGTATAATTGACACTTTAAACTTGATTTCAGATAATTTAAACATAAAATATTTGCCTTTTATTTATACAACCATGGTACTAAATATGTGAAATTAACAGCTATTCTCATATTAAGAGTTATTGTCAATGTAAAAACAAATTTCATGTAATATGCTGAGGGATGCAGCATGGAACAAACTACAGAACAAGTGTTACTTTTCATACTGTGTAATCTATTTTTGACAAGCACAATACAAAAAGTTAAGACTAAAAGTAAGGAGCATTTTATGTCTTTGGGTTACAAAACTTTAGGGGCATGTTGCTGACTTTTTGAAGTTTTGGATCTGATGTTGAAAATAAAAAGTTATTTATGTGTTGTTTGTCTTAAAATTAGAACACAAAGTGTATTTTTGAAAATCCCCATATGACCTCAGTTTTGGTCTGCTAATTATATTGTATTTTGTATAATAATTCTTTGACAGAGAGTAAGATATGTTGTAGAATATTTTTCTCCAACTACTTTAGAGAATATCTTCAGCACTCAGGGTTAATAGAAAGGTTCAGCTGTAAGTAATAGATTTGGTATGTGTCCAATCATCATTCCACCTTTTGTTTCATACAAGGGTTCATCTGTAAGTACTGGATTTGGTACCATGTCCAATCATCATTCCACCTTTTGTTTCATACAAGAGATCATCTGTAAGTACTGGATTTGGTACCATGTCTAATCATCATTCCACCTTTTGTTTCATACAAGGGATCATCTGTAAGTACTGGATTTGGTACCATGTCTAATCATCATTCCACCTTTTGTTTCATACAAGGGTTCATCTGTAAGTACTGGATTTAGTACCATGTCCAACCATTATGCCAACAATGATTTCATACAAGGGTTCATCAGTATATATTGGATTTGATATTATGTCTAAACATTATGTCACCCATGATTATATAACATTTATAAGTGCTGGGTTTGATATGACATCCAGTTATTTTGCTATCCATGGTTTCAGAAAAGGGTTGAGTATTAAAGTTTTGGATTTGGTACAATGTTCAATCATTATGCTGCCAGTGATTTCATACAAAGGTTTAGATGTAAATACTGGATTTGGTACCATGTACAATCTTTAAACCACCAATAATGTTATGAAATGGTTCAGTGGTAACCACTAGATTTGGTGTCATTGTTACAATTATGTGGTCTACAATTAAGTAGCAGAAAAGATTGACTAACCAACATGTTACATGTTATGTAAAATTCAACAAAAAATTTACTTCCCATCAATACAGAGTGAAAGTTTAAAAGAACTTAATATTAAGAATTAAATCCAAATAGTCCTAAATGTTATATAAAAAAATTCCAAAGTATGTAGCATTCTAAAATAATTTCAATCTTGAATGTGTCGATGTACCAGTAGCTTGAAATAGTGTTGATAATGCTAGCAGTCTTTATGTATCACAATGATATAATACAGAATACATCTAAATAAATCTAGAATAATCACCAAAAAAGTTATTTAGCCTGTAAGTATTAATGAGCACTTTGTAATTCCAGTAAATAATTTAAATAAATCATTTCTAATATTAACTGAACACAACTGAAAGTTGAGTTCACTACAGATGTTAAGACAGAAACAAAATAATTCTGATGTAAAGAACCTTAATATAAAACCCAAAATGCAATAAAGGTACCAGGATGAGGGTCAAAAGTTCATTTCCAGAACATTCTAAGTTGTAAACAACTTCATGCATTTCACTTAAATTGTAGCCAAGAACATGGCATACATTAGGTAGACAAAGAATTCATATGGGGAAAACCAATGTCCTGAACTCAAATTCAAATAAACATGTGAACCTACAAGTAATAATTATCTTAAAATATAAGCTACAATTATAAACAAAAATTAGCTATATGTTGTTTACAAAATGACCCTTGCATTCTTTAACTTTGAACAAAAGCCAACACTCAATACAAATTAAATATACATAACAATGATGTCCAATCAGTATGGCATGCATGGTTTCATAAAATGGCTCAACTGCAGGTACAAGATTTGATACCATGTCCAGTCATTTGCTACCCATGGTTTCATAAAATTTATTCAGCTGTAAGGACTGGATTTGGTACCATATCCAATCATTATGTTAATAATTTGGACCAAAATGTCAAGAGTTGAAAACAAAGGAAATTTAACAAATGGAGTAAATGAAGTTTGATATTTGTTTCAGATTTGCATTGTACTACAGCAGTGGTCGCCACTGAAAATGAACTTTCTAGAATGAGGTTTAAATTCATTATTTATTTTTGCTTTGAAATTATGTATTTAGTAACCTAATATTTGGAATGGACTATTTTACAAACTTTGCAAGAAAAGAATAGGGTGTTAAGTATGAACTGTAAATATCTCCTAAATGAGTAAATAAAATATTTCATAATTTCAGTTAAAGATAAAGAAACAGTTCTGTTTTGTTGATATTACTAATTGGACCTTGTTACAATCAATAACAATATTTTAAATGCAAAATTGAGACATGCAAATGATGCTGATGAAAAGAGAAGGGAACCCTTTTGTTGAAAGAGAAAATACATTTCTTGAGATTTTTTTTATTTAGTACAAATCTTAATTCAAATCTTAATATTTTCGACAGTTTTATAGCTGGGCACTTAATTTAATTTAATTTATACATCATAATATTTAAAAAGTTTTCATTCAACTTTATGACTTTCATGTTGGTTAGAAAACAGTCCATTCCTTATTTGATCTTTCTTAACTGGTCGAACTTCTTTTACTTCAGGGCTAGTTTTGATAGGTTTATTTGGTGTTGGTGTTTTGTTTATATTTAACATTGGTGTGGAATTTATGTAATGTTTCTAACCTTGTTTATCATTTAGGCTTGTTGAAATATGCACCACATAAAGTGTGGAATTAACCTAGTGAGAAAGCTCATACTCAATAACATGCACTTAAACACAATGTAAGACATCTTGTTTTAACAAAATTCAGATATAACACAATTGTGGCATGTCTTTTTAAGTTTTACAAATTTTATAATATTTCACCTATTTATTGAAGAAATAACAAGTTTTAATGTAAAAATGTAAAAGATTTTGATTTTATAATTTGGTAAGATTCTTACCACAACATTGTGTTGTATTCTTGTAGAACAAATTGTCTTATCACTGTCTTGCTTTATGTAAATAAGGATGCAAATTGTTGATATTTGCGAATGTCATTTTATTTGTGTCTTTAGGCAATCACAGCACTCATCTCAGCTTCTATTTCAAAGATGTTTGCTCTTTAATGTGTTGATAATTGTTAATCTAGTTCTTATTTAACCATTCACATAAAGCTTTAAGTCTTTACTTAGGTTTGTATTCAGCGCATCCTGTGGACAAGCTTGGATTAGTCCAGAGTAAACAGTAGCAAACTGATGTTGACTCATTCAGCTCAGATCCAAAAATGAGAAACAAAGAATTCAGTGGTTTCAAAAAGTTTTCTCACTAGAATTAATAACTCAGTTTTTTTGCCTATTTCATTAATAAAATTGCTAATCATTGTAGCTAGTCTCACAGCTTATAGTTGTTCAAAATATCTGGCATTGTGTAAAAAAGCTGGAAAGAAATGAAGGTGCCATCATGTGCATAACCATGTTGTGAGACTATCAGACAATCAGCCTAGTCCTGAAATAAGATGACCAGTGTTTGTTTATTAACAGTTATTCATGCTGTAGTCAAAGGAATTCTGTATACTTATTCAGGGATGGCACTGGCTTTAAAAAGTTGTCCCCTAAAAGTTGCCAAAAATATTTTGTTGCCAGTTTAAAAAAATGTCACCATTTTCATAATACAGTAATATCCATTTATCTTAACATACTTGGGACCAAGGTAATATAGTCAACATATGCAGATATTTAGATAAGTGGGGGTGGCTGGGCTGAAAATATAGTGATATTTCGTATACAATTGAAATATTTAAGAGATGAACTTTCTTAAGTGATGAGGATCATGACAGAAAAAATGGAAGTTTTAATTAAAAGAAGACAACTTGTCTGAAATACACTTGTATATTGACAAGTTACATTTGTGTAGTACATTCCAAAATGTATTAAATAATATAGATACATATGAAAAATTGATGAAGTTAAGTATTAAATCAAATTTAGAAAATTCATGTATAATTGTTTTCTGGAAAATTATTGAAAAGAAAAAAAAATTGCCATTGTCAGATAGATTGTAATCATTCATTTCCCACCTTGAGAGGTGGTTGATTGTAGCTAGTCAGATAGCATGACATTTGGATTATATTATAGCACTGAGTACTAAGGCCAGACATCAGCATATTTAAGCAGATTATTAAATAACAATGCTGTGTTAGGGTGTTTTGTCCCTATGAATAAAGGATTTGTTTATGTAACAACAGATTCCAGTGCAATTTTATAGCCAAGTTTGCAGCTTTTCCTGTCATGATGCCTTTGAATTTCTCAACTCCAAGCCCAAGACTGTATATACAGTTTTAAACAGCCAAAAATGTTGTCACCAGAAGATTGCCAGATGGTATATTTTATTGCCAATAAGAAAAAGAATCACAATTTGCAATATTGGCGAAACCCAGCATGATCTCTGGTTATTCATGCAGGAGTCAAAAGATTTATTTACAGTTTATTCATGCTGTAGTGAAAAGGATTATGTACAGTAGTGAAAATTTGTATGGACTCTTAATTCTAATTGTTTAAAATGTATAATTAGATAATAAGCTGTACACATTATTTTTAATAATTTTATTTTTGAATATTTTTTTATTTTTGGATTTTGCTTTGAGCTTAGACACATTATGTTTTATATTGAAATGAGATTCACATTTGTGCAAACGATACAAATCATCCTTTATATATGGCTGCAATTACTTGAAGCAAAAGCTTCCAGCAAAAACTGCTTCTCAGAAATCACTCGGGATAATTTGGTGATACTTGACAGAATACCATTTGGCAAAATGGGGTTTCAGATTTGGAAAATTGTATGTTCATCATCAAATATGGCCACCATTACTAAATATAAAGTCTTTTAGTTTAATTCCTTTTAATAAAGCACTTATCCTTTAGACATAAACATCCTGGCATGAATAGTTTTAAGTTATACGAATGATGCCAACATCTAACAAAACACAAGTCCTGATGAATAAAGTTCTGAATAAACTTAGTGGCATTCTATATAATTTCCAATGCTGAAGGTGTTGATGTGCTTGTAGTGGCCTGAAGTCTCTATAATACTAATGCCCTGAATTGTAATTATGTGCAAACAGTTTCATGTTGAATCACAGTTATATAATTTAGTGCTCCTTAACTCCTTGAAACTGGTAAAAGTGTCTTGACAAATCGAACACACTGCTTTTATTTCCAAAATCAGTAAATTAATACTTGTCAGTCCACTCCTTATTAAATGCACAGCATGATAAAAGCAGATAATAAAAACTTCTTTGAATGATTAATATCGAGCTGTGAATCCCAGTAAATTCTTCACTTCAACAATTTCGAATTGACTGCGAGTCACTCTTCTGTCATGGCGGATGCATACACTGTTCAAAAACTTTTTTTAGTATGTAAGCTTGCTCATTTGGATGACACACAGGCAAGACACACTGAAGATGCACTCAGTCAATCATGATCATGTAAACAGTAAAAGATGATGCATGTGGTCACCCACCTTGATCGACCCACCCAGTGGGAAAAAATATTAGATATATGAAAAGATTGTAAAATGAGCCAAACAAAATGCTGTTAAAATTTCGATGGCTTTTCCCACTGGTGTGGATATTTGACATTGCATGGTTACATTTCTCTCAAAATTAGAAATTTTACCCTTGAGAAAATTAAATAGTGCGAACACAGGACTTGTTCACATGAAAACCCTTGGTGGGCCACATGAAAGCCCTTGGCGGGTCACAGGCCATAATTTGCCAAACCCTGGAAGCAATAGGACAAATTGGCAATCGACATAAGCTTAACATCTTAACAGTAATTTTTGTAAGCATTTGAGCCCCAACATGCATAAAATGCAATGTGATTTAAGGTGATAAAGTCAGTGCCTTTACAATAATCTCAGCGTGAACCCTGTATGATCCAAGTTTGCAGAGATAACAAAATATTTCTTGAATATTTGTTCTTTTAATTGTTTTACTGATAATTTGTATCAGTAAGAGGCTGTTCATGTTTGAATATTTAAGTTTTTTAGAGACTTGTTTCTTGAGGTGTGATAGAGAAATTTATGTCCAAGAGAATGTGTGTCATTGATCTTATTATTACTGTATACTATTCAGAGGATTTTTTCATGCTGGCAATTTCTTTTCATCAGTATGTCTGTGCACTGTATCTTCATGTGGAAAGGATTTTTAGCTCTTCTGGTCATAGACTGGAAGAGTTTATACAATTATCTGTATCTGCAAGATAGACTGTCCATTAGTATAATTTTGTTAGTCTTACTTCTTCTAAATTACACGGAAGATTGCCATGAAACTTTAGACATATTCATATCATTAGGTCTAAATGCTCTCATTGAAAATGCTGCTGCTTGAACATTCAATATGGCCACTATAGCAGCCATCTTGAAAGTCCTGCTATTAGTGCTTTACCTGATGGTCATATCAACATGTGGTTTTCACTAGAAGATTTTTTGTGTTGTTTAGTTGGTCCTAAGTGAAATTGGTTCTAAACTGATAACCTAAATCTTGTTTGTGCCACTTCTCATGATTTGAAAGTCATATTACCAATGGGGTTTTCACCAGAAGAGAAGACTTGATTCTAAATAAAAACTCTGCCAATCATATGCCTATTATGAATGCCAAAGTGGCTGTTATAAAAATTTTATTGTTAGTCCACCTTGATGAATTGTCATATCAATGGCAGGGTTTTCACAAGAAGTCTTCATCTGATGTTTACTTGGTACTACATGAAAATTGTGAGGATTTGACATGCAGAATGATCAACATGGCAGCCATCTTGAAAATCTTGCTTTTACTTCTTGCAAATGGAAAGTCATATCGGCATTGGGTTTTCACCAGAAGTCTAATTATGTTATCCAAATATAGCTGCCATGAAGATGTGGAATTTGTTTTACTAGCTTTCCTGAATTGATAGTCTCAGCCAAAAGTCTTTGTTGGTGTCTAGTTTGTGCTGAATGAATGATGTTGATCTTACATCCAATATGGCTGTCATAGTGACTAATTTGACAATTGTATCACTCATCAACATCAGAGAATGGTTTCAGCACTCAGCAATTAGAAAGAGAAATGAGCTTATTTTCAATACCTGGAAATTCATTTATAAAGTTGTGCTTTGGTCCCTTAAATGTTCTTTTTATTTATCCAACAATTGTCTTAGAATATTTTATATTAAAGCAAAGTATGTTTTTTTCAAATTTTTAAAATTCCATTACTAGTGATAATTATAAAGGTTGTGTGTATTAAACATATGCATATATTTTTCCTGTTATAAATATAACCCTTGTAATACATGTAGGTCCATCTTACTGTAATTTATGCATTACTTTGTTTCAGCACTATAATTCTGATTTGATGTATGGCCCATCATGGACATTTTAAATTATTTGCAAATTGAAGTCTCTAGAGAAATACAGGTTACAAGTACTTAATGAGTCTGTTTGTCTCTTGGTGAAACGTCACATTCTTTCCAACCACAAAACATTGATAGTGCAGGGTCTGAGGTGATGTGGATCAGTCTACCATATGAATTAAACTGTTGATAGTTTTATTTTAGGTTATCCACCCATTGTAAAATGTATTTGAAATTAATTTCATTAATGATTCTGAGAATAGGGCCACCATAAGTAAATGTTCACTCTCCCCCATCTTTTCAAGCCAAGGGTCACTGATTTGGAACAAAGGGGATCATTAGTTATATAGTGGAACAAGATGTCTAAAGCCAAAGATCAGATCAGATACTATTTTACATTTTGCTACATTCTCATGTTACACACACACACACATACACACACACACACACACACACACACACACACACACACACACACACATATATATGTTTGTCAGTGTATTTCACAATGTTATAATATTTAACTCTAACAGATTTCATTCCTCAATAGTTTGTGTTTCTGATAATATTTTAATAATAAATCATTCGGAACTTGACTGTTTTGTTGACCAGCCAATCAAACCATATAAGGGACATAAATTCTAATCCTTTGAGGTAATTAGATTGGTTGTCTCCCTTGACATTTTTTTTTTGACAGCTGTGTAACACTTAAAACAAAATCATTTCAGTAGAAAATACCTATTAAAGGTCATTGCTTTAATATATTTGTCATATTATTGTATCAATTTTTAATTAATTATCAGTTAAGAATTAAAAAGACAAGGTTTGAAATATTTATTATTAAGGTTACATGCATTTTGAGAGTTATCGTTGTTTGCAGATGATCTTAAAAGAAGATACTGTGTAATTTGCTGTTATCTGAACCATCCAAGCCATCTTCATAGTCAGTAATTTGATTTTTGCTTTTATTGATTTATTTTAGGCATGAAGAAGTTCTGCACATTGTTGACTATTGCCTGCCTTTGTCTCTATCTTGTATCGGTAGTGGCCAGAATTCCAAGTAAGCATGCTATGTTATATTTTCACAGAAACTCATTTTAGAGTCTATATGTGAGTGTGATTTGATTTTTAGAGGTTTATATTTTTAGAATGCTTTAAAACAAAACCTTTAAAACACAGTCTTTCACTACTAGAGTAAAACAGTCTTTTGCTACTAGAGTCAATAGAAATTATGGTAAATATTTTATTGTTGATATTTTCCTCAGTTCTAGTTCCAGTATATTCACATAACATAAAAAGTAAACTCTAAACAAATTTGTGCTATTATTTAATCTATATGGAAATTAACTGAAGGACTTTATTTATGTGATTAGCAATTTTTTCCCCTGTTTTTGTACATAATGAAATTAAGGAGCAACTTCTTTTTTGTTATAAATCTTGTAAATGGCATTAAGATTCTTTTAGGTTTTGCATCAAGTTGTTTAAATCATACATGGGTAAAGTTTGCAGGTGAGATTTTTTTCAGCAGAATTCTTTAATTAAATATGTAACTTAAAGCCTTACTGACAATTTTGATAATTCTCATTGTAGAGTCAACGGCATGAAAAGTACAAAATGTAAATTATTGATGACAGAAATAAACTATATTTGTAGAGTCATTGTGGGAAGTGATACATAGCAGTTTCTAGTGTAATCATCAAGTATCTTTTACAGTTTTGGTTAACACTTCTCAATAATGAATGTATTATTAACTGGCATTATACCCAAGCCCTTACCTTGTGTGTAGGCAGCAATTTTCATTGATTTTGTACTTCTTTCAAATAACAAATTTAAATAAATCTCTAGCAAACAATTATCATATTTTTGAAACAGTAGGACCACATCCCAATCCACATATATAAGTACAGACATGATAGTCTTTAGTTTACAAAAACACAAAAACTGATACTCACAAAATTGATTTCAGAGTAATTTGCCATTTATTTATCTTGCACTTGATTAAAAGTGTACAGTTTTGCTAATTTTGACTGAGTCATGTTTGTGGTTGTCAAGCTAAATTTAGAGTTTATTGATAATAAATATACAAAAATATTTTTTTGACCAGAAGAGTTAATTATCATCATCATCCATTAGAAAATAAACACAAGCTTGTTATCATTATTCTTTTTAGCTAATGAGGATTGGCTTAAAACATTGGCATTTACATTCGTGCTAATCAGCCAGAAATGAAATTAGAGCTGCCAGGACATCCAGCATGGCCACCTAAATGGATGATTATATAGACACTATAAGACTTGTCATGTCTAGTACACTGTGGCTTCTTAAGTGCAAGTTTGTGAGAATCCAGTGGTTGATGACCAGTTGGTTTAGATCAAACAAAAAAAATTGCCCCTAAAGACCCGCAGTTTAGTTGATGCTCCCACAAATTCTGTATTGGAATGTTGGCATGTTTTTAAATCAAAAGAAAGACTGAGTCTGAAAAAGAAGCTGATATTTTTCTGTTCTCATATCACATAATAATATCTTTCAAAAAGAATATTCCACCTCCCCCCTTCTTGTAATAATTCTACCAAAATGATTAGACCATTAGAGCCTTTCAAACTTGAAACTTTTTAAGTCTTTCCCTGAACATATTCATGCTATTACACTGTTATAGGTTAAAAAGTGTAGAGTACAGATGTTGCCATCACATGCATGCTTTGATTAGAATGGTGTCAAGGAGATTTCTTTTTTGTAAATTGTCATTGACAAGTTAGACCCTTACAGACTATGATCTTGAATAGAATTCTGTACTAATTATTATCAAGCTGCCATTAAAAACACAAATCCTGCTTTTATGAATTGTTAGCCCAGGTGTAAATGAAGAAAGGAGAAATTTCACATTTCCACTATTTTGTATATGGGTAGTAAACATCACCCCTCTTTGATGTGTGCTCAGTAAGGAGAAATGCACAAGTTTGCATGGAATATCAAAAACAATTTTAATGGATGATTGTAAATGAAGAAACTTTGTAAGAGAAGGTCATGTTGACACAGAATCAGATGACTTGAACATAGCACCTTTGAGTAGCAGGTGCCATCTGTTACAAGATTGTGGTCTTAAACTAAGTAAGAGAAAATTCAAATAATTTAATTCTCTAGTTTATAAAATGATAATTTAAGAAGAACTTAGACTATTGTCAGTTAAATCACAGGCAATCTTAAAAACTTCTATCACAAAAATTTATTAATATAGACTGTTTAAAATGAATTCCATTCTTGAATGTGCTGACCTTTAATATATTGATGTATGCTGCATGTTACTAGGATAATTTGTGGCTTATCAGATGGTGTGAACCAAAACTATAGCCTTCTGGTCATGAGTTTGGCATTTAAACACTGAGCCATGTCAGCTCCATTGGATGGAGACCTCAATGGTGTCCATGTTGCATTTTCTGGTGTATGACCCCAGTGTGGTAAGGACAGATTCAGGAATTTATTGCGACTATACATATTAACTTCTTGTATAATGCCAAGTAAGTGTTTGTTCTTAAGGACGGGAACAGATTTTGAGAGATGAATCATGGCTAAGTCTCTATTAACATGAATAGATACAAGGGGGAATGCTGGTTGCCTAAATGACTTGTCTTTTTATTCTTCTAAGAATGTGATAACATAATTTATGGTCAAGGAAAGAATGTGAATAATGCCAACATTAGTAGACATCATAGCAAATATATGCTCCAGGCATTTTTCACCCTCTCTACAGTTTTAATTTGTGTGAATTTGCATTCACCAGCTTATGTATGCCAACTGTCCGAGTGAGCACTATCACTTTTATGAACTGGTGACTCTTCTCTATATGTTAGTATGAGTAAACATAAATGTTTATCTTGTGCACATGTTTTAAACATGGATTTTAAGTTTAAAATATTCATTACTGTGTGCTAAAGTTAAAGCAACATAATGGTAGCAGCTCCAAACAAGAATTTTACTAATATCATAAAATATTTTATTATGGCTTGTAAATTGATTGCATTTCATCTTTGGCACTTAAACAATTCTATAACAGTACATTGGTACTGTTTCTACATTTATTTGAAATGTTGCTTTTCAGCTACAGCATCATGGGTGATGTCAAATCTCAAACTTCAAAATTCCCATGATCAGTTAGAAATTTCTTTCTTATTTAGCCACCCATGATCAATTAGCTGTCACTTTCTTTTGCCCAGCCACAGATGATCAAATGATATGACATTCATTTGTTTAGCCACAAATGATTAGTTAGGTATCACATTCATTTGTCTAGCCACACATGATTGATTAGCTATCACATTCATTTGTCTAGCCACACATGATTAATTAGCTATCACATTCATTTGTCTAGCCACACATGATTGATTAGCTATCACATTCATTTGTCTAGCCACACATGATTGATTAGCTATCACATTCATTTGTCTAGCCACACATGATTAATTAGCTATCACATTCATTTGTCTAGCCACACATGATTGATTAGCTATCACATTCATTTGTCTAGCCACACATGATTGATTAGGTATCACATTCATTTGTCTAGCCACACATGATTGATTAGCTATCACATTTATTTGTCTAGATTCACATGATTGATTAGCTATCACATTCATTTGTCTAGCCACACATGATTGATTAGCTATCACATTCATTTGTCTAGCCACACATGATTGATTAGCTATCACATTCATTTGTCTAGCCACACATGATTGATTAGCTATCACATTCATTTGTCTAGCCATTTAATGAGGCAATATAAGAAGAGCATGATTTTCTTGATGTATAATGTGTAAATTTTAATTCGATAGAGAGCCGTCAAGTATGGGATGTCAGTGGTTTGGAGAAAAGTCAAGGTAAGTTTCAGTTTGAAAAAGTAGATGGTATGTAAAGTACAGAATTTTCTTTGGATTTTAAAATATTGTTTCTTAATTAATGTTTACTTAATTCCATTGGACTATATTTGAGATCATTAACAATATTATTTTGTAAATTATTCTTATTATGTCCATATATCAGGCAAAAAAGTAAAGAGTCTCTTTCTATATATTAAGTCACTCAGAATATGGTGAGTTATTAAATGGAAAGATTTTATCTTCATTTTTAATCATGTGTAACTGTTCAGTACACAGACATATCAGTTTCAATATGCAAATATTTCAATGCAAGATGTGTAATTCTCTTGTGTGACAATCAAATGAAGCACATTTTATGGTCGTGCCTGCGATAAATATTGTAATGACATTTTCAAGATACCATTATTGACTGTACAGTTGTCTACTCTGAAGTATCAAATGTTGATACAGGCATGATGTAAGTAATTACATTTGATGCTTGTCTATAATGGACCAGGTTAAGTTATAACTATAATTGAGACATGATTGAAACTGGTGATACACCTATAAATGGAACATTGTACTAATTGTCCAGTAATTTGCTAAGTGGTAGATGCATAACTAGCAAGTTTAATCCTGCACTTGATGTCATTTGATTAGATATCTAGAAAGAAAATGAAAACTTACCGACAGGACATAGTAATCTGAAAAATGCTATCTGTAACCTATTTTTCCTCAAACTGGACCCTGCCATCATAAATTTTTACTTGATATTTTGAGTAATATAAGTAGGTCATTGTTTTGGAAATCTTGCTCAGCCTTTTCATTATTCAGATTATTTTCAAGTAAGATCTGAAGTTGAACATAGTTGTAATGGAGGGCTGGAAATTTTGGTAATGATTAAAAACTACTGTAGCTTCTCCACAAGCAAATGTATTTTGACTCTAAGTTGTATGTTTACTCTATGACAGGGTAGTGTCCAGTCAGTCAGTCTATAATGGTAAAATCAATTATTGAGCATACTTTTCCTGCATCATTCTTTAATGATGCTAGAAGATTTTACAGTGGTCTCCTTCTTTTGAAGTGATTCTTTTGTAGTTTAAAAATATGATCTAAAAGAATGGTAGCTTTGTGTTTGAGGGATGAAATAGGAAAAAATGTGATATAAGGGCAAAATTGTGGTAAAATATATCTATTTAGATGCAGATTGGAGAGGCTTGAAACTTGTCAGGGATTGACATGTCACATAAGGGAGTTAGATGATCATTGTCTATTTCATTTTTGTAGTCATACCTGTATTACCTAAAATTTCATTCTTATTACTTTTTAGATACGAAATGTGGTATAAAGTGCCCCAATGGACAGTTTGCATTCTATGTGAAAACAGGGGTGGAGAAGAATGAGGCTCCAACTATTTGTTTTGAAGATACCATGTAAGTTAATAGTAATGACTGGTGTAATCTTAGGGCTTTTTATGGAATGCATTTCTTGGAAGTATTTATTATGCAAAGTTAATATTCCATATATATGTGTAAAACAAAGCAAACTAAATTGCTATAAATAAGTTCTTGTGAATATTCTGTTATGAAATAGGTTTGCTCTATTTAAACATAAATTGGTACCCAGGTAAAACACTTTTTAAAAGAATGTATGCAGGATACTACGATTACTCAGAGCTCATATGAAAATGATACAAAATTTTATGTTGCATCAATGGCTGACTTCTCCACAGCCTTCCTAGGGCCCATGTATGTTTTACTGGAACATGCTTTGGGTATTCAAGTTTATCTTTTACCTAAATGTTTTTTTTCATACCTTAATATTTTCTACTTATTTCTTTATAACCATCTTCAACTGTTTTAGAATTTTTATCAGACACCCAGAAATGTGTATCTAGATAAGAAAGGAGGCTCCAGATTCTTTGGTGGTCTTCAGTTCTCTTCTTTAATTATCATTGCCATCTTACATCGGTCTTTGTGGGTCTGAATCTTGAGCTCAGCCAATGTGAAACAGGCTGCCGGTAGCTTCTTATGGGTTACTGGTTCTGCTAGGGGTTTTCTTGGTTTCTTCCTTGACCATTAAACTGGCAGCCATGTATGGCTTATATTGTGTGTTGAAAAATTCATTAAACCAACAACAATGAGTAAGAAAGGGATGGGTATCTGCCCTAAATGAGTTAAAAGCAAGTGAGATTCTTAACATGAGACTTGACCTGGACACATGAATGTCTAGCAAAGTAATTATTCATCATTGGTGATAGCAGTAAGCAAAACAGATTGATGAATGATAGTCTAGTATTGATTCTTCACTTTCTGGAAGACACGTTTTGTTCAGATAAATGATCATATGGTTAAAGGATAATATAAACATAATTGTGAATCCTGAGGATATTTCTTTGGTACTGATAAATGAACAGACTGGAAAATTGGTACATGGATAATGTTTTAGTGTATTACAATACAAAATACTTTCAGACATTGATAAGTCTCATATTTACATGTATTTAAATTGATAAATTAAGATCGTTTACTAAAAATATTAATTAAATGCTATAAGGAAGGTTCATTTATTTTAAAGTTTTATCCTCCAACCAAATGGATATAGTAATAGTGATGTTCATATTTTCCAGTTGTCCTGTAATTAGTTGGTCAGTTATTCAGGACATCCATCCACCCATTGACCAAGCAGTGTCTGCAACATAATATTAGCTGCCTATGCTCCTTTTTTCTCAAATTTTATATGTGCCTTACAGATGGATAAAGACAGAAGCCAATTGGATTTGGGTTTGCTAGATTCTACATTAGGTTTTGTACAGCAAATGCTATTCTGATTTGTTTGTATTTACCCATTGTTCCAAAATGTTGGTTGTAGTATTGTTGGTTTGCAATAATTTTATTGTCTATGAATCCTAAAGTATATTGTTAAACTTTTGAGATGCTAATAAATATAAACATTGAATGATTGATTATTTGCATGTAATTACATAAAATGCATACTCAACTTACTTGCCATATTTTCAGCTATATCAGTCCTGCAAGAGATAATGGTCAGAGAGGAATAAATGCCATTTTTATTGATTGTAAGTATTTATTATTAAAAATGCTCAAGATTTCATATGTGTACTATAAGGAAATTACACATATCATAATAATCTCACTTTTGACTTACTAAATGATTTAAGATTTAGTCCCTAGCAATCATAAATGCCAAAATTACACACACACATTCTTGTATTTGGTAGATATCGATGACTGAGGTATTGAACCACATACAGAGGACATATGTTCTGGTGATCTTAGAGCAAAAAGAAATATTGTTTTCGGCAGTAAACTACTAGCAAATGGTGATGTATCATGAAGAGAAACATTATTAAGCTGTACATGAACTGTTCAAACTATGAGGGTTGGTGTACTCATATGTAACTGAGTTCGTTTATTTTCATTTCAGAAATATCCACAATAAAAGGCCAATCACATTATGATTATCCCTTCTCTAATTAAGGCATCAGTCTTTGATTGTTACTTCATACAACAGTATGTCAGGCTGGTGATTCCATACTGTTAATAGGTGTGTTTAGATGGAAGCATAGTACTGGGATTGTTAATATGCTCCAGTATCAAAACATGTATTTCTATTGTAAGTGTGCATAAATTAATAATACCAAGAACAATTTATAGATGACATGAACCTATTTTACTAAATCTTAAATAATCATTTAATTTATGAAATCTGAAACTGATTTTCCTTGTTAATATTATGACTGAATTTGATTTGTTTCACAATAGTTAATATGTATGAAGACTTATTTTGTTAACTTTGACCTAAGAATTTAACAAATGCTTTTACACATTTACAAAGACAGAAAAAATATCAAAATACAAACTAAGGACACACACAACTATTGAGAAAGAAGGAGGACATTCATAAATCATGAACAGAGAGAACATATTTACACATCTAATCTAAATGATTAGTACAAACAAGTGACTTGCACTTCAGACAAAATCTCAGAAACTGCAAACATTAGTACATCATGACCAACTAGGACAAATTTACACATCTTGTCTGAACAATCAGTACAAATCAAGGAGGCACAGTACTGACAAAATCACAGAGACCATGGACATTGATACGTTTTGGACGATGACATATTCACATTTCTAGTCTGAACTATCAGTACAAACGTAGGGTGCACATGATTGACAAAACCACGGAGACCATGGACATTGGTACTGCATGAAAAATGAGTATATTTTTACACATCTAGTCTAGTTTGAACTATCAATTCAAATTAAGGATGCACAATACTAGCAAAATCACCAAGACTGGATGTTGTAATGTCATGGACAACAAAGATATATTTACACATCTAGTCTGAACTATCAATACAAACTAAAGACACACACTATTAACAGTATATTGGAGACTGTGGACAAAACCATGGAGACCATGGACATTGGTACATTATAACCAGAGAGGACATGGTTACACATCTAGTCCAGTCTTAACAATCAATGCAAATTACGGATGCACACTGCTGACAAAATCAAGGAGAGAGTAGACATTGTTAGTTTGTAGCCAATGAAGACATATTTACACATCTAGTCTGAACTATCAAAACAAACTTAGGACATACACTACTGACAATATCATGGAGACCATGGATATTGGAATGTTATAGACAACAAAGATGTATTTACACATCTTGTCTCCACAATCAATACAAACTTAGGAAAATCACAGTCTAATGCAGCTCTAAATAAATGTTATTTTAAGTTATATATGCAAGTTGGTCCAGTAGAACATCCTGAGTGTTATGGCAGTTGTTAAAGTCCTCTTTAAATTTGGGAAAACAATATGGATTGATGCCTGGTGTTTACATATTGTGTGTTGTTTGAATAAGACTTCGTTTACAACAGACCTATGGATACAAACACAATTCATGATATGTAAATCAAAGTCATCAAATCACCAACTGAAGTAAGTTTATACATTTAAAAGAACATTGAACGCATTCAATGGTTTATGATTCCTTGCACGTGTAGTCACAAGTCTTAAGAGTGCAAAAGTGAAAAACATTTTGCTGTAATTAAATGTTTCATTTTAGGACTGATCATCTTGCTGATAAATGTTTGACCTCAATATGCAATATTTATCATTTTATATATTTAATGAAGTTTTATGCATGTAACTTCCAATTCGATTCATGATAATTCACTTTACCATAACCGGATATTTCACTAGATTCACATTCATTATCTAATGCTTGAACACTAAGTAGGCAGATTATGAAATATGGGTGGATACAGTTTATTTAATAATCATAAAAATAGTTTGCATATCAGGGATGTCTTTTCAATATCTTTATGTGTGTTAAACCTCGCTTCAAAAAGGATGTTTTAACTTTACAGATGGATTGGATAATTATTTAATTTCGGTACAAGTCTTCAAGGAATTCATGATTATTTCCAATAGCAGTTTAATGTACTTCTTTTGTATGACATGTATAGCACGAATGTATTGTGAGTTTCCCATCAATTTTGTCTCACATGTGTGATATATTAATAAAAGTATCAAGTACTGTTATATGCACCAGCTTTTCTTCTTAGTTAGCTAAGTGGTTGGTATTTGATGCTTGGATCTAAAGGGAGATAATACTTTTTTGAAACATGTAATTTGATATTGGAGATCTATTCACAAGTTGTCCACTGGGCAATAGAAGACATGGTTTCAGGCATGTGTTTTGGCAGCTCTGGAGGAAAGATACACTCCAAAATTGTGGACAAGCACCAGGCGTATAAAGGGGGACCTTCCTAAAAATCATGATTTTACTTTATTCTAGGCTAATATGGTATAAGCAAGATTTAAGAATTTTTGGGAAATTTAACCATTTTTCCAATTGAGGACGTCCTCAGTTAGAATTGTGTCCTTGACACATTGGTGTGTAATCTCATGAATGTCCTCCACACACACACACACACACACACACACACACACACACACACACACACACACACACACACACACACACACACACACACACATTGGGCATAAAATAGACCCTAAAAATTTTCATTTTGTTATATCCTAATTCTTCAGTTGACCATTAATTTTGGAACCCTTTTAGATAGAAAAGTATTGACATCGAATGGCAGTTACATCAGATCCTGGTTCAGAATTTATCTGTATCATTTCAACAATATTATTTGGGGCAGAAAAGTTAATTAACCATAAAATGAATATTTATAGATGCATGTTACAATCATACAAGGAAAATTGTGCATATCTTGCCACACAACACATCATGTGAAGTTCCTCACAACTTTGCATGGGGAAGAAACTAGTCTAATTTTAGTTGGTCATCATACCAATATATTTTATAAATGAACAAAACTTTAAATTGGTATTTTTGTTGTCACTTCATCTTTGATGGTCTTACAAAATTGATAGTTAATAAAGATACAGAAAAAAATTAATGGGCATAAATTGTACTCATACATGTAGTAACCAATCCTGTGGCCTAGTGGTTATAGCATCCACCTTGGATGTGGGAAGTCACTGGTTCATATCCCCAGTAGAGTCATACCAAAGACTTATACAAATGGTACAAACAGCTGCCTTGCTTGGTGCTCAGCATTAAGAGGTTAGTGTTAGGAATGGTTGGCGTGGTGTCAGGATAATGCGACTGGGTAGGACATCATGCTTCATGTCTGCATTGTGATGCCCCCATGCTAGGCATCACTATGAACTGCCACACTACAGACATTGTAGTGATATGACTGAAAAATTATTGGAGCTACATTCAAAATCTAAATTACATGCACATACACATACTGAAGTTTTGATTAGCAGCAAAAGAGCACTGTTATTCTTTGCCCACATTTCATCCCATTTTCATCTGGAATGTAATTATTGTTTAAAAAAATCATGATATCTCTGTGTGCTTTGAAGTTATTGATTTCCCACTCTCCCATCAACTAGTATATTTCAGGCCATAAGATCAGATTTATTGACTATTATTCACATGTATGTATGAGAGTAATCACTTTGCTCTGTACTGTAGTTTTTTTGAAAACAGGCACATAAAACCTATTTGGTCACATCTTGTTTTTGTATTAGTATCCATAACTGGAGGAAAATTTAACACATTTTCATCCTTTTTCACATTTATGAAGTAGGATAACATTTTCTTTAACACTTTTTCAAGCATATACCAGTTAAATCCTATGATCCAGTTGGTAGGAAATGTGTGTTTTAGGGTTCCAGGGTCGTGGGTGGTCTGGGTCAGTACATGTATTGGTTTAGCATCTGTATAAACAAAGCCATTCATTAGTAGTTAAAGGATACATATGGAAAAAATATGTGTAAATTTTACAAATATGCTTCTGTGAGGTTGGGCTGTAGAGGATGTAAGTCTGAGCACTGATCTTTATTTGTGAGGAAAACCCTGTTGCCATACAATGCATGGTAATGTATGGTGAACTATTCAGACCAGAACCCTGTTGCCCTACAATGCTTAGTAAATGTATGGTGAACTATTCAAACCAAAACCATGTTGACCTACATTGCATGGTAAATGTATAGTGCATTATTCATACCAAAACCCTGTTGCCCAAGTTTGCTTGGTAAATGTATGTTGAACTAAAACCCTAATGTCCTACAAGCTTTGGTGAGTGTATGGTGCATTATTCAGACCAGAATCCTGTTGCCCTACAATGCTTGGTAAATATATGGTGAACTATTCAAACCAAAACAATGTTGCCCTACAAGCTTTGTGAGTGTATGGTGCATTATTCATTATTCATACCAAAACCCTGTTGCCCTACAATGCTTGGTAAATATATGGTGAATTATTCAAACCAAAACCCTGTTGTCCTACATCCTTCATCATCAATCCCTTAACCCAAGAGGTCATGGGGGCACCACAGTTGACTTTACAACCAATTCTCTCCATCTTTTCTGTTCTATACTGCCCTTTGGGAATCTCCAAATCCTATGCCTGTCCACTCCTTAATGCTCTATTCCCATCTCTTTTTCTGTCTGCCTATTTGCACATTTGGTGAGTATGTAGTGCAATATCCATAGTAAGACCCTGTTACCCTACCAGCTTGGGTGAGTGTATGGTGACTTATTTAAACCAAAGCAAGAGAGAATTTGGATTTATTTAGAAACAGCTATAAATTAGTTTTCTGTGGATTTATGAAAATTGTTGACCGTAACTATTAAGTGTGATCCATACAGATAATAGCCTGTTAAATATATACTTGCAAACTTGAATAAGACCAAACTGAAGATTCTGCCAGCCGTCATGAGACTTCACTCTTCTAAAAAAGATAGTCCAAAACATTGTTTATGCTGTTATATTATGTTATTATATATATTAGTAAATGTGTAAAACTTTTATATTTAAATTTTATTTGAACTTGAAAATACTTTTTTTTTTCAAACAAAAGCAGTATGGAAGAAGTTTCATGTGTGCACACTTTTGTTTTGCACCTATGTTGCCCCAGGTTTTATCCCCAGTCCCATAACTTGTGAGTGTTATATCCATCAAAGGTATTTGGTTACCTAAAATGGTGTCCACATGAGGTAGATATTTACTAAAAGAGGTGTTATCTTGCAGTCTTCAGAACATCAAAGACAATGTATAATGCACAATATAATGTTAAAATTCAGATTTCAAATTTCAGATAGAAGTGTTTGGTTGGATGGAAGTACAAGTGATGTCATACTTTAAAAAAAAATATTTTATACCTTAGGAGAACTACTACTATCTTGCAAATTCAGTCTTCCTAGCTAAAATACTTAGTCACCTGCCCACCTAGGTGGCAGTTAGATGAGTGATCTTCCTTTGATACTGGGATTGATGCCAAATTCCATGAATACTGAAATTATTAATGTAGTGGGAGGCATGCCATCCATATGGATGTATCTTGGGGGATGTTGTAGGGTGTATGCATATTATGATTGAGTAAGTATTATTGAAGAAACATATTTTACTTGAAAAAAATTTGCTTTTATAAATATATTACCTGATCATAATACCTTTAGAAAATATGTAGGAGGTAAAGGGAGTTAAATCCTCTTACACAAAAGAGGATGTCTCTGGTCCCCTAAATTATTTTAGGCAGCTTCTTGATAACCTGACTGGAGAATATACTCCATCATTCTGGGAGCAGCTTCGAAAGGGAAACTGTTTCCCTCCAGCAGATCTGGTGGAAGTCATTAATCCATGTCACTATAAAGCTGTTGAAGCAGCCATGAAGGTAACCTGTTGCTGCATGGAAATGCTTCCTCCCAAGTTGCCAGGTTGTGTTGAGCATTTTAGAGTAAAAGATCTCCGAGATAAAAACTGGTAACTCCATACCACATTATGGATAATATCAAGTAACATTTTCAATCAAATGCAGTCCTTGTGGCAATTACCTTAACTGCCTTGTGAGATGAATTTCATAGCAAACTCATTTGATTTGGTATTATTTTCTGCTATGTGGGACACATTACCCATTTTATCCAAGATGAAAGTGTCTGTTGTGATATATCATTACCCTCTTGGAGGTATGATGAGATGTGAGGTCTCCATCATCATACCAGCTCAGTTCTTTTTAAGTACCACTTCAGAACTCACACAGAGTCTTACAGATGACCTTGAGATGAAATGTCCAGACAAGTATTTCACTATAAAAGTCTGATTTCCCATGAGCAGGAGTATGTCAGAACTGTAAGTAATTCAGGTTGAATGATAAAGCTTATGTCTCACTAATTTTGCCTGTCATCACTAGTGCAAGTAGCTCTGGGCGTGTGTCTAAAATTTTCTTTTTGAGCACTGCAGTGGCACTGATGACGATGATTGTTAAGGTGACATTGAGTATTGTGATTAGGGAAGTGGCAGTAATGATGATTTGGCAGTGGCAGTGATAATGATTATGGTTGATACTATGATAGTGATGATCATGCCAGTTACTACAGTTACTACTACCATGACTCATACATCCAAGAATGGAATTTGCTGCCTGGATTAACTAGTGGGGCTTGATAAGTCATTACTGTGAAGTTAAGTTGGGTGGTTTGAAGAATGCCCCAAGAGTACCTATGTTTGGAAATTGAATATATTTTATAATGTTTTTTTTGCACCAGTCGGCCCCATAAAGTGTTTTTTTTATAAGGATCCATGATGAATTTCTTTGAAGGTCAGATTATTACCAAAATTAGTCTCATAACATCAGGTGAATCAGGTGTGAATAGTGTTTGATAACTTTTCAGCTGAAATATGCCAATTCTCCCAAAAACTTATTTGGTACTAAGCATTAAGAAGTTAAATGATTTTGCATTATGCTTCATTCAGAGCAGTAAAATCTTGCTAGATAGGTTTGGTTTGGATTTTGGGGGTTTGATGCCATTTTTCCACACATGCAAGGCTTTGATTAGTAGCTAGTATATATGGTGGAGGAAGTACCTGGGAAGACCACTGGGAGAACCACAGATCTGCAGGAAGCTACTGGCAACCTTTCATAGATGCCCATTTTGGTTGAACCAAGACTTAAATGCACACAGACAGAAGTGAGATGAGTCAGTGATCTGTAATTGCGAAAACTTTACACTAAGCCACCTGGGACACTTGATAGATAGGATTAGAGAAATATATAGCATACACACACCATAAAATTAATGGTGGAAGCCATTAGCTGTTCTCCTTTTGCCTGCTCTTGATTTGAGTATGCATTGTTTATATCTATGACCCAGCACTCCCATCTGATTGGTTAAGAGAAAAATAAGTATTTATTAATGGATTAGTACTTTAACTGACACAAAACAAAAAATACTCACAAAAATTCTCACAGGAAGATAACTTGCAAAGTGTTTAGTAAATTTTTTATATTGTTTTTATTCCCCATATATAGATAGCAATGGGTTGGGGAGCCATCATACTGTCTCACAGTTCATTATAAGTGCATGTTTTTTTACAGGGAAAAATGATTAACACTTGTTTGTAGTATTATATTCTAATTCTAAACCCAATACAGAATTTACTATTGGCTACTTTAGAGAAAGAAAGTACAAAAGAGAAGGAATATTTTATTGTAACTGTTTTCTACTTTTACATATGTATGTACACATGCAGTTATATATACATACACATATATATGTAAACATAAATTTTCATAGAGACTGGATAAATTGAATTTCATTACCACATAAATGACATCAGAAAAAATATATATTGGTAACAGACACTTGATAATACCATGTAGATGTGCTGAACTAATGAAACTCTAAGGTCAAGAAGACAATTTTTATTTGATATAATTATCTGATAATTTTAGAAAACAATTTGTCCAGGTTTCATACATGTATAGGACCTATTTTCAGATTTGAAGTTTATTTCATTTTATTTTGCAGATAAAACTGGAAAAGTATTAGACACACAAACATTTGATACATATCTAGATGGTGAGTAGTTTATTGTGTTATTCTTGTTTTATGTTATTAACTATACAAGTTTTTGAAAAATTTATTTTGTAACAGCTTTTTTAAAAAGAAATAGAATAATTAGTGATATTTTTAGAAATATAATTCTTGATCTGTCTGAATGCATGTGTTTCATCGAAACTCATATTTAAAAAGGAAATTCAGAGAACTACACTATTCCAACCATTAAGTGCAGTATTTTATGCATGCATACATACATACATAAATACATACATACATACATACATACATACATACATACATACATACATACATACATACATACATACATACATACATACATACATACATACATACATACATACATACATACATACATACATACATACATACATACATACATACATACATACATACATACATACATACATACATACATACATACATACATACATACATACATACATACATACATACATACATACATACATACATACATACATACATACATACATACATACATACATACATACATACATACATACATACATACATACATACATACATACATACATACATACATACATACATACATACATACATACATACATACATACATACATACATACATACATACATACATACATACATACATACATACATACATACATACATACATACATACATACATACATACATACATACATACATACATACATACATACATACATACATACATACATACATACATACATAATGAAGTTGAAGTGGCTTTATGAATACAAATACATTTACTAATCTTTTGTACAAAGTATTCATGGCCACTATTCTCCAAAAGACTTTTGTTGATCTTTTACTCATATTTTTTAATGTATAGATAAATGCAATGAAATGATTAATAATAATAAAACTCTATATCTGTCCAATTCATGGATTAATCTGAGTAGTAAAGCATTTTAGATAGCTCATTGCTTTTTTGCTTCATAACTAAATGAAATGTGCATTCACTAAAAAGGTATCTGCTTATTTGTATGGATTAATGGTGGAAGAAATTACAGTATGTAGTCACTTACAAGTCCAATCAACTGTAAACAGCATAGATCTTTATCTGCCATTACATAATGTTGTTTGTTATTACTCCTATCAAATTACATATGCCCTTTTCTACAATTGCATTTTGCATTGGCTCATCAGGGTCTCTGTAGTTTGTAGTTGGACATAAAAAGCAAGTACATATGGTACAAAGGTACACAAATTTCAGACATTATAGAAACTGTTAAATTTCTTATCTTTTCCTCAAATAATATATCATTATTTTAAATTCTTTATACATTACTTTATTAGAAATTCTTTTTATATTACTTTATAATTAACATAAAGGCTGATTCAATTTATCATGTTCTTGATTTCAGAATATTCATTGGTTCACTACCTCAAGAGCAAAGTGGAGCAAGAGAACATCATGATTGCAGCCAGCTTTGATGAAATGACAGAAAAGTAAATTTTCCTCCAATCTAAATATTTTTTTTAATTCACTTTTTATCTTTTTTCAGGATTTTTATGCATCTTAAAAGCACTTGTAATGAATGACCATAAAAAACTGTTCTGTCGATAGTATAGAGAGGTACTATTGTATTTAGCAAGTATGTGTGTGTATAAAGATGTTTACCTATTTCTAATAACATAGGTTTTCATCTTTGTAATATTTAACAGCATGTTTAACACACTATTGGTTACATCATGCCAAAGTAATGTGAGCTACTTGCCTTGGGTCCAAATAACACAGACTGTACTTTACCTTTTCATGCAGATTAAGTTTTGTGTCCTTTATACTTTTGCATGTAAGCTGTGAATAGCATTTGAAAAGACTGAAAAGTAAACAAACTCTCAAAGCAATAAAATTGATCTCATGCTCAGATTTTAAGAAATGTTGATCTTATATAACTTTGCTCCGAGTAAGACTGGAAACTGGAATCATGACAATTTCAGAATAGTCCTTATCTTTGTATGCCTACATATTTTTTTCCAAATTTAATTGATATTGAGTGACACTAAGTATGAACTTTCCTGTTAAAGGTTAACTTCAGTTTTCATACTGGGGCAGTTTGTGATTAAAATGTGCAGTAAGATCTCTATCTATATAGTTTGTAAGAAATAACAAGTATGATAAACAGCATAGCACTGATTAATTAAAACATTATGCTGTAACAGATTTGGGTTTGAAATGTTCACAGTTACGTGCATGTTACTAGTAAATAAATATTGTATTGCTGCAATCATCTATATATAAATTGATGATATTTAACCTTTTAGTTTGAAGACTGATGGTGTGAAGTGGCTGAAGCTGTTTGGAGGGGAGATAATCTCAGATCTGATGTTTAGAGACTCCTACATGATCATTGGCCAGAAAGGCCTACAGAGTGGTTATGCTATTGAATTTGTGAGTATATACTCTGTTGTTGAGAAAAGCAGGATAAAAATATATTTTTTGTAATATTTTGTGAATAATTCAGATTCAAATTGTACGTTACAAAATTCTTAATATTTCCTAATCAACTAGACACAGTGTCTCCCAACTCTAGTTGTCCTAGAAATGCAATTTTTGTAAAGCATCTGACATTCTCAAAATTAATGTTTCACAACTCTTTTTCACCATATTCTATAAAGATCACTTCTGCATATAAGAATTGTTCCAAAGGTGACTTTTGTATTCAGTCACATTCCTGATTGCTAAGGTAGTGTTATATGGAAATACTTTCTGTCTTGTGAGTATAGTACCTTAAAGATTTATGTCACCAAGATTTGCTTTTAAACTTGTTCCTTACCATAACTCAGATAGGTTTGATTATTACAGTCATATATTTATTTGAGTTATGCCAAATGCAGAACTTTGCAAACATCATTGCTTCAACATTTTTTGTGCAGCTTCATCTTAACAAGATCTTGGAAA
This sequence comes from Potamilus streckersoni, assembly GCA_016746295.1. Classification (NCBI taxonomy): domain Eukaryota; kingdom Metazoa; phylum Mollusca; class Bivalvia; order Unionida; family Unionidae; genus Potamilus; species Potamilus streckersoni. The sequence goes on from JAEAOA010001895.1 coordinate 200,592, forward strand.
CATTTGATGAAGAGCACATTATGCACATATGCAGAGTTATGGCCCTTGATCAACTTAGCATGGGCATTGCTAAAGAAAAACACTTGATGACTCTGGCTTCTACTTTTGTAAATACTAAAGTTGCTATGAATCTTCATGTAAAAATAGGAGCTTAGATATGTTTAATGATGAGCACATTCTGCACATATGTAATTTAAACCTTCTTTTGCTGTGTAGCTTTATCTTACCAGGAGATTGATATAGTTCCACGATAAGTAGATTTGGCTTTTATTTCTAACCAACATTGCCCTAGATCAGTTTGGAATAGATGTTCCGATGGGTCATAGACATTCTAGCATTCAGAATTTTTGTTTGACTTCAATCAAATTCACAGTGATTCTTTCTCTTGATAAGATTTTATGAAATCAGTGATTGCCAGATTTTGCCAATATTATACATAGTTATGTCCTTTGATTGACTTAGATTAGGCATCACACCGGCTTGTGAATCCACAAATATTCACTTTTATTAAAAACAAAGTGGCTATGAAGCTCAACTCAGCAAGGTCTCAGATGGCAGTTCTGGCTACATTCCTCTTTTCGATTTGATTCGAACTGACCTGACTGTAGCTTCATCATTTCAAAGTCTCTGATGACTTTTATGCAGATCTGACTCTGAAAGTGTGGCCAGGGGAGGAGATATTTCAGTGATATAATACTTATCGCTATTGCTAACAACCACAGCTGGAGTTCTGAAACCAGGAAGGAAAAGGAATCATACTGGATACGCCGCCTTAGAACATTGAAACCAAGCGGTCTAAACCAAGAAGACTAGAAAATGAAAACTATGCACTAGTAAAATTTAACATTTTCTAAATCTTCTTATTATCCTTCAATTTTTACTATAAGAATAACCGGTATAGAATCAAATATCTGGATATAATCTGCGTTACATATGTACAAAAAGTAAAAATAGATGTTGCTTTGGCTTGTAGACTTTTAGGGAATTATAAAAACGTTTTCAGTTTCCGCATCTAGTCTATACAAGCTGGTTGTATTTATAGTTTTAGCACATGTGAAGACAGCCATGTAGAGGTTTACAAACACGTTTTTGTGTTTATTTGTTTATCGTATATATGTTTTGTATTTGCCTTTGAAAAAGACTCATTAGGAGTCGAAAGCGCTTAGGCTAGTTAGTTACAAGTTTCGTACTGTTCGTCGTCAGTTTATTGCATCTATTTTAATTAATCCCTGACACACGTGATCCCTTGGTGGATTCAGTACACTTGAAAGGGTTGTTATTCGCCATATGATTAGTATTCTTTTTATATATATATATATATATATATATATATATAATACATACTGTTCAGATTTGTTTCATTTAGATTTTTATTATAAGTGTATGCATTTTATATGCAACTCTTCCTCAAAATAATTAATTTTGAAAATATGAACTATTTATTCCATTTCTTTGCTTGCAGATGAAAAGAAAGTCAAACAAACCATATGCCCCTCCACTAGAAAAGGCAGGATGTTTTGCAGTACCGAGTAAGTCAGTTATTTATCATGATTTCTGTCGGGAAAGAAAAGGTTAAAGCTACTCATTGAGTTTCATAAATTTACATACTTAATTATTTGCTTGGTTTTTATAGCACATTAAATGCATTATTGACCATATCATGCTGAAGAAATGGGAGGTAGATGCCTTTACCAAAGACTTGCTGAGACAACAGACATGGGTTGGCCTGGGTGGGTATCAAACCTGCAACTCCTGGATTATGAGTCAAATACTCTACCAACTGTACTAGCGCCACTCCCTACATACATGCATGCATCCTTCCATTCATTCATCCATTTCCTCACAACTTGCTCATTTACAACACAATGGGATTTGGCCTTTTGTGACGAAATGATTCTGTGTGATGCCATGAAGTGATACAACATCATGTATAAAACAAAAATCGGATTGGGAAAGCTGTATCATTAATAGCATGATATAAATGGGATTATGGAAGCTGTGTTAGTAATATGATGTCAATGGGATAGTGAAAGTTGTATCAATAATATGATATAAATGGGATTATGGAAGCTGTGTTAGTAATATGATGTCAATGGGATAGTGAAAGTTGTATCAATAATATGGTGTAAATGGGATTGTGGAAGCTGTGTCAGTAATATGATGTCAATGGGATAGTGAAAGTTGTATCAATAATATGATATAAATGGGATTGTGGAAGCTGTGTTAGTAATATGATGTCAATGGGATAGTGAAAGTTGTATCAATAATATGGTGTAAATGGGATTGTGGAAGCTGTGTCAGTAATATAATGATATAAACGAGATCATCAGGAGCATGATGTCAGTGCAAAATATGGTACCTGAATATCTTTTTGAGTTCTTATATATATATATATATATATATATATATATATATATTATTTAGAGAGAGAGAGAGAGAGAGAGAGAGAGAGAGATGATATCTTTCTGGTGTGCAAATAGTCCCATGAGTTTTGATGAATTAGCTCGAAATTTGGTGTGAATGTATATACCATTTTCTGATAATTATGTTATTTGCAATTAGTACTGTCGAGTTTGATGGATCACCCTGAAATATGGCGTACATTATTCAAATGAGTTGGACATGTTTCCTATTGTTCAGTCATTACACTAAGACAACTTTTTTTTAGAGTTTTACCTGATTAATTTTTCATAATCCTTGTCAGTATTCTTTGTTTTATGTTTGTACATGCATACATTCTTTCACAGTTAATGCTCAGTTTTACTTGTACCACTCAGCAACACTGAGCATAGGTGGTGGTATCTGTATCCTATGGGAATATAATGACTTTTTCATTGAACTTTTTGTGTTGTCATTGTCCTATTGTTGTTATTGTTGCCATTATTGTGGTCATTGGCCTGAGTGTTAAGTTGTTTAAGACATAAATTTGACTTCTCAGAATCTGTTATATAATGTGGTCAAGAAATATAAATGTATCTTTATGTTGAAAAGTTATTAAGGTATGTCACAGTGACCTACTTTCCAAGTTTTTGCATTTGCTCCATTTTTAGATAAGCATGTACAATGATCTCCTGTCAAATGCATTAAGTCAAGGAATGACTTTCACATTCACACATATGTAGTGACTCTCTTTAGGTTTGAAAATCATTATTTTTGCAAAGCAGGTGAAACAAAATGTTTAACAGAATTGTCTAATGACATGACATTCCCTATAATCACTAAGAAAGTTGTATACCAAGTAATTGTTCATCATTTCCTTCTAGTGGGTCCAGTCGGCTTAGAAAAGGATATGCTTCCTCAGTTGCAGCCTACAGCAGACCTTAAGGTGGGAGAAAATCTTTCCAATTGTGGACGAAATGACCCTTGTCCAGCAGACACTTTTCCAGTCATGTTGTACACTGGTGAAAAGAGTGAGCAATTTCCTCAGATTTGTGTCAGTGGCCAAATGTAAGTCAGTGCCATATTATGATAAATGTTATTAATAAGAAAATCTGGGATATACATTAAAGCTAATGCATGTTATCATTACCTGTTCATTTGTAGTGGTCACATTATATAAAATTATTGAAATAGTAATTTGACTTGATCTTAAATCAACTTTTCATTTGTTTGATTATGCATGCATATTTCTTGCATACAAATTGTCATGATAATTATTTCAACTATATATTGAAGTGATACAGTAAAATGTTGGAATGGTTTCTTACAATGATACTTTGTATTTAACATTAGTTACAATATTATTCCTTGATACATACGATACAATATCTTGCACACAGAATAATTTATTTTAGCATGTTTTGGAAGGATGGTCAAATCTAATTTAATGCATTTCATCATATCTTACAACATATTACTCGTCTGATCATTATACACTTTAGCATACCATATGTACTTGCTTATAAGTCAAGTTTTGCTGCAAAGAACATTGGCCCTGACTGCCATCATAAAATGTGCCTGGAGACCAGGTTCATTGCTGTTTGTTCTACTGATTACTCCTAGCAAACAGCAAAGCTCTATATTTGTTGGTGCAGTATGCAGTGGCTGATCATGGACTGTGCATTTGGACCTGACTTATGATTGAGTATAGATGACAGCTGTAAGTAAAGTTGATTTGTACCATTCATTAGAGATAATATCAACAAGTCATGCTTATTCTGAATTAAAGTCATTAAATTTACTGTATAAATTACAATGTCCTTGAATGATCCTAAATCAAAAGGGAGCAGTTTAATGCTATCCAATATATATATATATATATATATATATATATATATATATATATATATATATATATATATATATATATATATATATTACTGATATAACCATATCATGTTAACATTAGCATGACATTAGCAATCCAAATATCTTGTTTTAGAATAATGACTAAAGATGTAAATGGTGGTGGAAGAGGACTGAATTTTGTAGTTGTTAATCCAGAAACAGGAAAGCCAAGCATGGCATCTAACTTTGATACTTATGATAAAGGTAAGTGCCGTTTCTTGTCCTTCTGTCATTACCATTTGTACTTATAAGTCAAGTCAAATTGCAACAAAAAAAGATTCTAATGTGCCTGCAGATTATGGTTTATATTGTTTGTTCAACCGATTACTTCTAACAAACTACATGAAGTAAGGGTCTCCTAGTGCATTGTGATGGCAGATGTCAACCTGTGCAGTTTGCAGTTGGACTCGTCTTATAAGCGAGTATGTATGGTAATCAGTCTATCTGACTGTCCACAAGCATTTTCGTTTTAGGAGCATTACTTACAGACTATTAATGAGATATCTATGAAGCTTGTTCGTATTGGACTAGTGTTCTGATGAGCATTTTGCTATTCACAAATTTTCAGTTTTAGTATTTTGTATGATTTAGTCTATGTTTGTCTATCATTCATTCATTATCTACATTGCAATTTCCAGAGAAGAACTCCAAAACAATTTAAAATATCTGTGATGTAGATGCACCCTTTGCTATTTACAGTGTTTTTGTTTCAGTATTTTTAACATCATCTTTGTCTGTTCATCCTTCCATGTCTCACACTTTAATTTTAGGAACATCACTCCAGATCCATGTAAAATCTCTCGATAAATCTTATCACATTTATTAGTTTATGCATTCATGCCAACCATTATGCTTTTGGTGTAATAGTTATGCTTTTTTCACTAAATTATGTCTTGTGCATAAATATTTTTATGATTATGGTTTATTGGTATATCCCCCTTCTTCCAAAAATTAACAATTTATTTTCTCATTTTTTTTAACATCCCACTAATCGCACAGAACATATTCTAGAAAAGAAAGACATCTTCTTGATAACTATGATATAAGAATACACTTGTCTGTAGACTAGCAGTGACTTTCCTAACAGTGTTATGTTCTATTTATAGCAGCTACCCTATTTCCAAGAAACATGCTGTTTTGTACTTCCAAACTTTTGACCTCGGTTTCTATATGTAGCAGCTGTCTGGCTTAGGAGAACAGACTGGTTTTCTAACTTTTAATCTTTACTCACATATTCTTTGTTATACATCATATGAGGTACAGAACCATTATGTAGGTATTTGGCGGTAAACGTTAAGTTTAATTATTTCTAGTCAATGTGTATGTTACAGAAACAATGCTCATTGCAGGCTGTGTAGAAAGGATTTTAACATTGGTCATAGTGTAAACAAAAAAGTCTTGAAATAGCTAATTTTGCTAACTCCAATACTAATACTCTTTTTCTACAGCAGAACTAATTTGCAGAAACAAATTTTATAAATGCAGTGGCATTATTTACTGAGTTCTTGATAGAACACATACTACCCCTAGTGGTAGAATACAACCTTGGTCCATTGTTCAAATGGATGCTTCCTGATGCCAAAAATTTTAAAAATATGTATGTGCAAGAACAAAATAATTTAACATTTTTAAGTGTTTAGCAGAAGACATGAAAATTGGGCCCTTTATTATTGCAATAGACAGGAGCATGAAATACATGTCAAACCCTGGTAAGGTAAAAGTGTTGTTGTTGTTGAGCTTAACGCCATTTTTCAGCACACGATAGGCTATTCATGGCGGCCAGTATTAATGGTGGCGGAAGAAACCGGGAAATCACCGAAAAGAACCACCGACCCATGAGAAGTTACTGGCAAGCTTTCTCACATATCCACATTCGCCGAATCCTAGACTCAAACCCACGCAGACAGCGGTGAGATGGCAGTGATCCATAACGGACAGCGCTTTAGACCACTTGGCCACTCGTGGCCCCAGAAAAAGTGTAATCCATGTAGACAAAAAGAGTAATCTGAGCAGATTTGTACAATGATGGAGACCAAATTATGATAACAAAAAGTTATACCCAGTCAGTGTAAGAGACTTTGACAACATAAATGGAATGGGCAAGGTGAGATTGCTTTTCTTTCATTACCAGAATTAACAGCAGATTCCACTGGATAAAACATTTTCTAATTGTTTGATAGTGTTTTAAATAAACATAAGTTGTCAGAACTGTCTGGAGTTTTCAGTTGCATTCTGTATTTTGAAAACGTCTCCATTATTGTACAAATCAGGTTGTTTACTACTTTTTAAGCTTAGAATATGAAAACTTGAAGCAGTAATTGTTGTTAAAAACCAGAGGGGTAAATAAATAATTTTGGACATATGTGCTATGAATTTTATTATGTTATATGTTGATTACTCTTTTTCTGCTCATTTTACTCTTTTTATCTACATGGATTACACTTTTTCCTTGCTAGAGTTTGGCATGTATGCTTGTTGTCCAGATGTGCCATTTGCAAATAACATTTCTCCAACAAATACAGTATCCAATCACATTAGGATAAGTTTGTTGCTACCTCCAAATCCACCTTTCTGAGAATATGGAAAAACATCTTTCTCTCTGTATAGTTTGTAGACAAAGGGAAGCTACTCTTACAGGTCAACTTTCTCTTTCTACCCACTTGGTGACTAACAGTATATCCTGTTTAAAGAAGTTTTGAATTTTTGCTCTGCATTCTGATATCCTCCATACAGTCCAGTTAATTCATTAAATTATATATGTTGAATGCATTCCTCCACATTTATTTATCAGTGGTACAGTAAGTGAAAATATTGTTTTATATGGCACACACATTTTTGTAAACTGTAGTGAATTTATTGATATTTTTAAGTTATATTGTCCTTTTTATCTCATTTGACTTTGAATGGCAGTTTCCCTGGTGAAAGTTTCTGTCATTAGGCATTTACTCTTATTTTTTATTTTGTTTTATAACATAGCTGGCATTTTTTTTCAATTTTACAGAAATAGTACAACAAATGCAAGAGATTCAGATTAGTAGAAGACTTGAAGTGACTCACAGCAGGAATACCCCTCAAAATTCCACAATCAGAAATTAGGATTTGTACAGATGGAATACCCCTCAAAATTCCACAATCAGAAATTAGGATTTGTACAGATGGAATACCCCTCAAACACCCAAAACCAAAAATTAGGATTTGTACATCAGGAATACCCCTAAAAATTCCACAACCAGAAATTAGGATTTGTACAGAACGAATACCCCTCAAAATTCCACAAACAGAAATTAGGATTTGTACAGAAGGAATGCTCCTCAAAAACCTACAACTAGAAATTAGGATTTGTACAGATGGAATACCCCTCAGAAAACCACAACCAGAAGTTAGGATTTGTATAGATGGAATACCCCTCAAAAACCCACAACCAGAAATTAGGATTTGTACATCAGGAATACATCTAAAAAATCCACAACCAAAAATTAGGATTTATACAGCAGGAATACCCATCAAAAACCCACAACCAGAAATCAGGATTTGTACAGATGCCAGTCTGTTGGGTTGGGAAGCACACTTGCTGCCAGACTTGACAACAGTCAGTGACAAGTGGACATGACAGAAGATGGCTCTTCACAGAAAATGAAAGCCATCTTTAAATGCATTCAGTAATTGGGTTGAAAATTTGTGCAGACATACAATCCTAATACTAACAGACAATTTGGTAGTGGCATTGTATCTCCTCAAACAAGGATTGACAAAATCACTAGATTTTGTGTCATGGTATGGGATTACTTTCACTTGTGTAACTGATAGTAGAAAAATACTCAGGTTCACCACATACCATAACAGCTCAACATTTAGCAAACTTATTGTTGAGGAAAAGACAGCAATTTCACTCAGAATGGTCTCACCATTCTTCCACATTAATTCAAGTTAGCCACCTGATGAGAAATCTTTTTATGACAAGTTGGGACAGTAAATTTCTTTTGTAACACCCTTTCTAGACCCAGAAGCATAGACTATAGATACTCTATTGTTAATCTGGGAGGGACTGTGACATTCTTTCCATCATTTCTGATACCAACTATAGTTCAGAAGTGAGGGACACAAACTGCCAAACAATTCTAATCACCCCTCTTCAATGTGACAAATCCTGGACCAATGATTAGATCTCTTTGGCAACTGACATTCCCAGGAAATTCATGGTAACCCCCACCCTGAACAAGCAGCCCACATCTCCACTATTCCATCTGTTACCAAGGAAACTCCTTCACACCTGGCCCTTGTCAGGGATGCCTTGTGCATAAAGGTGTTTGGATCTTTGATTGTGGAGTGGATAACAACAGCTAGAACATCTTCCACTCTTAAGGAATATGAAGGAAAATGGAAGGTTTTAAATGGCTGATGTCTCACCACTCTCTGCCTCCATTCCTCAGCTGTCCAGTGACTTTCTATTTATCATTGAAGCCAAGAAGTGAGCTCCAAAATGAAATCTCTCTTGATGCTGAGATCACTTAATCCATCCAAGTTCAAATTTCTGTCATCCGTATCCTTCATTAGCCTATCATATAAAACTTGCTTACTGATAACTCTTGCTTCTGCATGCATAGTCAGTGAGCAACATGTCCTCTCCATGGACCAGAAATGCATGCAGTCATGCCCTGATGGGTCCTAATGGCTCAACCTGATTTCATTGCCAAAATTAGTTTGCCATCACCAGTCAAATTACAATTGACTATTCACCCTCTATCCTAACTCAATACATTGAGAGAGGCAAAGCTCCAAGAATCCATAATGCTCTTAGATATTTTCTGAAGCATATAGAGAATATCTGCATTGGCAGGACCAGACATTTTCTGATGTTCAAGTCTGGAAAGCAATGCATAACACCCCAATCGCAAGCTGCTAGGTTAAAGGGAATTATAAAATATTGTATACTGACCTCACTCAGGAACAGGTACACTTCTTGAAAATCATGGCTCAAAAATTATGTCCAATTTCTCTGAGACTGGTATTCATGCCATGCAAGTTGTGTTGAGATGCTGTTTAATAAATGAGAGTGATGGACCATAGGGAACTCTAAGTAAAAGTCTTTGCATAAGATGTAGGAGGTAAGGAATATGTCATCTCTAGATGACTTTTGGGTTGCAGAAAATGTTGTTTTTTTACACTTGAAGTAGGATATGGCAGTTGTGTAGTTGTGTAGGTGCCCACTATCCAAATTAAAAATGAAAATAGCAATTGAAAACCCTCCCATAACTCAGTGGTTATTGTCCACACAATGTCATGATGTTATGCAATGAATTGTGCAATTTCTGGTCAGGTAAGTTAACTGAAAAAATGTTGCATGTGTATCATCTTGACTATATGGGATGAGGGTGAAGAAGTGTAAAGTTATGCAACTCATTGATGCTGTTATCAGCCTTAATTTTTGCATATGAAATGAGCAGTGATTACATAAAATATATTTAATTTTTGGCAGAGATACATGTATTTGTACATGTATCAAACAAAATCAAAAACTGAATATTATGAATAGTAAAATACATGTGCACTCATCAACCAATTTCCCTGCATTCATAATATTAATTTTATATATTTGCAGATAAGTACAATCACTTCTGTTGGTCATATAATAGAAGTACTTTCGTGTTAATATATGTCATTTGTGTAATTACAGAGAGTATCAATATGGAAGATTTCCTGGAATCATTATCTACAAATGACATAATACTGGGAGTTGCATTTGATGATGCTTTCAGAAAGTAAGTTAAACTTTATTAGCACTACAGTACTCTCTCATTATTACACTGTCCATGGCAACCCTAGAGTATGGTATGATGAAATGTATGATACTGTAATCACTCCATATAACACTGACAGAGCCCTGGGTGGGTGAGTTATCTAAGGTTCTTGTCTTTATGGATCACTGACATCTCTCTCTGTGTGGGTTTGAGTCTTAGACTTTGGCAATGTGGGTATGTGAGAAAGCTTTGCCATTAGGCTCTTGTGAGTTGGTGGATTTTCCAGGGGATTTTTTGGGTTCTTTCTGCACAAGATCTAAATGCCACCATATAAAACATGTCATGTTTAGAAAAATTGCATAAGTCCACAATAACAACAACATAACACACTCCATGGGACCATGGTGAATACCACCTTATAATGAGACCGGCTATGATGAAAAACATGATACAGTACTTATAACACTGTCCATGAGATTCATATAGTATTATGCCTTATATAGAGACTACCAATAACGAATTACATGATACAGTACATCCTCATAACACAGGAGTCTACAGTTTTATCAATAAAGCATGACAAAATTTCTGACTACATGAAATCACCTTAATGGTATTATACAATAAAAAAGGAATGCAAATCAACCACAAGCCTCCGCTCGATTCAAATTTTCTCACGCATCTTTTATCCCTTCAGAATCGCATGAAGACTGAAAAACTACACATATCCATTAAAAAAACAGTAACGTACCTTCTCATCACTATGGAACGACCATTGCATGAATCCAATCTAGCGAATTAACCTTTATTTTCACCATTATGGTCACAAACCTTGGGAACATGAACCATTTGAGGAAGTAGCACATTTGTACTAGCTTTTACTCTGCAGTAAATATGCATTAGGGTCCAATAATCATTCCGAACACGGCGCATAATCAGTTTTCTTTTAATACTAGGGAAATTTATAATATTTTCTTCTTCACTATCATTTTATGATATGAAATAAAAACTCAGTGTAACAGATGATCTTACCAAGTGGCAATCTCTAGAAAATCTATCCAACACATTTTTAATCTTCCGGGTCCATCATCCGTCTAGGCTCGAGTTTTGAATATGATGAAATCATCAACCGTTATTTGTACTATCAGAACTTTAACTACACATTTCTGTTATGGAAATTGAAACAAAAATTATAAAATGATGCAATCTGAAGAAAAAAAACAAGTTGAACATTTTATCTTGTAAAATTAATTTCATGTCGTTATTTAGCCTGTGGTACAAATGGGCTACTTCCTCAAATGGTTCACGTTCCTAGGGTTTGTGACCGTATTGGTGAAAATAAGGTTAATTTGCTGGATTGGATTCATGCAATGGTCGTCCCAGAGTGATGAGAAGGTATGTTACTGTTTTTTTAATGGATATGTGTAGTTTTTCAGTCATCGTGTGATTCTGTAGGGATAAAAGACGCGTGAGAAAATTCGAATCAAGTGGAGGGTTGTGGTCAATTTGCATTCCTTTATTATTGTATAATACCGTTACGGTGATTTCATGTAGTCAGAAAATTTGTCATGCTTTATTGATAAAACTGCAGACTCCTGTGCTCATAATAACCCTATCCATCTTACCTAAAAACTAATGGGTTATTAGTTTGTCCTCCTTTTTTCAACATACAGTCAAAACTGCAATTTTAGTTAATTATTGTCTGTAATGGAACAGCAGTGTTACAAAAAAAATATTATTTTTGTTTTAATTCCTTAGAGAGGATTTTACATGGAATGTTTGTAAATTGCAGTTGCAAATATAGAGATTAATATAATGCAGGAATGACTTGCTGTTACAACTCATTGGTCACAAACTAAGAACAGAAACAAGCAAAACCAGCAAGTTTTGCAGTATTAATAAATAATTAAATTAATAATGTTTTAAAATTAAAATGTAAGAGGAACTTAAAATTATTATGAATTGAGTCTAAATGAATCCTAAAAAGTTCTATTCATGTTCAAAAGAATCAAATGTACAATTTAAAATGAATTTAAGATCCTCAAATATATGTATGACATTGGCATTGTCCAGAATTCCTTAGAATAATAGTCCCAGATAGTATTCTAGTCTGCTGAGCAGCTTGTAGTTCCAATGAATAATCCAAACAAACATCTCCTTTCAGATTATCTAAACAGGACATTGAGCACATCTGTAGACAGATTGATTTTAACATATGAGACAAGATGTCCAAATTAGGAATGAATTTGATTTCTCAGTTCTCTCCATGTTTACAGATTCATGAGTTTATTTTGATTATATGTCGCAAATAATCCATGTGACAGATCTTAGTACTCAGTCTAATATTTCATAATACATGTTTACATGACCAAACTCAGCCATTGGGAAATAACTTATTTTCAACATCTATTTATAGCTTAATATCTATAATAAAGAATCTATACCCATGAACAAAAAATTAACTGTTGTTCAGTTTATAGAAGACCAATACAATTTACAGTCCTGAAGAAAGTTACACACAATATAGGTATGTATAGTCATGTACCAAAAGTTAGATATACATAACATTTTATGCATCTTCACTTCTTGAATATTTGTGTGTGTGTGTGTGTGTGTGTGTGTATGTGTGTGTATGTGTGTGTGTGTGAATGTTTGTTTGTTTGTGTGTGATTTGGATTGTTAATGTAGCTTTTAACAGTTTTTGTCATATCACTAACACTAACCTCTGAATGCTGAGCACCAAGTGAGGCAGCTGCTAGTACTATTTTTAGGCATCATTGGTATAACTTAGCTGGGGTTTGAACTCACAACCTCCTGCATCTAAGGTGGACACTTTAACCAAATAGACCACTGGAGCAGTCTGAATATCTATGAAAATTGAACAATACAAATTTGTTTCAAAAGTTACAAACTTATTTTTACATATCAAGTATGCACACATTTGTTATAGAAAAGGCATTATATACTTTTTCTTTCAAAACTAAATAAACAGGGTAAAGTTGCACAAACATATGCTTCTTTCGTGTTACATACAGCTAACATAGCAGTTTTTTTATTTGTCTGTTATTCTTTGTTAACATAAATTTAAATCATTCTATCTTATATTTTAGCCATACATTTCATCGCTGCATTTAGATATTGTCATTTGACCCCCTAGACATGGAAAGCAGATCTATTCTCACTGTTAAAAGGTTAAATTTTGAAGTTACTAGTAAATTGTGAGCTGATATAAACTTTTGTAATAGCACAAGTGCATTCATCATTCACTAGAACATCAACATTTTTTGTTAGAGTTTTATGTTAGAATGATTTAGAAAGTTATGACATATATCCTAATGCTTTTCCAATGTGAGATTTATCATTCTCCAGAGCCTGTATTTTTCTTTCTTATCTGTCCAAATTAGAATGCCAAACTTTAACTTTCAGGTTGCAATTTCATCCTAAGGAACTATTGAACAAGCTAGGAAGCAGCCAGATTCAGAACCTGAAGTTCCGAGATGTCTGGTATTTTGTGGGACAGAAAGGAATTGATGGCTTTACACCTTATGAAAAGGTACCAGTCTGTTACTGTTGATCATATTAATTAATTTGCTGACAAATGCTTCACACTTCTGATGCTTGTGATACTGCAGATGACTATCATCATCCAATTTAGTGAAAGTGCAGACACTCTGTACTGTTTTCCAAATGATATACTGAACTAATATTAAGCTACCAGTTTTTGCAGATCTTGGCTGCTCATACCAAATGACTTCTTATATTGTCTTATTGATACTAACTGCACTGTTAAGATGCTGCAATGATAGCTTTAGAAAAGCATATAGCTGCCGTTTGATTTATCTGTACCTATTTATTGTGTAGCAAACTAATATTCTGTCTTACAAGCACTACTTGCAAAAGATCAATTGCAATAGAAATGACATATTTATATCATATTAGGTCTAGATTTCAAATGGTTAAGAAAAATGCTTGTTTTCAACCATTAAGTCAAAGGTTATGATGTCAGACACAAAATGAGATAAATGTACAATGTTTGTAATAGCGATTGCTCAAGTTGTTCATGGCCATTAAAATATTTAGATGGTTCATTAAATTTCAACATAAACAAGGCATTCAGAAATTTGTGCTTTTATAGGGATATTTGTACCTTGAAGTTGCTCACAACCACTAGTTAATATTCTGTATGTGGTAATCCAGTAGTACTTGCCTTTTCCATTCATCCCTTCCTCCCTCTTTCCCTTCATTTTGTAATCACTGCAGTTCAGCAACCCTTCCACATAATTGGATACAAGTTGGTTGGTGAATTGCCTATCACATGTTGATGTGCTCTTTAAAGGTTTCATTATTTTAAGTCCAAAATTTACAGATATTACCTGTTGGGTGTAAACCCTTTCTCATAGACATAGATGCCTTTTATGGGTGTGTACTTTGTCTGAGACCTAAATGCCTTTTGTGGATGGGTAACTTGTCTCACAGATCTAGATGCCTTTTATGGATGTGTACCTTGTCTCACAGACCTAGATGCCTTTTATGGATGTGTACCTTGTCTCACAGACCTAAATGCCTTTTATGGATGTGTACCTTTTCTCATAGACCTGAATGCCTTTTATGGATGTGTACCTTGTCTCACAAACCTAAATGCCTTTTATGGGTGTGTACCTTATCTCATAGACGTAGTTGCCTTTTATGGATGTGTACCTTATCTTATAGACCTAGATGCCTTTTATGGGTGTGTACCTTATCTCATAGATGTAGTTGCCTTTTATGGATGTGTACCTTATCTCATAGACCTAGATGCCTTTTATGGGTGTGTACCTTATGTCATAGACATAGTTGCCTTTTATGGATGTGTACCTTATCTCATAGAACTAGATGCCTTTTTTGGGTGTGTACCTTGTTGTGGTTCTATCTTCTTATTAGCACTCATCTTGGATAGAGTTGTTTTTGAGAATTTAGTTTTATCGTCTTTAGTGATGCTGCTTGTGGTTTTGTTTTATAATGTATTTTGATAAATTTGGTATGAAGGTTGTGACATAGACTTACATATGCTTTGATAAATTTGGTATGAAGGTTGTCACATAGACTTACATATGCTTTGATAAATTTGGTATGAACCTTGTCACATAGACTTACATATGCCTTTATGGGTTTATTTTCTCTGTATGAATGTCACTTTTTGTTTTTTAACATGTTCAGGGTTATATAAATGGTGTAAGGAAGTAAGTTTCTTTAAAAGAAAATACCAGACAAAGAGGGAGATTCCATACAACAGTATTGGTCAGTATTGTCAGTGACAGAAGTTGAATAGAACCCAGATCTGGAATATTATGCTGGATAAACAACCTTGCATTTTTCAAGGCGGAATTTGGCTGTTACTTAGAAATTTCTTGTGTCATCTTAGATTGAGGGAAACATGTACCAAATGAAAGAGGTTTTTTTTCAGAATTAATCAATCATTGGTATGTTAGCATCATAATTTGAAAACAGTTGCCATGTTAGATTTGTGAATGTCAAAATTTGATAAGAGTCTGCATCTCTAAAGATACAAAATATAAGAATTAATTTATTTACATGGGTGGTTAAGACCTTAAACTCAGTGATATCTGGACTGTGTAGAAGGATATTTTTTTACAGGGGTTTTATTGTTATAATTTAGAATCACGATCAGTCTTTCTGTCAAAAAAAGCATCTCTTAATATAACAAACATAAATTTAAACCAATACAGTCCAACAGACAGAAGTGCAAGAAAACCCTCCCATTTTTCACTTTTCACAGAACATCAGTGCAAACCTTTAATACCACAAGAACACAGAAATTTAGGAGGTGCTAAATTTTGGCACAATAAAAATTAATCTGCATATTTTAGCCTAATGAACGTAAAGTATCTTGTGAATAAATTGTTTATTTCATCTCTACTCATATAACATACAGAGTGTTTATCATGTGTCTGTTTTTGTTTCTAGTGTGTACTCAAAAATCTTACAAAGGTATCCATGTTCCAGTTGTGTGGTGGTAGTGGCACCAATAATGGGAAGCTATAAAGGTTTCTGTATTTCAGTCCATATCTATTGCATTTGTAATTATATTACTTCCTGTAGGCATTCATCTTAAAAAGCAACACTCAATAAAATGAAAATTAGTTCACATGACCTTTTTGCTTTATAGTCCACATTTGGTCCAGGGAAGCAATTTAAAGATGGCTTTATATGGAATTAATGTTTTTCAGATTAGTTTTTCTGGTATTGATGCTGAATGGCCAACTCCACTGAAAGATTCATTTTGTCTTCCAAAGAAATGTAAGTATATAGGAGACTGATAGAGAACTAAATGGACATAAGTGAACACTTATTCTCTACTTTATATATTTTGAATGGCAATAAAGTGCCTCATATTTTGTCTGCTGTTGATCTTAACATCTGCTGGTCGCAGTCAGATTAAATTTAGTTCGGTAAACTTAGAGCCATAGTCACTGAGTGCATTTTGTTTTAGTGCAGTGTCTGTACAACCATATATGTATCTGTCTCAGAATGCATATTCACATCTCCATCCATTGATACAGTCCTCAGTGTTGAAAGTTCTAAAGTTCTGTTATGCCCGCCCTCTCCCACAAATGTGGTTCCTATTGAAATGGTTTTAAAATTAGGCTAGGTTGGTAGGGATTGTTTTTCAACTTTTAAAAAAAATATTATATATGAAAATGATTAGTATATATAATGTACTAAGCACACAAAGTATTGGGCTAAACTAAATGCAAAAATTATTTTCAGAAATTTTTGCAAAAATGTTTAGTTTTTTTCTTCCTTTAATCCATGGGGAAAAAATGCTAGGGTCAGGAACTTTATATGGCTTTATATGGTCAGTTTCTCATGTATAGCCATGTTATCTGGTATATGGATGCATCTAGAGACAACACCATTTTACCATAAGCTCAAGGGGTGACATGCAGGGTGGAACAAGTTTCAGTGTCTATTTTTAAACTTTGGATGATATGCAGGTTAGAGTTGAAATATCAACCGAAAGATCTTTGTATATTGTCTTGCTTTGTGTGCCAGATTGCAATACATAAATTCACTATTCCAATGAGAGTCAAATATTAAGATCATGGGATCATTTATAATTTTAACCTTTACATTGCATTTTATTTACATGAAATCATAAATGTGGCAGATAGGATTGAACTGGCTATTGATATTTTGCCCCAACCTGTATGTATTTACTTGACTATGAGAGGGAACTTGATCAAGTCTCATTTTTAGGTGAAAACAGAACCTTATTAAACCAGAAAGCATTTTTTATGGGGTTTTGAGAGATGATGGTCTTGAGAGGTTTCACTGTTTGAACTAGTTCTATGCAACATTAAATTGATTTGGGCTTGAACAGGGAAGAAAGAATCCAGTCCAAGGGTTTCTTCTTGGTTCCAAAGTCTCTGTGGATGAATGGCCATTCATCAAAGGTCACAAGTTTCCCATGGCCTTTATGCTTACATACCACCATGCCAGTATCCAACCTATTCTGTTTATTTTGTGTGATAATCTATTGGATCATTTTACACAAACTGTTTAGTTGAATAATACTATGAGCATCAATCAGACAATATTATCTTTTTCAATGTACATTTCAGTGACTGGCTTAAAAGTCATTCCTGACCCACCATTTACCAGGAATGAGGCTAAAAGGGCATTCTGTACTAAATATGATGGTTATGCTGATTTTTGTGACTGTAAGTATGCCATAAACCTCTATACTTTATTTATTTACTTCTGCTGACTTCACTGAAGATTTAAATCTGCAGAATCAGCTAGATAATTACATTGCTAATAAATGAGATTTATGATCAGTGATATGTACACAGTTACATTTCACAAAAGATGCGTGACATCAAGAAATCACACAATTTTGTACATGGTTCTTCATTCAGTTTTATTGGCTGCCATGTATGACCAATTATGTGCTGACTAATGTTTACCTTCTAAAATGTCCAAACATTTTATTATGTTTAATATTTAGTTGTTTGTATGGTTTTCAATTACCCACAAATTGTTTTCTATATAAAATATGGCTCTGTTCAACTATGTGTAGGTAATTTTTAAGGAACAAATACCACTCATACTGAAAAATGTCAAAAAAGTGTTTAAATATTGACTTAAAAATATAGTAACAAAGAGCAACCAAAAACAAATTGTGGAATGTATTAGAAATAATTTAACAGCAGACTCTTTTACCCAAATGAAAACACACCTGGGACTCAGATACTTTTAATGTAGCATACTCATCGGCAGATGCAGTTTAGAATTTTAATATGAACTATGTGAGATCAAAGTACTCAAGCATATATTTAAAAAAGCCTGCCTATCCTGGGTACCATGTATGTTTAATTGGACAGCCCTTAGTAGAAAACTAATTTCATTTTCTTGTTGGAAAATTTTAATGGTAAATATCTTGCAGATTTTTATACAAGGACGAATATTTAAATTCCCTATTATTATTGAAAATTAATTTGTCAGACACATGTGACATATGTAATGAATGGCATCAAACCCAACTGCATTTATTCCATCAAATGCTATGAGCTGAATTTCTGGTTATCACAACATACAATCAAAATTGATTTGTTATATTCAACATATAAAAATTGTTTTAAAATGTTTGGTTTTTATTAATCTGTTTCAAGACTTTTAGGGTGATTTCATACTAAAAAATATTGTTTTTAGCTGGGACCTTGGTTAGCTTAGTGGTCTAAAGTGTATCTACCAGTCACTGCCATCATATCTTTGCTCTATTGGCATGGGTTCGAGTCTCGGGCTTGTCCAATATGGGCATGTGAGAAAGTGTGCAGGTAACTTCCCATATTTTGGTGGTTTGTCCCAGGTTCTTCATCACCAGCTATACTGGCCACCATATATAGCCTATCCTGTGCTGTAAAATGGCATTACACCCACAACAATAAGAACTGATGGACTTTTCATATTAATATATGAATTGATTACTTATCATTAGTAATTCAAATATTACATTTGGGATTGCTTTAAAAGATTCTAGGGTCTATACATTTTGGTTGGAACAATAAATAAAATGAACAGGGTTTACCCTAATATGCCAGCACATTATAAGTTCATATATTTGGGTCAGTACAGTTCACAAATGGATATATTTTATAACTGACAAATAGTGTCTGCCTCTATTTTGCTTCAGTTTTCCTAATGCATGAACTTGACTGCTAGGTTGTCATAGATCAGGGGTCTCAAACTCAAACCACCCTGCGGGCCACATGAGGGCATTTTCTATGACCCAAGGGCTGCACGATCTTAAATTTCTTTTAGGACACCTTTTGATTGCCAACTATTTTGTGGGCCACAGGATAGAGCTTGGCGGGCCTCATATAGCTTGTGAGCCATGTGTTTGAGACCACTATCATAGATGATCCTTAATTGTATTGTTTATCCTTTGAAGCTTATATGTAATTGGTGACAAGGTTCTTGTGGGTAACATTTAGCTTTAAATTATTTTATTTTTATATTAAAAATTTAATACTATGGGTTTTTTATACTAAAAGTTAATTGCTCCATTGTTTGTTTTAGTCAGCTAGATATGCAAGTATTTGTTATTTTATTATCATAAGGGATATTTTGTGCTATTGAGATATGTTTCTGTTGCAGCTACTCACATGGATGATCCAGTTATAAAGCCAGTGGGCTTGACTGATGCCTCACTGAAGAACAATATTGTTTACAGTACACCCATCCTTATTATACCAGGTGAGTCCATATTAACTGATAAATTACTGAGTAATGGTATTGCTTTATGGTACACCCATCCTCTTTATACCAGGTAAGTCCATATTGATTGATACCTCACTGAATAATGGTATTGCTTTTAGTACACCCATCCTCTTTATTCCAGGTAAGTCCATATTGATTGATACCTCACTGAGTAATGGTATTGCTTTATAGTACACTCATCCTCTTTATTCCAGGTAAGTCCATATTGATTGATACCTCACTGAATAATGGTATTGCTTTTAGTACGCCCATCCTCTTTATTCCAGGTAAGTCCATATTGATTGATACCTCACTAAAAATGGTATTGCTTTTAGTACACCCATCCTCTTTATTCCAGGTAAGTCCATATTGATTGATACCTCACTGAGTAATGGTATTGCTTTATAGTACACCCATCCTTATTATATGAGGTAGATTCCAAAAGAAATCCATTTCAAATGACTTGTTTCTGTATCTTTGAAAGCATAAAAAAATGCTGAAAAGTAAGTAAACCGTTGTTGTTCATACAATGCTTCTGACTTTCATCTTATTTTCAGAACACAAATTTTCCTCAATTTTCTAAAGTGTTTTGCTATTCCAATTCAGATGAAATACATTTAAACTGAAAAAGTGAAACATATTTTTGATATTGAAAATAACGTTTTGTTAAAATCATGAATTTGTTATAACATGAGATAACTTCCTATTGTATACAAATTTCAACTATAACTGGTAGTTTTCTTTATCATTATAAATATAATATAGTACCATTTAACATCAATGAGACATGTTCTGTGTTTATACTTAACTGCAACTAAAATCAGCATAGGTTTATTTGTTATCTGCTGACTGATCTTTGTTTATTCCTCCAAAATGTTGAAAACATTTCAAGCTGGATTGTAAAACTTGTATTGATTTTAAGTTTTACATAGACTTAGATTAGATTAGCAAGATTAGCAAGTTTCATTAGATGAAGATCCCACTTAGTTTCTTTAGAACAACAACGATCCCCTCTTTTTACTTTAACTCACCCACCCTTTTTTTAGGCTGTTAAACTACCTGTTGCATTATACAGAATTTTTATAATTAGTTCATTATTTCATGCTTAAATCTATTTGGATCTTCCATGGATAGAGATAATTGTATGTTTATATGGTGTGATTCAAATCTCAATAATACGTAATGCCAACAGGCATGGCATTCAGTTCTCTATAAGTAATATCAACTGACATAGTATTCAGATCTCTATAGGTAATGTCAACAGACTTGGCATTCAATTGTCTATAGGTAATATCCACAGACTTGGCATTCAAATATCTATAGGTAATGTCAACAGATATGGCATTCAGATCTCTATAGGTAATGTCAACAGATATGGCATTCAGATCTCTATAGGTAATGTCAACAGACTTGGCATTCAGATGTTTATAGGTAATATCAACAGACTTGGCATTCAAATATCTATAGGTAATGTCAACAGATATGGCATTCAGATCTCTATAGGTAATATCAACAGACTTGACATTCAGATATCTATAGGTAATGTCAACAGACATGGCATTCAAATATCTATAGGTAATGTCAACAGACATGGCATTCAAATATCTATAAGTAATGTCAACAGACATGCCATTCAAATATCTATAGGCAATGTCAACAGACATGCCATTCAAACTCTGTAGGTAATGTCATTCAGATCTATAGGTAATGCCAACTGACTTGGCATTCAAATCTTTATAGGCACATTCAGATCTCTATAGGTAACATCAACAGACATGGCATTCAGAACTCTGTTGGTGACATCAAAAGACTTGGTATTCATATTTTTGTAGATGATATCAATAGATCTGGCATTCATATCTCTATAGGCAATATCAACAGACATGATATAGTGTTTTATTAAAAAACCAAAACATTGAAGTTTTTCAACGTTTGATCACTCCATAAAGCTTTAATTCCCCTGTATGTGTGTCTTCGTACTATCATATGCTACTTGAACACAGCTAGTATTTAACTTGTAAATTAGGGCTGTGTAATGTAATCTAAGCAGCAGTCCATTTAAACAGGACATCAATCAAGGTAAAGTTGTGTATGCACATTTACATTGTTATAAATTAATTATTTGTTGTTGCATACCAAATTTTGGAGCTCTTATGGTGGTTACATATGACAAATAAAAAAAATGTGTTTCTTCTTTTGGAAAGAATAGTACCTGTCCTTGATTCACACATATAAGTATTGATGCAGCTAAAAACATTTTGTATACCTAGGGAAATTTATATCCTTGAAAATATATCAATTTATCGTACATAATTGGTCCATGTTTCCTCTGATCTTTCCAAACTGTTTTGGATATTTGAATGGTTATATTGGCGTTTTAAGATAGAGTGCATGACTGTTGTAATTTTTGGAATTTGCTGAATCAATACTAGCATCATAGGATTGTCACTTTACATAGGAGCTTGCATGATTATATAACCTTTTTTAAATACAAAACTACCGGAGAGTAGTGTTCTCAGACATAACAGTTTAACCCACACTCTTAACAAGTTTTCAAGGATTGTACTATGGAGATAAACCCCATTTGTTGAGAGTTGTATTGAGGAGGTTATCAAGCAGTTAGTGCTGGAGTTAAAACTTAATCTGTCCTTGCAAAACCCAATCTTGTCATGACTTGGGGTTGTATCAAGGTAGTGATGATTATTGGCAGAAAGATCACAGGTACATTTCAGCAACAATATTTTCATGGCCAGGCAAAACTGCAGGCAGCCACAGTCACCAGACTTTTGTATTTATATTAGGAGTGTGGAGAGTTTCTATTTTATATTCATTGGCATCAAGTCAAAACAATAACAACTGTATTTCACCAATAATACTTATGAAAACTTGAAAATTTTTGTTCAGGTTTCTTCAGAATGCACTTTTTGACAAATGCTACAATTTTTTTGTGATGAATCAACTTTCTTCTATTTTTTTCACATTTTGTAAATCCCTCTACTATGTGTGGACATGCATTGTATGATAGCAAGGATTATTTATGAAAGTTTTTATGCTCAACAACAAAAATAATGGAGTACCATGCACTTTCGTATTTCTCCAAATACTCAGTGCAGAAAGTGCATAGCCTATTGCAGGTCATACTTCAGCCATTTATGTTCAGTTGTCCACCATTTATGGTACTTTCTTAGCCTCCTTTCTGGATCATATCTGCAATCACACTCTCATTATCTAATTCCTGCCATTTCATTGGCAAATACACACCTTGCAGATACTTTCATGTTTTCAATTGTTAGCACACAATGGATTTAAGATTTATCAACAGTGCTATTAATTCTGGATTATTTGTTGAGTTGCCAAACATGAACATTTCTGAGTGGTCCCTATTAGCTCAATACCCAATAACTCACTTTTGTGATAATTAGTTATGAAATCAGTGCTTGGAACCAGAATGCCAAGCTAGTTCCACATTAGTGAGGACTACTTTATCTGATGAATGTATAGGTTTTTTAACTCTTGTCCATTGTACTGTAAGTATTTATTGTACAAGTAGTGCATGATATTGGTAGCTAATCAGTTAACACAATTAACATAAATAACCTCATAAAAGTAATGCTGACTCACATTTTATTTGATATACTGTATTTACTGTATATGTTGGGACAATGTATTTGTTGGGACACCATAAATTAATTTTGAAAGTAATTTTTTGTTCACTGTTTTTTCTGGGACACATCATTTTTTTCAAGTCATAAGTTGTGGGACACCATTTAGATCATTTGAAAATTACATGTCTGAAAATGCACTCTGACTGAAATTTTATTTTAAAAATACAAAACTGTAAACTTGAGATAAAACTCATTAATCCACTGCAGTAGCATCTCATCAACACACACTTCTCCTGTACATGTACAATCCATTCTTTTGGTGCATGAATATTTTTTTTAGCTTTCTCATACCTTGAAAGATTGTTAGAGGCAACACATCACCTGAAGCAGAAACTACAAAGACTAAAGTCAGATTTTTTCAATTCTGTACTAGTCCAATTATCACTTTTTTGACCCCAATCTTATTGTCAGTCCATCCAGGAAAGCGATCAAAGTTCACTAGAATTTCATTCATGTTAATGATCATATTGTTGGCAAAATCATCTGCTTCTTTTCTGACTTTCACAGATTCATCACATGATTTTATTTTCTCCAAATCTGGGCAACGCTGGGTCATCGATAATAAAAATCCTTTGTTTTAATATCCTTAACAAAAGTGATTAACAGTCGGATTATGAGGTTGGCTTGCTTTATAATTAAAAGAACTTTTGTCTTTGATGTCCTGTTGGTAAAATCAAAACAGTTGACTGTATCTATTGTTATAAGTAATACAAAGGAAATTGTTGTCTGCAGCTAAATAGTAATGATACTTTTATGACCCGTGCTGACATAAAGATTGTCACTTACACTCAAGTGAATGTGTTTTCAATTAATGATTTTATTTGGGAGATAATGTCATACAGTAGACCTGGATATAATTCAGTCTTGATTATTTTGCACCTAAGAGCGTGCCATTCATGAATAACAGTTGTCTTCAATATATTCTCAAAGAAACATAATTTTCTTTCCTACAGTAATCTTCTTTAGGCAAACCATACATGATAAACATATTTGTGAGTATATCAGTAAAATGAACATAGGATCAATACCATGTAAAATTTTAATGTCACTCTAACTCAGACAGGACTGCAAGATTTAATTACTTCCCTTGCAGGTATGAACCACAATGCTTTGGTCAAATTATTAGAGACAACACTAATGCAACCAGGGGTTGACCCAAAATTTGTTGTGGTAAGTATTTTTAAACTTACTATTTACTAGAAGGCCATTAATCTTTTAAAGTTTATTTAGATCCAAGTTAAAAGAAAGTTTCTGATTCCATGATTATCTTTAAATAATATAATCAATATTGTAATGACAGTTAAGTATATCTGTCACTATTTCTTTACACACTTATAATTGCTTTCTATTTGTGATTGAATAAAAAAATCAGCAAAATTGGACATTCATACAATAAGAATTCATTTACAAAATTTTAAAAGGGTCTTGCACTTTTATTTATTATATGCTTTCCATCACAGAGGAGCATGTTCTACTATAATGTTAATCCATGTGTCTTTAAGTATGTTACCATTCATTTCCAATCAATGACTTGAATTGTCTGCCAACTACTGTACTGTTATCAAACTTTGTAAGTATATTGCATTTTGGGGGAAGAAAGAACACTGTTTTAGCTCAAAAGAGTAAAGGTGGCGCTCACCAGTTATTATGTACTTTTGAGAGAGTGATGTATGTAAGGTGAAGTTGTTTGCATTTAAACATGCATATTGGAGAGAATGTTGGCATACCTATATACTACTTTTATGTAATGTGGCTGAAATTTCTTTGGATATTGTATTTTTAGAAATTTTAAATGATCTTAGGACACTGCTAACTAAAATGACTGCTCCCTTGTGCTCCAAAAATCAACCTGAATTTGACTAAAGTACACTAGTTTTGGCAGCTATTAAAATATGGAATATGAATTTTGCCAAACTAGACAATACCAGCTTCTAAAAGTGCAATGAATGAATTACCAAATACATAAAATGTAAAAAAAGTTATTGGCTCTATTTTTCACAATTTACCTCTGAAGTTCGAGAAGTGAAAATGAGCAAGTAGAGCTAGCACTTTTTTGAAAGGTGCACATCTGGAGTAAGGCCAAGCTGTATACTCTCTAACCCATATTACACCCATTAATCATACATCAAAATAAAGGGAATTAAAGGTTCTTTGAACAATACCTAAAATATACAAAGTCTCTTTTAAATAGCCAGTATAACTAGTGAGGAAACCTGGAGAAACTCTTTTTCTTTAAAATTTTAACCCTATGCTAAATACGAAACTGTAGAGCGCCACCAAAAGATTGATGTCACAGGGACTTTAGGAAGGAGAATCTTTTCCATACAATATAGTGATTTGTATACTGGACTCCTTGACTGAATTTTTTAAATGGTTTGCATTTGAAATAAAAAGGATATGTTTTGTTTTGAGGTATTAAAGGTCAAATGTCAAAGTTAGAATGGCTGTTAAAAATAGTTTTGTGCAATATCTTAAGGAATATATCACCTGCTTTGATCAAACTTTGTAGATGGCTTGAATTTGAGACAAGTAAAATACCAGTTCATTTAGGGGTCAAAAGGTAAGAGATGAAGATCATAGAGACAAAAATAAATGAAAAATTATTTCAACAAAGCTACTTATGTTCTGTACCACCTACTGTGATTAAACTTTGTAGATGGCATATTTTTTCAGACAACAAAGATACCTATTGATTTGTGGGGGGTTTCAAAGATCAAGACTAGAGGGACTGCAGGAAAGAAAACGCTTTCCACAAAATAGCTACTAACCATAAGTTTGTGAATTACTTGTATTTGAGACAAGAAAGGCACCTATCAATTTTGGGGTCAGTTGGTCAAATGTCATGGTCACCACAACTGAAAAGGACTTTCAACATATATTTTTATTTGGCAGTTCTATAATTTAGTGTTGATGGTATTTTGTCAGTTAATTTGATAAAATTCCTTCTTTGAAGTGAAGTAACTTTTTCTTTATTACAGGTGGCATTTGATGATAAGTTCCCAGAACATGCAGAACTAGCTGGTCTCTTTGGTATCAGAAACCATTCTCTCACTAGTAGCATCACATATTCAGGTAACAGGCATTTGTTCATGGTCATTTCTGGTTCAGTATACGGCTTATGTAACAAAGTATGAACACAGTCATGAACCAGTCCAGACAATTTACAGATGTCTGCCATGCTATTTTCTTTCATTTCAAATTGGTACTCCATCTGAATATCATACTACAATGCTTTAACATTAAGCCATGATAGATGTGTATGAACATAATAGATTTTTATATGGTGGTATTAGTTCCCTGTCTGTTTTATTAGTTGTATAAAATTTGCTCTTGATGATAAAAGAAACTACAGTAGATTTGTGTTTCCACCAAACAAAATGAATGTTAAAATCCTGATCACTTAAGCTTGATTTATTTACTGATTGGTGTAAAAGAATTAAAAAATTTATTTTTTGTTGACATATGTCAAAGAATGTGAGATAATAATGATGTCATACAATGCATCTGCCCCTTTCTTAAATTATTTCTTTTCATGTAGTTTACAGTTTCTATATCAGTCTCTGTGACCATTGATCAAACTGCAAAACTTTGAAATTATTTTTGTTCCATTTATTGTATGAATGTTAAAATGTATTTACAACTTTCAAAGCTGACCATTGAATTTCTGGACCATATTTTGGGTAAAATAATTTCTGTCCCTTTGATTTTGACTCTTAAGTCTAAACTAGGGTCAACTATTGATGCCTTCATCAGTCAGATTAAATTAAGTTCCATGTTTAATTTTTTAAAATTATTCATGATTAAATTTTTTAAAAATTTTGTATGATAGAACAGCTTGGGAAATTTTATAAAGGCTTTTGTTGTCTAATGAAAATGCATGCTATTGAATTTGATTATATCAGCTTATTCTTTCAAATATTTATAAAAAGAAAATATGCTATCCATAACTGTCAACATTAATTGACAAATCATTAGAGGGGCCCCAAGTGGTCTAAAGCGCTGTCCGAAACGGATCATTGCCATCTTACCACTGTGTAGGTTCTAGTCTAGGATTCGTCGAATGTGGATATGTGAGAAAGCTTGCCAGTAGCTTTTCGTGGGTCGTGGTTCTTTCCGGTGATTTCCCGTTTTCTTCCTCCACCATTAATACTGGCCACCATGAATAGCCTATCGTGTGCTGAAAAATGGCATTAAGCCCAACAACAACAACAAATCAATTGACCTTCTTTTTGCCTTGTTAATTTCTCAATAGAATACTAATCCTGATTGTGATAATTCTGTATCTCTTGCCTGTAACTCATTATATTAATCCAGTCTTTTGGTTTTTGTTCTTTCTGTAGCTCTTGGCTCAAACTCATTATATTAACCCAGTCTTTTGATTTTTATTCTTTCTGTAGCTCTTGGCTCAAACTAATTCTATTAACCCAGTCTTTTGGTTTTTGATCTTTCTGTTGTTACTTGTAAACAACAGAGCCACAAGAATAATTTAGTATTGTCAGTTCAACCAAATCTTCTTCTGTTAAATCATTTTAACATCTTTTGAGTCAGGAAGTTTGTATAATAGCAATAATTGACAGAACAATAAACATATTTAACCACTTAAATTTTCAGAGCAAATGAACAAAGCTTTAGAAGCAGTTTGGACACTATACCCATTAGCTGTAAGTAGTAGTTGTTATGTACATGTATACATTTGGTGCAAAACCCACATGGTTTTAAGGATAGCTTACAAATAAATCTTCAAAAAGAATCCATTTTAGCCATTACAAAGTCTTTGAATACTAAGCTGTTACAGAGTTTGTTCTGCTTACTTTAGCAGTTAGCTGGATTTAAGCACAGACACCTAATTGGCAGTTACCTGGATTTAAGAACAGACACTTTATTAGCAGTTAGCTGGATTTAAGCACAGGCACTTTATTGGCAGATAGCTGGATTTAAGCACAGACACTTAAGTGGCAGTTACCAGGATTTAAGCACAGACACCTAATTGGCAGTTACCTGGATTTAAGCACATACACTTTATTAGCAGTTAGCTGGATTTAAGCACAGACATTTTATTAGCAGTTAGGTGGATTTAAGCAGAGACACCTAATTGGCAGTTAGCTGGATTTAAGCACAGACACTATTGGCAGTTAGCTTGATTTAAGAACAGACACTTTATTAGCAGTTAGCTGCATTTAAGCACAGACACTTTATTGGCAGTCAGCTAAATTTGAGTACAGACACTTTATTGGCAGTCAGCTATATTTAAGCACTGACACTTTATTAGCAGTTAGCTAGATTTAAGCACAGTCATTTTATTTGCATTTAACTGGATTTAAGCACATACACTTTATTAGCAGTTTGCTGGATTTATAGAAAATAGCTGAATTTAAGCACATACACTTTATTGGCAGTCAGCTGGATTTAAGCACAGATATTTTATTAGCAGTTAGCTGGATTTAAGCAAAGACATGTAATTGGCAGTTAGCTAAATTTGAGCACAGACACCTAATTGGCAGTCAGCTTTATTTAAGCACTGACACTTTATTAGCAGTTAGCT
Source organism: Potamilus streckersoni (assembly GCA_016746295.1). Classification (NCBI taxonomy): domain Eukaryota; kingdom Metazoa; phylum Mollusca; class Bivalvia; order Unionida; family Unionidae; genus Potamilus; species Potamilus streckersoni. The sequence continues at coordinate 229,583 of JAEAOA010001895.1, forward strand.
AGATTTAAGCACAGACATTTTATTTGCAGTTAACTGGATTTAATCACATACACTTTATTAGCAGTTTGCTGGATTTAAAGAAGTTAGCTGAATTTAAGCACAGACACTTTATTGGCAGTCAGCTGGATTTAAGCACAGACACTTAAGTGGCAGTTAAGTAGAGTTAAGCACAGACACTTTATTAGCTGTTAGCTGGATTTAAGCATGGACACTTAATTGTCAGTTAGCTGGATTTAAGCACAGACACTTTATTAGCAGTTAATTCAGTTTAGCACATATACTTTATCAGCAGTTAGTTGGATTTAAGCACATATTTTTTAGCAATTAGAAATTTTATGGATATAAACAGATTATTTTTATCAGCAGTGACAGCAGTGATGATATTGTGACTTTGTTCAAATGGTTGATACTTTTTATTAAATGTGAACATTTTGAATTAAAATTTTGAAAATCATGTCATACACATTGTAGCATTATTCACAGGCGTGTGGGATACTTGTTAGCTTAAATTTTATGAGGTCATTATCTTATTAGTTTGATTGCTGTACAAGTTGTTGTAGTTCCATTAGCTGTACAGGTTGTTGCAGTTCCATTAGCTGTATGGGTTGTTGTAGTTCCATTAGCAGTACAAGCTGTTGTAGTTCCATTAGCTGTACAGGTTGTTTTAGTTCAAATTGTTGCAGTACCATTATGTGTATGGGTTGTTGTAGTTCCATTGATGTAAAGGTTATTTTAGTTCCATTAGCTATACAGGTCGATTTTGTTCCATTAACTGTGCAACTTGTTGTAGTTCCATTAGCTGTATGGTTTGTTGTAGTTCATAGCTGTACAGAGTTGTTGAAGTTCCATTAGCTGTTCAGGTTGTTGTGCTTCCATTAGTTGTACATATTGTTGTAATTCCATTAGCTGTACATGTTGTTGTAGTTCCATTGCTGAATAGGTTGTTGTAGTTTCATTAGCCGTACAGATTTTTGTAGTTCCATTGCTGTATAGGTTGTTGTAGTTCAATTGCTTTATAGGTTGTTGTGGTTCCATTAGCTGTACAGGATGTAGTTCCATTGCTGTACAAGTTAGAAGTTGTTGTAGTTCCAGTTGCTGTACATGTTGTAGTTCTGTTGTTGTACAGGTTGTTATAGTCCCACTAGCTGTACAGGCTGTTGTAGTTCCAGTAGCTGTTCAGGTTTGTTGTAGTTCAGTAGCTGTACAGGTACTTGTAGTTCCATTGCTGTAGAGGCTATTGTAGTTCCATTAGCTATACAGGAAGTTTTAGTTCCATTAGCTGTACAAGTTCTTGTATTTCCATTAGCTCTGTGGGTTGTTGAAGTTCATTAGCTGTGCAGGTTTTTGTAGTTCCATTGCAGTACAGGTTGTTGTAGTTTCATTAGCTGTACAGGTTGTATGATCCTATGTACATGAACTAGCAAGAAAAGACCTTTCTCTAAAGTAATTATTGTGATCAACTAGAAGATTGTTGTTTATGAAACCATCTAAAACAGTGAGTATTGTAGAAAGAAATATTTCATAATCATTTACAGATATAACCTACATTCAATCCAAATCATAATTATTAACTTGTTTCATTATTATGGGTTTTTTTATACTTCTCTCATATTTTTGCTATTACACAAATAAAGGCACACAAATTATGTGCATAATAAAATCACACAAAGTGTGAGCACAATAATATAACACAATGTATGAGCATAATATGACAGAAGATATATGAATAATCAAATGTTGTTTGAGCACAATAAGGTCATGGTTTGAGCTTAATCAACATAATACCAATTATGAGTATAATGAGCATAACACATGGTATGAGCATAACCAGCATAACACAAGATATGCGCATGATCAACATAACACATTGTATGAGCATAAGCAACATAACACAAGATATGAGCATAATCATAAGATGAGGTATGAGTAGAATTAGCATAACACAAAGTATGCGTGTAATAAACATAACATAAGGTTTGAGCATAATCAGTATAAAACAATGTATGAGCATAGTAATCTTGTACAGTATGATCATAATAATATCATACAGGGTATGAATATATTGTCAAAGGGCATCAGAACATACTGTAAGTCATACTTTTGAACATATCTGAGTGAATTATTAAACAAAATATTGCTTTTTGATGTCACATGATAACTAGAATCTATAGTATTCAATTACCCTCCTGTTTGTTTATACCTTATACTGATGTTTGAAATGAAAATCATCAAGGACATAAAAAAATGAATACTTTAACAATGCTAACTTGGTTGTTTTCAGGGGTTCCCTATCACTCACAACTTGTTGGCATTGCAAACCAAATAGGAGTTTCTTTATTAGCATGGTTGTCAAATCTTTTTAGTCAGATGTGTCACAGCAGAAGTGATTTAGTTCTCCATCTTTGATAAGCTTTGACTAATTATGTAAATCTGGAAGTTACATCAATTGGAATGCATGTATAAAAGAGCTGCTCATTTTTATTTCTTCAGTATTTTCAGAAATGTTAAAACTAGACATTGCAAATAGTGGATGCAGACTTAAAAATATTTACTAAATATGGATAAATCAGTAAAAGTCACTGAGTGGTTTGTTGGGTTGTTTACATGGACAGCTTCTGTTTGGTTTCAGAAGCAAACAAGATGACACTGTTTGGGACCATCTGGTGACAAAGTTATAAATTCATGAATGAAATGAAGTTATGCCTTTTTATATCCTTGATGCTTTTTATTTTTTAAGCAGTAAGTGGGTACACATCAAATGGGAGTCTCAGCAAATGCATAACAGTTGTTTAATTTTATATGGTGTTTTCAATTAAAAATAGAAATATGTTCAAGTATTCGGTGAGCATTTATGTAGCTTTATATTTTAATGAATTGACAGGCAAATGTGATAGTATTGGAAGAGGAGCTTCTTCTTGCCTCTGATTTCCTCTATTTCATGGCACAGTGTGCCCCCATCTTTGACAGGGATGAAACTTTGTTTGCCATCTCAGCTTTCAATTATAATGGTAAGTTCTTTTTGTCCTTTGTCACTAGTTTAGCTTTTTGTTGTGTTATTTAATCTCAGATAATTTGTTATTGAGCATTATGAGCATTCTCAAAAAATGGAAGTGCTTAACTGACTTCAAATATAAATCTATCTTGACAATATGACATTCAATTCCTGTGACATTTTGCTTTCATAAGTAAGTCTGACATATGAGCCGTTAAGTTCCTAGGACCATTTGCTTTTCACAGTTGGTCTAAAAAAATAATCTATTCAATTCCTACAGCTTTTGCTTTTTACAGTTGGTCAAAAAATAACCAATTCAATTCCTACATCCTTTTACCTTCAAAGTAAGTCACAGAAATAAGTCATGCAATTCCCATGACCTTTTGCTTTCATATTAAGTCTCAGAAATAAACCATTTAATGTCTGTGCCCTTTTGCTTTCAGAAGCAGGTCTAAAAAATATAAGCCGTTAGATTCCTATGAATTTTTGCTTTCTGAAGCAAATCTCAGACATAAGCCACTCAGTTCCTATAATTAACCACCAAATACATTTACTTCATATTTTGTATGCTTGTAAGTTAACATGCAGAGTGCGCAAGCCAGTGTCTAAATCAAAGAAACAGAGATATTCACATTATATGTTAAAACCTAATTGTAAAATCCTATTTAAATTAATTATAATAAAATAAAAATATTCTTATCAAAGCTGCATTATTGTAGAATCATATATAACTTAATGTAATGTAATAAATATGTTCTTATCAAAGTTACATTCATGTAAAATCATATATAACTTAATATAATAGAATGCAAATGAATTACAAATGTCTTATAAAATTTACATTTTGGTAAAATCATATACAGATTTATATAATAGAATACAAACGTCTTATCAAAGTTAATTTTAATAGTATATTTTTAAAAGTTCTTTTAAACTCATTGTTGTATGCTATATGTATGAGTAATTTTAAGTTACAGTTTTAAAGTATAGATTTAAAGTTATGTTTAAATTCATTGTTGTATGCTGAATGTATAAGTTTAGATACTTAGGAACCATTTTCACATTGTCTATTAATTTACTAAACAATGAGCCAAACTAAAATATAATTGTCAATAATACAAGCATGTTATATCCATGTCTAATTTTAGATTCATAGAATTGATTTCATGTTTGTCAACTGATAATTTTTCTCGGAAAATGAATCAGTGTAGTAAATATATTTATTAACTGCTTTAATTTAACTGCAAAGTGATAGATATTTGTGTTAAAACAATATGTTGTTTCTAAAGGCACACTCATGTTGGATCATTTTATATTAAATTGCTTTACTGCAACTAAAATCACATTGAGCAGAGATAAATGTCTAATTTATAAAATTTTTCTGCATTAGATTATTTTCTGTCAACAACTGAATGTTAAAAATGTTTTTATTCATTTTATTGATTTTGTACATGCAAAATCTTTCATGAAGTAGGAGTTACCCATTTATGATTATACTTCTGCAACAAATAAAAGTTTGATTTAGTTGAAATTATTGACTCATAATGTTATGAATAGAAACTGTAGAGTTCTTCCATCAGTTTTTTTTTATTTGTAATAATGCAGTATTTACACCCTTTATAGTCTAATTTTTAAATAAATCTAAGACATAAAATATCAAATAATTGTCAAATAATTGTAAATGCCAGTGTCAGTTTTTTACCTAAGCTTAAATTTTTTTTAATTTAATTATTTTTTATTTTAAACATAAATTACTTCTTGATTTTAGAGTAGCATATATTCATTTTGACAGATATCTGTATGACTTTTTTTGTCTTGAAGAGTCTTTAATGTATATGTAGTCCAAACCTGTTTGGCTGGGGACCTAGACAGATAAAAATGCTTATGTTTTGAGCTGCATGAGCAAAAACGGTCAAGTAATTAAATCTGAAAATCAACACAATTATTATATTACACTAATAGCATTCTTGTTACATGGTTGTAATAATATTGCTAAATAAAATAGTCAGACATTGTTGTAGATACATAAAACATCATCAGAGAACAGGACAGAAAAATGGAATAATTATTAATTAAAATCATATTTTTAAAAGGACTGCCTACATGGCCAAAGGCTGCTCAATGTGAAGGACTGTCTTCCATGTGGACTGCAGGTTTCACACACCTGGTTTATAGGGAAAAATAAATCACAAAATATCAGTTAAGTAAGACAAATTAGGCACACAGCATACTAAAATAAAAATCAAATCTGGCACACAGCATACTGAAATAAGACAAATCAAATCTGGCACACATCATATTGAAAAAAGACAAATCAGGCACACAGCATACTGAAATAAGACTAATTAGGCACACATCATACTCAAACGAGACTAATCAAATCAGGCACACATCATGCTGAAATAAGACAAATCAAATCAGGCACAAATCATACCAATATAAGACAAATCAGACACACAGCATACTAAAATAAAACAAATGAGGTGCACAGCATACTGAAATAAGAAAAATTAAACCAGGCACATATCATATTAAAATAAGACAAATCAGGCACACAACATACTGAAATTAAACAAATCAGGCACACAGCATACATAAATAAGACAAATAAGGCACATAGCTTACTGAGACAAGATAAACTGGGCACATCATACAGAAATAAGACAAAATCAGGCACATAGCTTACTGAGACAAGATAAACTGGGCACATCATACAGAAATAAGACAAAATCAGGCACATAGCTTACTGAGACAAGATAAACTGGGCACACAGCATACAGAAATAAAACAAAATCAGGCACATAGCTTACTGAGACAAGATAAACTGGGCACACATCATACAGAAATAAGACAAAATCAGGCACATAGCTTACTAAGACAAGATAAACTGGGCACACAGCATACAGAAATAAGATAAAATCAGGCACATAGCTTATTGAGACAAGATAAAATGGGCACACATCATACAGAAATAAGACAAAATCGGGTGCACAGGGTACTGCAAGGTGTAGGTTACTAAAAATGATGCACAAATCATAGTACATTGTTATTGGGAACAGATTTTCCCTGATGCATTATTGTGTGTCATTCAATTTACCTAGTAAGTAAGAAAGGCACATAGGATACTCTTAATCCACATGAGAGCACTCACTGATTATGTTTATGATGTCTCTTGCTTCTTGGAAAGACAAATTTTGCAGACTGAAAGTAATATTTTTTATGTTTGCTAGAAATTGTTAACTAAATTTACTTTGCTTTAACTAATTAATAGACATTTTTAAAAAAAATTATCAGTATTTTTAAAGTTGTATCTATACCAATGATATGCCAATCTTCTCTTTTCAACACTTTTCCCATGAGAAATTATTAGAACAACTATTATAATAACTGTTGTGAGATAGGTCACCCTATGGGTCAAAATTAGAAATCGGTAGACTGAGCCTCATTGATGCACACAAATTCCAACCCATGGGTTTCACCAGCCCTAATCAATGCACATAATGGATTTTATTATCTTCCATGAGTGCCAGAATGTATTCCTTATCACAATGGCCAACCCTTCTGCACTGGGAAAGTGGCCTTGTAAGATGGGTGGCCTTTCTAGAGCAGGATTATATTTGTGAGATGTTTCTGTGTGTTTGTTTTGTAGCAAAGCCACTTACAACTAAAAGCAGTTAATATCTTCATTTAAAGGTAGCATTCATTATTAAAATGTTCTTGTCTTAAAAACAGAGTTATTCAAGGTACCATTAATTAATAGTTATTATTTTTAGGTGTGAAATGTGAGTGGGGTATTGTTGTCTTGTACAAATGCTAAGAACCTTAGTACAGATGTTGTATTTAAAATAATTCATTTCCATTTACTCCATTTTCCCACTGCTACAGAATATTCTCCTTATCTTTTACAAGCTTGTTTATTTGAGTCTTACAAATATAAAATGTTTTGGCAAGACAGCTCTCCTTATTTTCATCAAGTCAAATGATTTATACTTTTTCTTCTAAAGTATTATTTCTTCATTTACATGATGACATGTTAAAGTTTTGTAATAATTTATTCCAATGTTGCTAATTGTACAGTATTGCAGTTTTATTTGACAGACAAAACATTTGTAAATGAAATGACTTGTTATAAAGGAAGTGATACATGTTATGTCACATGATTTTTCAGTCTTTGTCAGGTACCCTGTTTGTTCATGGTTAATTGTTCCTCTGGTTGTGTGTATGTCTGTGTGTGTGTGTGTGTGTGTGTGTGTGTGTGTGTGTGTGTGTTAATCAACAAAATCTATTTTTAGTCTATCTGACCATGTAATGATCTTGACAATTACATTGGTTGTCAGTTAAAAAAAATTTACTGTGTGAAGCCCAAAGCTCTATCAAAACATTGCTGACTCCATTTCTATCTGCCATGTTATGATATTGACAGTTACATCTGATTGTATCCTCAATTTAAAAAACAATATGCTGTATGAAGCCCAAAGATCTTTCAAAACACTGCTGACCCTATTTCCAGCATATGTTGTTAATGATACAATAATTACCTTAGTGGTACATGTATTTTAGCCAGCACCTCTTTTAATAACGAAAACCTGATACCAAGAAATGGACATAATGAAAGATAATCAGATTACTTACCTTAATGTAATTAAATATAGGTTTTGGACACATATTAATAATAAAATTGGCCGTTTATGAGGGTCAAATTTTAATTTGTCTACTAATAAGATGGCTGCTGGTTGCATGAGAGGAGTGGCCCTTCTTGAAGGGTACTGTTAAACACAAACTCGTGCTGTTGATGAGGGGACCACTGTAATCTAATATGAAAGCATTAGGAATGAAAGTGTCCTGATTAACTGGATTTTACTGTGCTCTAAAATTTGTCACTTCTGTAGAGAAAACAAATGTCAACTTAAACAATAAGAAACTAGAGCAGCCGCAGTGGTTTGTCATGATAAACCTCAATGCTCTTTATCGCATAATCTACCACTCCATTACCATATTTTCCTCCTTCATTCACTTTACTGAACACAAATACAGTGACCCAGGGATCTTAATGTGAACTTCATGACCTATATGACACATCTTTATGTAGTAATTGCATATGTAAAGCTTGATTGGAAAATACTGAAAGATGTCATTGTAATTGAAAGTTTGGTATATCTTACCTGTTAAACAACCCTTCTAGTGACCTAAGGAGCCAATAATAAACCCCCACTATTTCACAGACAGTTATCCCAAGTGGGACATAACTACAAAAATTAATAATCACTAGCTTAGGAGGATAAATGATAATATACATACAGACTGATGGACAGACAGAGGGTATCACTGCAACCCCTGCTAAGTCAGGCAAATACATAGGAAAGTTGTAGAAATATTCATTACTGTATGGACAACCCCTCATTCACATTTGTTTCCTGATTGTAATAAAATACTGATTTAAAGTAGACAGTTTTCACACCTACATACACTTTTCTGGATGAATTTAGTAAGATAAGTATGTGAGTTTGAGACAGTAAATTTTAGATTGATTTTTAAATACTTATTTGGTAATTTATTATAGAAACAAAGACATTGATAAATATTCAGTGTAGAAACACATTGGAGAATGAATATTCACTGTAGAAAGACACTGGAGAATGAATATTCAATGTAGAATCAAACAAAAGGTTGACTGTTCAGTGTAGAAAGAGGCTGGAAAAGAATATGTGATATGGTCATTGCATTGATGTAGTCATTGCATTGATGTAGTCATTGCATTGATGTAGTCATTGCAACGATCATTGATGTAGTCATTGCATTGATGTAGTCATTGCATTGATGTAGTCATTGCATTGATGTAGTCATTGCATTGATGTAGTCATTGCATTGATCATTGATGTAGTCATTGCATTGATGTAGTCATTGCATTGATGTAGTCATTACATTGATGTAGTCATTGCATTGATGTAGTCATTGCATTGATTTAGTCATTGCATTGATGTAGTCATTGCATTGATGTAGTCATTGCATTGATGTAGTCATTGCATTGATGTAGTCATTGCATTGATCATTGATGTGGTCATTGCATTGATGTAGTCATTGCATTGATGTAGTCATTGCATTGATGTAGTCATTGCATTGATCATTGATGTAGTCATTGCATTGATGTAGTCATTGCATTGATGTAGTCATTGCATTGATCATTGATGTAGTCATTGCATTGATGTAGTCATTGCATTGATGTAGTCATTGCATTGATGTAGTCATTGCATTGATTTAGTCATTGCATTGATGTAGTCATTGCATTGATCATTGATGTAGTCATTGCATTGATGTAGTCATTGCATTGATGTAGTCATTGCATTGATGTAGTCATTGCATTGATGTAGTCATTGCATTGATGTAGTCATTGCATTGATGTAGTCATTGCATTGATGTAGTCATTGCATTGATGTAGTCATTGCATTGATGTAGTCATTGCATTGATTTAGTCATTGCATTGATCATTGATGTAGTCATTGCATTGCAGGTTTTGTGACATCCTCTGGCAACAGGAGCCTTGTATACAGGGTTGAGGATTTTCCTGGCCTGGCATTCATGCTGAAAAAATCAGTTTTTGACAAATATATGAAGGGCAAGATGAAGGCATGTTGTTCAGAGAGGTGAGTAAACATTAATATAGTTTTTTAACCTCATATTGAAGGTGAGCTTGTCTGTAGTAAGAAAGAATTAAACATTGCAAGCAAGATAAAATCTTAGTTATTGAATAACAGAATCTCTCAGTACAAGTCATGGCTGGCATAGCTTTCTGTATTTTTTGGAATAAAAACTTTAAAATGGCAAAGTTTCCTCACATAGAATTTTAGCCCTCTTTCCTTCCCCTCCTCCATTGTCAATCCCTTCCATTATGATTCAGATCTTTCTGATCTTATATATTTCTATCTTCTTCATCCCCATGCATACAGTCACAAAATTTCCATTGATTGAGGTATTTATTGCCTACAATACTATTGCAGTGTGTATAAAGAAACATTGTATAGAAGGCAGGTGATAGTCATTACTTTCATCAGTGTTGAGGGAGAAAGTTATTGCCTTGAGTGCTGTTTAAGTACCTACAAAGCCACATGCCATGGAATGGCCTGGCATTTTACTTGTTACCTTTGCCACAGTGACAGTAGTTACCCATGTATAATGATACATTGAGCTTCAAGTATCACAGATCCAGATCTGATGATGCAGTTATATACCTGCAGTTGAGGGTCAACACAGTTCACAAAAAGATGCTTGCAGAACCGTTGAGTATTGAATGTCTTTTTTAAATTATATTTTTTTTGCATAGGAAAGAGTCCAAACAATCCTAAATTACTTGCACCTTATAGGATGTTGTGCATTTCCTTGCACTTCACTTGGTTGAATACCTGTCCCCGGGTTAGGATATTTATATAGAAAAGTATGCAAAAATAATTTGCCCACAAATTGATAGCTGGGTAAATAAAATTTATCAAATTTGCTCACAGATTGAAATCAGCCTTTTTTGTTTGTAAATTTATGAAGAAGTGGTATGTTGGTGAGTGAAGAGTTTTCAACATGACACAGTTATGACACTGATCATAAATCACTGAAGCCTTCCTAAAGGTCCTTTTTCCTTTTCATTGACTTTATCATTATTTTGCCTGCCATTGTGATTATTAGAACCATAAAAGTACATTAAATTTGCATTATTTAGTAGAGACAGAGAGGTACAACTATGTTAGTACAAGACAGAATGGTACAACTATAATAATTAGTATGAGACAGAATGGTACAACTATGTTAGTACAAGACAGAATGGTACAACTATGTTAGTTAGTATGAGACATAATGGTACAACTATGTTAGTTTGAGATGGAATGGTACAACTATGTTAGTACAAAACAGAATGGTACAACTGTTTTTAGTACTTGACAAAATGGTACAACTGTTAGTATGAGACAGAATGGTACAGCTATGTTTTTAGTACTAGATAGAATGGTACAAATTTATTTAGTATGAGACAGAATGATACAACTATGTTAGTATGAGACAGAATGGTACAACTATGTTATTTAGTACAATACAGAAAGGTACAACTATATTATTTAGTACAAGACAGAATGGTACAACTGTTATTTAGTATGAGACAGAATGGTAGAACTATATTATTTTGTATGAGACAGAATGGGACAACTATGCTAGTATGAGACAGAATGGTACTAATATATTAGTACAAGACATAATGGTACAACTATGTTAGAATGAGATAGAATGGTACAACTATGTTAGTATGAGACAGAATGGTACAACTATGTTATTTAGTATGAAACAGAATGGTACAACTATGTTAGTACAAGACAGAATTGTACAACTATGTTATTTATTATGAGACATAATGGTACAACTGTTATTTAGTATGAGACAGAATGGTACAACTATGTTAGTATGAGACAGAATGGTACAACTATATTAGTATGAGACAGGATAGTACAACTATGTTATTTAGTATGAGACAGAATGGTACAACTATGTTAGTATGAGACAAAATGGTAATACTATATTAGTACAGGACAGAATGGTACAACTATGTTTGAATGATATAGAATGGTACAACTATGTTAGTATGAGACAGAATGGTACAACTGTTATTTAGTACAAAACAGAATGGTACAACTATGTTAGTACAAGACAGAATGGTACAACTATGTTATTTAGTATGAGATAGAATGGTACAACTATGCTAGTATGAGACAGAATGGTACAGATATGTTTTTAATACTAGACATAATGGTACAATTATTTTATGTAGTACGAGACAGAACTGTAGAACTATGTTAGTTAGTATGAGACAGAATGGTACAACTATGTTAGTGCAATACAGAATGGTACAACTATGTTATTTAGTATGAGACATAATGGTACAACTAAGTTAGTATGAGACAGAATGGTACAACTAAGTTAGTATGAGACATAATGGTACCGGTATGCTAGTATGTATGAGACAGAATTGTACAACTGTTATTTAGTATGAGACAGAATGGTACAACTATGTCAGCTAGTACAAGACAGAATGGAATAACTATGTTATTTAGTATGAGACAGAATGGTACATCTGTTTTTAGTACTAGACAGAATGTTACAATTATGTTAGTTAGTACGAGACAGAATAGTAGAACTATGTTAGTTAGTACAAGACAGAATGGTATAACTGTTATTTAGTATGAGACAATGGTACAACTATGTTATTTAATATGAGACAGAATGGTTCAACTATGTTATTTAGTACAAGACAGAATGATACAACTATAACTGTCCTCAAGTTCATAGTGCTATAATAATACATATATCTGAAAAGTAACATCATATTGATGTCATTATTATATAATAACTTGTCCCTTTAAAGCTTTATAGTAAATACTGATTTTGAAAAAAGAGAGTACCATAAATTTATCAGTAGTTATGTAATGCTGAGCCTGTTTCCTGTTTGGGCATAAAGAATGTAGAGCCTGATTTGCCATGAACTGTGAAAAGTCTGATTTGCCATGAACAGTGTAGAGCTAGATTAGCCTTAGACTGTGTAGAGCCTGATTTGCCATGTACAGTGTAGAGCCAGATTTGCCATGAAAAGTGTATAACCTGATTTGCCATGAACTAAGTTGAGCCTAATTTGTCCTGAATTGTTTGGAGTCTGATGTTCCATGAATAGTTTAGAGCTTGATTTGCCATGGACTGTGTATAGCTATATTTGCCATGGACTGTGTAGAGCTTGATTTGCCATGGATTGTGTAGAGCTTGATTTGCCATGGACTGTGTAGAGCCTGATTTGCCATGGACTTTGTAGAGCCTGATTTGACATGAACTGTGTAGAGCCTGATTTGCCATGGACTTTGTAGAGCCTGATTTGACATGAACTGTGTATAGAGCTTGATTTGCCATGGACTGTGAAGAGCCTGATTTGCCATGGACTGTGTAGAGCCTGATTTGCCTTGAGTAGTGTGGAGCCTGATTTGCCATGGGCTGTGCAGAGCCTGATTTGCCATCAAAAAGTGTAGGGCCTCATTTGCCATGAATATTGTAGAGCCTCATTTGCCATGGACTGTATAGAGCTTAATCTGCAATAAACAGTGCAGACCTGACTTGCTATGAACAGTGTAGACTCAAATTTGCTATGAACAGTGTAGAGCCTGATTTGCCATGAACAGTGTAGAGCCTGTTTTGCTGTGAACAGTTTAGTGCCTCATTTGCCATGGACTAGAGCTTAATCTTCAATGAACAGTCCAGACTTGATTTGATAGGAACAGTGTAGACAGTGATTTGCTATGAACAGTTTAGACCCTTATTTGCCATGAACCATGTCAACCCTGATCTGTCATGAACTGTGTAGACCATGATCTGCTATCAACGGTGCAGACCTTTTTTGCCCTGAAAAGTGTAAACCAAGATTTGCCATGACCAGTGTAGACCCTGACTTGCCCTGAAGAGTCTAGACCTTGATTTGCCATTAACAGTGTAGACCATGATTAGTTTATTGTACATTATAAAATGGGTAGATATGGTGACTAATTAAACTATGAAATTATAATGAATTGGCTCAAAGACAGGGATAGACAATGGAATGTTTCATATGACCCTTGCTGAAGGATGACCTTAAGGATGAAAAATGATTTTATTGTATTTGTATTTCTGCCTAAAAGAGACTGCCTCACATATTGTTACCTTTGTCCATTTACCCATCCCTTATTCCATCAATTCATCATATTGTTACCTTTGTCCATTTACCCATCCACTATTCCATCAATCCATCGTACTATGGTTACGTTTTGTGTTTTGTTCATTTTTCAGGCACCATTGTGTAAATCCATTTTCCATGAACACATTTATAATATAACTTGAACAAATTTTTTTCAAGGTGAGATGATAGCCTGACATTGATCTGAAATAAACATACCAAAAATACACATTTAATGGTTATATCCCATAAATTTCATTACTTGGAGAGTTAATTTTGTGAAATTATTTTACAGAAACAAAATAATTACCTTTAAATTGTATGTGCATGTTTAAAGTTAAAGAAAAAATGAACAATTAGTATTCATTGCAGTGAAGAATCAGTGCATATTTCACAAATAATTGACATTTTCTGTTCCAGTCAGATTTACCTTATTGGCATATAAAGGTCTCTGACATCTTTATCCCCATTCTTGTGTGGCAGAATATTAATACATTCTGCCAGTCTGTCTACCTGTCTGTCTGCCCATCTGTTCATTCATTATAATCTTCCACAATTCTATAATTCCATCCATTCATTGGTTATCATCTATCCATAATTCTGTTTCCCTTACATTCATCTTTTATCATCTGTCCATAAAATCTATTTTCCCATCCATTTATCATCAACTATCATCTGCCCATAATTATGTTTCCTTCTAGTAAACTCGGAATAGACTATCACTAAAAACATGGTGCATGTTTGCCCATGCAGTTAAATATCATTCTGTGACTATTATACTATATATAGCGTTATACTATTTGGTCCTTGTGAGTTCATATAAGCCATGACTTCCATTAGTGAAGTTTAAAACTTTCTTTCACAAACTTAGACAATCACTCATGCTAGGAAGATAATAATGGAATGTAGTGTTGGTCACAGGTATGAGACTATGTAACATAAGCATTGGGATTTACAATGGGGAATCATAGAATTAGTGATATTGTGGGTCTGCTTTGTGGGTACTTAATTATGATTCTATCTGTGTCTGCATTGTAGGTACATAATTGGTATCAAGAATTGATTTACTATGGGGAACCATGAAAGTAACTCTACTGTGTGTCTGCATTGTAGGTGCTTCATTGGTTTTCAACACTGTAATTTACCATGGGGAACCATAATAAATTTGCTCTAGTTTGGGTCTGCATTGTAGGTACTTGACTGTGCTTTAGTATGATTGTGCATTGTAGGCATTTCATTGGGCCAGGCATCAACAATGGATTAACCATGGGGAACCATGATAGTTGTTTTAGTGTGGATCTGCATTGTATGTATTTAATTGTGTTTTAGTGTGGCTCTGCATTATAGGTATTTAATTGTGTTCTATTGTGGGTCTGCAATGTATGTATTTAATTGTGTTCTAGTGTGGCTCTGCATTGTATGTATAGTGTGGCTCTGCATTGTATGTATTTAATTGTGTTTTAGTATGGCTCTTCATTGTAGGTATTTAATTGTGTTCTAGTGTGGCTCTGCATTATAGGTATTTAATTGTGTTCTAGTGTGGCTCTGCATTATAGGTATTTAATTGTGTTCTAGTGTGGCTCTGCATTATAGGTATTTAATTGTGTTCTAGTGTGGCTCTGCATTATAGGTATTTAATTGTGTTCTAGTGTGGCTCTGCATTATAGGTATTTAATTGTGTTTTAGTGTGGATCTGCATTGTAAATACTTCATTGACATAAGCAATAGATTTATGATGGGTAACCATACAGATGGCTCTTATTTGGGTCTGCATTGTAGGTGTTCAGTTCTGTATTCTAGCATGGGATTCCATTGTAGGTACTTCATTGGCCTCAACAATTTCAAGGTTCTTTGTTAATGTTTTTAGAGTTACATACCTTGTACATAAAGTTCAGTCTTCAACTGAAACATATGGAAGATATAGCTGTATAAGTTTATATTAGTATTAAGTTTATACCTAGTTCAGCAGAAATTCCTTACTGCACATTTTCCATGATAAATAAAAGGAGGGCCAAGCCAATAAATTTTTGCATCACTCAGTGAATAAATATTTCTGCAAATTTTGTAAAAATGGTAGATGAACTTATCATCCTATAAAGATGGTGATAAAGTCAATCTTAATTATAGACCACATTGGTTAGAGCATCCACCTCAGATTCAAGAGGTTGCGAGTTTGTACCCCAGCCAAGTCATGCCAAAAGTCTTATAAAAATGGTATCAGCAGCTGTCTAGCTTGCACTCAGTATTAAGAGGTTAGTGTTAGGACTGGTAGACCAAGTGTCAGGATAATGTGACTCGGTGGCTCATGATACTAAATGTCTGCAGCATGAAGCCTCAGTGTTAGACATTACTATAAACTGCCACAGTACAAATATCGTAATGATATGACAGAAAATTGTTTAAGCTATGTTAAAAATCTAAAACACACACACACACACACATACACACAATTATGCCTTGTAACAGGAACTGTTATAATGAAGATCATTATAGAGCGTGAATTTAATATGTTTAAATTTAACTCTTTAAAATACTACAAGAGTTAGAGAATTACAAATTTCCTTTCTAGCAGCTTGATTATTCTTAAATTCATGTTAAATACATGGAATTATATAGTACAGATGCTAAATTGTCATGCATATAAACATGTAACATAAGAAAGCTATAATTTGATTTCCTTTACTTTCCCAGACTTTAGTACAAAATCAATATAATACAAGATAATTATCTGCGAGTGTCTGAATATCATTTGATAAATTAACTTCTTTCAAGGAAGGAGCAAAGGATAGAATCATTTTCATTATGCTTACTATTTTCTGTGCAATCACTGATGGTTAAGTGAATCTGATATTGATAGATTATTGGCTGAGGCAGATATTATGAAATTTAAGTACATTAAATTGGAAAAGAGGATATGGATCGATCAAATTATGCTATGATATAAAGAAGGTACATTATACTAAAAAATTATGCCTGTCCTGTTTTATTAGTTTATGATTTTTCAGCACGAAAGTTCCTCAGAATTTTTTGACTGCAATCATGAGGTCTGTTTAGTTTCATTGGCACTAAATATTAATTTTATAGCCAATGAAACAAGGAAATCAGTTATGGCAGTCATGTTATAAAAATGTCAGTTATTAGCTATTACATTAAAATTTTATGGAATGAATGTTTTCTCCAAGTTTATCTAATAAAATTTGTCTATAAATTATGAATACATTTGATAATTAATTACACATGGGGAAATATTTATGAAAATTTCTTGACCTCAAAGCTTTCAAGTCAAATTGATATCAGAAAGCTTTAAGTCATTGCATAACATAATAGTAAACAGAAAAAATAGAACTTTCTGTCAGCATTCTTTTTCATGTTCTGGTCAGACATTTTTGTTTAATACATTTCCATAGGACAATTTTCTTTTAGCTATTTGTGACTAATACTTCTATGTCTAGATGTGTTCCTGGCTGGCTGTGTTGTCTAAGTCTAGATGTGTTCCTGGGTGGCTGAGTTTTCTGTCTATATGTGTTCCAGGGTGGTTGAGTGGTCTAAGTCTAAATGGGGATCTGAGTGGCTGAGTGGTCTAAGTCTAGATGGGGTCCTGGGTGGCTAAGTTGTCTAAGACTAGATATGGTACTGGATGGCTGAATGGTCTAAATCTATATTTGGTCTTGGGTGGCTGAATGGTCTAAGCCTAGATGGGGTCTTGGGTGGCTGAATAGTCTATGTATAGAACGGGTCCTGGGTGTCTGAATGGTCTCAGTCAAAATTGGATCCCAGGTGGTTGAGTGGTTTAAGTCTAGATGGGGTTCTGGGTGGCTGACTGGTCTAAGTATTGAACAGGTCCTGGGTGACTGAATGGTCTTAAGTATAGATGGGGTTCTGTGTGGCTGAGTGGTCCAAGACTAAATGGAGTCCTGGGTGGCTGAGTGGTCTAAGACTAGATGGGGTCCCAGTTGGCTGAATGGTCTACATCTAGATAGCGTACCAGGTAGCTGATTGGTCTAAGTCTTGATTGGGTCCTGGCTGGCTGAGTTTTCTAAGTCTAGTTGGCGTCCTTGGTGGCGGAGTTGTCTAAGACTAGATGGGATCCTAAGAGCCTGAGTTGTCTAAGACATAATAGGGTCTCAGGTGGCTGATTGGTCTAAGTCTAGCTTGTGTCCTGGGTGGCTAAGTTGCCTAAGTCTGGATGGGTTCCTGGGTGGCTGAGTTTTCTTAGTCTAGATGTGGTCCTGGGTGGCTGAGTTGTCCAAGACTATATGGGATCCAAGGTGGCTCAGTTGTCTAAGACTATACGGGGTGCTGGGTGGCGAGTGGTCTAAGATTTGTTTGGTTCCCAGGTGGCAGAATGGTCAAAGTCTAGATGTTGTCCTGAGTGGCTGAGTTGTCTAAGACTAGATGGGGTCCTGGGTGGCTGAGTGATCAAAGTCTTGATGGGTTCCTCGTAACTGACTGGTCTAAATCTAGATGGGGTACTGGGTGGCTGAGTTGTCCAAAACTAGATGGGGTCCTGGGTGGCTGAGTGGTCTAAGTCTATATGGGGTCCAGAGTGGCCGAATTGTCTAAGTGTGGATGGGGTCCTGGATGGCTAAGTGCTGTAAGACTAGATGTGGTCCCAGTTTGCTTATTAGTCTAAGTCTAGATGGGTTCCCAGGTGGCTGAGAGGTCTAAGTCTAGATTGAGTCCTTGGTAGCTGAGTTGTCTAAGTCTAGATCCATCAGATATACTATGTACAGCTTTAAAAAATTGTGTTAAAACTCCACAAAATCCCCAAAAATGTCAACCGCTCCAGTGGTCTATTGGTTAGAGACAGTCTGCCTCGGATGCGGGAGGTTGTGGTTTCGATCCCAGGTCAAGTCATACCAAAGACTTACAAAAATGGTACTAACAGCTGCCTCACTTAATGCTCAGCTTTAAGAGGTTTTTTTTATGACTAATCTGCTGGGTGTCAGGATAATGTGACTGGGTGGGACATCATGCTACATGTCTGCGGCATGATGCCCCAGTGCTAGACATCATTATTAATTGTCACACTGCAAACATTGTAGCGATATCACTGAAAAATTGTTACAAGCTATGTTAAAAATTATAAACACACCACACCAAAATAAAGTCTGATTCACAGTTATTGCTCATCTGTTGTGATATCTTAAATGAACAAGCATGTTTGATATGTGGTCAGTAAATTGGCGTGTTATCTAGGGCCAAACAACCAGATCACCCAAAATATCCAGCAGCTTGTTCCTGTGTTAAATCAATGGGACCCAGAATATTTAAGATTATAGAGAATTTTTTGCATAACATTTGAATTATCAAAAATGAATGAACAAACATTATTGCTGTTAAGAATGCTTCTCAGAGTGAGCAGCAGATTGTATTTTGGTAAATTCTCTACATTACATGACAAAGGGTAGATAATTTATTCCCATCTTCTTGACAAATCAGTTATAAGTAACATACTTTGCCTGCATCTTAGTAGCTAAGAACAATTTTTGAACCTCTCCCTTTAATCACAAGGAACTTGCATTACTTTTAGATGATTTTGTTTGACAATGCCAAATACCACTAATTAACCTAATTTTTAATTTTTCAGTCAAAATTGGGACTACTGTGTACTGTATATTGCTACGGGACCATCTGCAAACTAAACAGATTTAGATCTGCCATTGCATAATGAGCTAGCAGGTCTTGGTCTGTGAAGTTTGTTAGAAGTTATCAGTAGAACAAACAACATAGACCCTGATCTCAGATGCAGTATTTTATAACAGATCAGGATCTGTATTGCTTGCAGTTGGACTCAACATACATAGTCATTGATTTGCTTAACTTCTACCAAATTTTATTTGAATGCTTCTGTTACCTGGTGGATTGTAATGAACCTTGTTTCTAAAACAAAATGCAAAATTATTATCTTTGTCTATATTTCCATTACCCCATGCATCTCCATCCATCTGTGCATCCGCTGTTTAGTTTTGTTTAATTCACATATTGCAAAATCTTAATAATGCATCAGAGTGTAATCCTAAAAAAAAATTAACATCATAGCGCTGGGTAGTATAATTTATAGATATTTATATGCTGTGTTACTTTCTAACTTTTGGGGTCCCGAGTGGCTGAGTGGTCTAAACTGCTGTACGTTACGGATCACTTCCATCTCACCTCCGTCTGCATGGGTTCGAGTCTATGATTCGGCAAATGTGGATATGTGAGAAAGTTTGCCAGCAGCCTCTCATGGGATGATGGTTCTTTCCGGTGATTTCCCGGTTTCTTCCTCCACCATTAATACTGGCCGCCATGTAGAGCCTATTGTTTGCTGAAAAATGGCATTAAGCCACACAACAACAACAACTTTCTCACTTAACATTGACTGCTCCAGTGGACTAGAGGTTAGAGCATCCACTTCGAATACAGGAGGTCACAGATTCTATCCCTGGCCAAGTTCTACCATTGACTAAAAATGGTACAAACAGCTACCTTGCTAGGCACTAAGCATTAAAAGATTGGTGTTAGGACTGGTGGGCCTGGTGTCAGGATAATGTGACTGGGTGAGACATGATGCCCAAGTGCTGGACATCACTTTTAACTGCCACACTGCAGATAACATAGCAATATGACTGAAAAATTGTTAAAACTACATTAAAAATCCAAACTAAACACACAAGCACACTCACTTAACATTACTTAGTGTTGATATTTCTCGACTGAGTTGGACAAAACAAATTGTTTTCTTGATACAGGAGTTGCGTATTTAACCTTTCTATTTTTTTGCTATTTTTTATCTTATTTCTCAATTGTTTTGTTCAGGTTAAGCTCAGGTGTGCAGATTCATATAAACTGTAAAATGTTTATGAAGTTATAGCTGTAATCATGATATTTCTGTGTTATATAAATTTTTATCAACATGCCAATGAACTTGTATAGGATGTAGTGTTTTGGCCACATTTATTTTTGTATTCATTTGCTTGCATGTTTTGTTCATTCATTTGTTCCTTCTTGGTTCATTTGTTCATTCATTTCTTATGCCTTCAATATTTTGGAACCTATTTCATCTACTCTGATGAAAATTTTGTATGGGAATGGCTCTGAGGTAGATTTACCAACCATTATGAGAATTAGGATAGCGTGACTCAATTTCCACACAAGTTTTTCTATATTTTCAGCTGTAGTGTCTTATATCCAGGAGAAATGGATAAATTTTTGTATTTTTGGCAAATATATTTCCTAAACTATATGGAGATTAAGTTCCTGAATTTGCCTATTTCAAGAAAAACAAAAAAAAAATCTGACTAGCTAAACTTCCTTTATTTCATCTTGGACGTTTAATATATATTTATGATATGATCGAGATTGTTTATCCATCTGTCTGTTTATCTGTCTGTCCATTAACTTTTCCTTTTCCATATGTCTTCACCTATCTTCACCAATTTCACAGGTAAGTTCTTCTATGCAAAAAAGACAGACACCTATAAATTTGTGGATAAAAAGGACAAAGTCGAGACATTTATGACTATAATAAGACACAAAAATGTTTCTACACAATAATATTCATTTTTGCATCACATGCATGGACCTAATTGTATGTATGGCTTGCACTTGGAGTGAGCATGAAGCCTGTTAATTTGGGGTCAAAGGTTAAGATCATTGACTGGCAGAAGAAAAATAGTTTCTGCATAATAACTTTAGTTCTTCATTGCAGACAAGTAGAAAATTGTATGTATAGATTGGGGTAAGGAAACCTATTGATTTTAGGGTCAAAATTTCTGCACAAACATATCTGTTCTTGATCATTTACATGTACCATCATCATAGCTTATGGATGGCTTGTATTAAGGAATGGAAGTGGTCTGTTGGTTTGTGAACTAAAAGAACCAAGTCATTATCATTGTGGCTGAAATATTTTTCAGCCACAATGATGTTTGAAATGGTTTCTGCAAAAGTAGTTCAGTTATTGACTTATGTACCTCACAGGACTTTTGTGAATTACTTTTACTGGTGGAGTCAGTAGATCAAAGATCAAGGTAACTGTGACTCTCTGAGGATGTGGAAAAAACTTTTTGTGGGTTACTTGCACTTGGGTTAAGGCAAAATATATTTTTTGGATACAAAGTTCCAAGGTCAAGATTACTGACTGACAGAAGAAAAACAGTTTCTGTAAAACAATATGAGCTACTGACCATGTACCCTTTCCTAAGTTTGTGAAGGAGATTAGAAAGAAGCCTTTTGGTGTCAAATGAAAGATGTCAAGGTCACTGGCATAGAAAGAAGAAAAATGTTTTTTACACTAACATTTTAGTTCTCAATTAGTATAGCTTCACCAACGGTTGTGAATGACTTACACACTGAGTAAGAAAGAAGCTTGTTAATTTTTGGGGTCAAAAAGATCAAAGATCATAGCCAGTGTGACTGAAATATGGAAAACAGTTTCTGCACAAACATATCTGTTCTTGACCATTTACATGTACCATCATCATAGCTTGTGGATGATTTGTTATTAAGCTATGGAAGTGGTCTGTTGGTTTGTGAGTAAAAAGAACCAAGTCATTATCATTGTGACTGAAAGATTATTTGCAGAATAAATTTTTTTGTATAGTACTTTCCTTCATCAAACTTTTGTGGATGACTTGAACTTGGATTAGCTTCAGAAAGCCATATGTTTTGGGGTCTGTAGTTAAGATACTTAAAAGTCTGATGAAAACATATTGGTTTCTGCACACTAAGTTTGGTTCAGAGTTAAATATCTGATCAAAGATATAGGGATTATTGAAACCAGTTGATATTGCCAAATCAATCATGCCCTGTCGGCGCCTACATAGAGGGCTGTTAAATACTGTGAGGGTCATTTGTGGTACTCTTGTTTCTTTTTTTATCACTCACTCAGAGTTCATAGTTTTGCACTAGAACACTGTGATAGTCATACTGAGGTAGATACCCACAGCTGTACATTTTGAATGCTTAAACAAATCTGATTTATGCTGAAATTAACATTCTTGATTCTCCTTTCAATAACACATGATCCTATTGTTCAAATATCGGGGTCCAACATTTGTTTGAAAATTCAAATAAAACCGGAGTGGAACCAGTAAAAATTCTTAATGTTGATTTCTTTGTAGTGCACAG
Organism: Potamilus streckersoni; assembly: GCA_016746295.1. NCBI lineage: Eukaryota > Metazoa > Mollusca > Bivalvia > Unionida > Unionidae > Potamilus > Potamilus streckersoni. The sequence continues at coordinate 252,409 of JAEAOA010001895.1, forward strand.
CACATTTTTATTTTATTTTTATTATAGGTATATTTATAATTTTTGTTTTATAAGTTCTTCATTTAATAAAACTTGTCTTCTGTGATGTTAATGAAACATTCTCTTTTTTTTTGTTCAAACAATTCATTTCTTGATTTTATCTTGTTGATACTATCATTATTCTTTTAGTTTGTGAGAATTTTACTTGATTGGAAGTAGTTCTTAAGAGGAGGACTTCAAAATTGTACCATAAATTATTTGCACTTATCTTCATGTATATCATTATCATTTCTCACAAGATGAGTTTTCAATCTTGTTTTGTAGAGAAATTACATGTAATACTGCAGTTGTATTTATTTGCTAACATGTAGTATATCATATCATGTGACCACCCAATACCAGTATTTTTATGGTTTGAAATTCCATTGATAAATTGCAAATCCTGTAATTGGCATGCTCTGTATAAAAGCATTTGGAACATCCCTGTTGAACAACCACCATTTGCATGGTCAGTTTATGGTGCTTTTGGATGGAAATATCCCCATTAGTAAAGCAGGAACTTTGATGTAATAAGACATACCAGTATCTTAGATTAATCATAAAAATGTCAATCAGAGATTGGAGAATCATACATAGCAAGTTAGAAATTTCAACGCAAATGCAAATGGCTTTTGCTCTCTTTGCAGATAGAATCATGGAATCCAGACCATCAGAATTTGTTTTGAGGAATAAATTTATTTCTATATCTTTGCCTTAATCATGAAAACTGTTTGATAAGGTAAAAAGAACAAAGATAGCCTCAATGACCTATATAGCAATGTCACTGGTCAGTTATTTTGAAACCCAGCTAATTACAAAACACTAAGAAGTATTTGATTGATATGCAAAAATGGTACTGTTTATCATTTTGTAATTTAGATTGATTGATTGATTTATATTTTACGGTGCATCAGCACTATGTGGCTATTTAGCGCCAAACATTAGTTTATATCCTTTTTCATTTATAAATGGTAAAATAATTTTATCAACCAGCGATTGGAGACCAAAGAGTTAAAAGGTAAACCGATAAAAATGTGAACTATTGTAAATAATTAAAAGTTTCCCGATCAACGGGGTGTGCAAATGTATGATAACGAAAACATATGATTGGCAATTAAAATTTATCGACTGCATAAATATAACATAAAACTAAACAAGGTGATAAAATAAAAGCTATAACTTACTATCAATGTTTGCTTCCTTAAGGAAGTCTATAATGTTGGTAATGTTAACTGTATCAAAGAGCTCCATCATGTATTGCACAACGTAGTAATGATTACGCGTAGGTTCAAGATCGAAGCATTCCAGCATAAAGTGCTTAACGGTGAATGGTTCATTACAAGCTATGCACTCTGGTGGGTCTTCTCCTTTTAATATGTAGGAGTATGTTAAATAAGTATGACAGAGTTGAATTCTTGCAATGACTACCTCCTCTCTATGGATGGATCTGTAGGAAGAAGAATTTAGAAATTTAGAAAGAAGCTCACTAAATATTGAATTTTAATACTTTGAATATTCATTATATCAATGCAGAGTTTTTCCCATGCAGCCATATTAGGATACTGATGGTGAGTGGCATGTTACTTTGTTAATAGCACCTAGTACAATGTAGCAAACATGTATGCCAAGTCAGTTTTCTGTGTACTGATGGCAATGATTATGTCACTTCATGTTGAGTACAAAATTCTCATATAGACTGCATCATTCATCTAAAGATTTGCCATAAAAATCAGTCAGCTGGTGGCCAGGAATTCACATCTACCACTCCCACAAGATTGCCACTCCCACAAGATCACCACTCCCACAAGATCACCACTCCCACAAGATCGACCAGAAAATTCCAGAACCTGTTTTTTGTGCAGTAAGATCTGAGGATCACATGTTTTATTGAAGTTGGCAAGACATTTCAAGAACGAACTGGATGATGACAAAGTTGGACTCACTTTTGTAGAAATCCAACCATGCTGAAAATGTAATATTATCTAGATGTTAAATGTTAAAATGGCTAGTTATTGTTTTATATTATTGGCTATAAAAGATATATAAATATGCATAAAAGAATATGTGTTAACTTTGTACTGATGCAAGACATCTGAATCTTGTGTCAAATGACTTGGGCACTGAGAACTTGGTTAAATCGAATTAAAGATTTTGTTGTCTCCTTACTGGCTTCATTTAGACAGCTATCTAAGACTTACTGTAATAGTTCTTGACATCATAACACACTCAAGCTAATTAACTAATTTGTACATTTCCAGTTGATTATAGTATGTAATAAATGTGTCTTCATTCCAGTGACATCTGCGAGTAGAGTTAACCTAATTTCTTCTTAAAATAACATTATGTATACAGCTTGCTTGTTTTTGTCTTTGTTCAGTGCTTTATTCTTTCAAATTTGCAGTGATATATTTAAAAACAACTTTAAATTCTCAAAAATGCACATACCTTTTTGTGGTCATGTTTTGGGGGATGTATAATATTTTCTTATCCAGATGCAGTTCTCTTTGACCATACAATTGTTAGTGTGTCGGTGGGGTTAATAATGCAAACAACACAGTTTTGCTTAGTCATCATTGTCATATGCTGTTGACAAAGAAGTATATATGCACTTTTAAGATTTTTGTGTTGAGGAATTAGCCAGTGTAAATGTATTTATGGGTTTGGCTCTTTTGATTATAAGTATAATTTTTGTTATGAAGCATGAGTTCATTAGCATTTGCTTATAATTGAATTACATAGTCTGATCTTGAAAGGGAAGAAACACCTGCATGAATTTGTGACTACTGTATGTTAGCTTGATTCATATTTTTAAAAATCTACAAACTACTTTTTAAAGCTTTTATTGACTTTTTTAAATCTGATATATAAGATTATTAAAATTCAAAATTCATTAGGAGAATATTCCTTTAGTGTTTAGAATTAGTGACAATTTTTGTGTAACCCCCCATCCCCATTGTTAACCATAATGCTTTGTCATGATTATGTCTTGTGAACAACCTTGCATTCACTTTTTAAAGAGTCCCTCAATATAGTTCTACCTCAACCATATCAGGGGATTAGTTCATAAGGACTTCATATTTTGTCTTTCTTGCAGAATTATGTCCATTATCAGCTTGACATAAAATGCCTACATCATATTTATTCAGTTTCTTGTGGGTACGATTCCAACAGAATTCTTATGTGTTGACCATGTAGTCCTGGGATATTTTGATATAAGCACTCGGTCATTCACATATTTTGCTTGATATCAACCAGATTTACCATGAAACAATGTCTCAAAAGAATTTAGACCATTTGGATGATTATCAGATACCTATCAGAGTAATGGCCTGGAATTTTTTGAATAGACAGCTCTTGCATTTGTGAACATTTTTAATTTTCTTCAGCTGGATTTGCTAATGAAAAATTATTCAACAGTCTGTGATAACAAGTTTATTGGTTATGAGATTTTGCCATGTTATACAATTATGATCCATTTTCACGTTGGAAAAGGCATCATTATTTATGAACATTCAGACAACCATAGCATTTTTTTATTTCACCCAAACTTAATTTTTTGAGAGACTGCCTAAGTGGTAAGAGTATCTGCCTTAGATGTGGGAGGACTCAGGTTTAAACCCCAGCAGAACCCAACCAAAATAGATATAAAATTTATTAAGAGGTTAATGTTAGGATTGGTCAGCAAAAGTGAGACATGATGCCACATGTCTGCAGCATGTGCTCGACCACAAATTAGTTCAATGTTCAAGGCAACAGATTCTGTGAAAAACTGCTATAGTTGCTTTCCATGCATTAGTTGGTTGCAGACCTCATACTTATGTTGGCTGTACTCAGTGTTTGACTGTTTCATCTCTGTGCAAAAGGGCATAATTATCTTAGCTATGACCTGTAGGATCAATGGCTTCATCTCTTTACCAAAAAGCCTGGTAATACAACCTGTCCCTTAAGATCAACAGCTTCATCTCCATACAAAAGTGTCTGACTCTACTACCTCTGATCCTCAGGATCAGCATTTTCATCTATAGTCAAAGGCATGATCCTACTACTTGTGACCCTTAGGATCAACAGCTTCATCTCGATACAAATAATTCTGCTATTACAACCTCTGATCCATTAGATCCACAATCTCATCTCTATTTAAAGGGCCTTATCCTACTAGTTCTGACCCTTATAATCAACAGCTTCATATCCATGAAAAGCGCCTGATTTACTAACTCTGACCCTTAGAATCAAGAGCTTCATCTCCATGAAAAGGGCCTGATCTACTAACTCTGACCCTTAGAATCAAGAGCTTCATCTCCATGAAAAGGGCCTGATCTACTAACTCTGACCTTTAAATCAACAGCTTCATCTCCATGAAAAGGGCCTGATCTACTAACTCTGACCCATAGAATCAAGAGCTTCATCTCCATGAATAGGGCCTGATATACTAACCTTGACCCTTAGACTCAACAGCTTCATCTCCATGAAAAGGGCCTGATCTACTAACTCTGACCCTTAGAATCAAGAGCTTCATCTCCATGAAAAGGGCCTGATCTACTAACTCTGACCCATAGAATCAAGAGCTTCATCTCCATGAATAGGGCCTGATATACTAACCTTGACCCTTAGACTCAACAGCTTCATCTCCATGAAAAGGGCCTGATCTACTAACTCTGACCCTTAGAATGAAGAGCTTCATCTCCATGAAAAGGGCCTGATCTACTAACTCTGACCCTTAGAATCAAGAGCTTCATCTCCAATAAAAGGGCCTGATCTACTAACTCTGACCCTTAGAATCGACAGCTTCATCTCCATGAAAAGGGCCTGATCTACTAACTCCTACCTTTAAATCAACAGCTTCATCTCCATGAAAAGGGCCTGATCTACTAACTCTGACCCTTAGAATCAAGAGCTTCATCTCCATGAAAAGGGCCTGATCTACTAACTCTGACCCTTAGAATCAACAGCTTCATCTCCATGAAAAGGGCCTGATCTACTAACTCTGACCCTTAGAATCAAGAGCTTCATCTCCATGAAATGGGCCTGATCTACTAATTCTGACCCTTAGAATGAAGAACTTCATCTCCATGAAAAGGGCCTGATCTACTAACTCTGACCCTTAGAATGAAAAGCTTCATCTCCATGAAAAGGGCCTGATCTACTAACTCTGACCCTTAGAATCAACAGCTTCATCTCCATGAAAATGGCCTGATCTACTAACTCTGACCCTTAGAATCAAGAGCTTCATCTCCATGAAAAGGGCCTGATCTACTAACTCTGACCCTTAGAATCAAGAGCTTCATCTCCATGAAATGGGCCTAATCTACTAACTCTGACCCTTAGAATGAAGAACTTCATCTCCATGAAAAGGGCCTGATCTACTAACTCTGACCCTTAGAATGAAAAGCTTCATCTCCATGAAAAGGGCCTGATCTACTAACTCTGACCCTTAGAATGAAAAGCTTCATCTCCATGAAAAGGGCCTGATCTACTAACTCTGACCCTTAGAATGAAAAGCTTCATCTCCATGAAAAGGGCCTGATCTACTAACTCTGACCCTTAGAATGAAAAGCTTCATCTCCATGAAAAGGGCCTGATCTACTAACTCTGACCCTTAGAATCAAGAGCTTCATTTCCATGAAAAGGGCCTGATCTGCTAACTGTGATCCTTACAATCAAGAGCTTCATCTCCATGAAAAGGGCCTGATCTACTAACTCTGACTGTTAGGATCAGTATTGTAATGGCATAGTGATAGATTCTTGGTCTCTTGCATAGACTTTGATCTAATACATGAATTAAAAAAATAAATTTAATTCTTTTGTGTATTCTATTGTTCTTGGAGTTCAGGTATAAATTCTGTCTTTTCTATAAAATGAAAACAACAATCCATTTAGATGGCTGGTGGTAAATTAAGTCTTTCTTTTTTATCTTTCTACTTTTCCTTTTACACAAAACTTTCCTTCACAAATTGTATTTAGTGTCTTATTTCAGGTTTCCTGTTTACTGAGTAACTGAGCAACTCTTTGACAAGCCATCAGACCATAACAAGAAAAATGATATAATGAAGTCATTGATTTTATGCTAAGTACAGTATTGTCTATTCGTCATTTCTTTTTAATACTTTGCTTGAACTAATGGCACATTCATTTTTGATTACAAGTTGTGTTTATTAACTTGAGGTATTTTGCTGTTATGCATCATGTGTGGGGTAAATGTTCTTCTCTCTAGAAGTATCAGTCTTTCATTTCAGCTGTAGGACATGATGACGTGTTTAGTTAATGTAACAGTTACATATATGCTGGAAGATATTGGCCAGTTCATGGTGGCTCAGTTGTTAGCATGTTGGACTTACAACTAAAATGGTAGATTCAAATCCTTCTTGGATCAGCCTGGGTCAGCCACCATGGTATGTCCTTGGTCTAAGCACTTTAGTTCATTTGCCTCAGTACTAAATAACCCACTTGTGTTGCTGTGCTGTCAAATCCAAATAACAAAAATCAGTCATGTGTTCATTCATTCTTTCATTCATTTTAGTTATACTGGTCATAGACCAGAATGGCTTATGGAATGGTGTGTTGTCTCTCATTCATTATCTGTCACTCTTTTAACACAAGTTTGTTATCATTACCCATAAGATTGCCATGAATATTTCCACGCAAAGGCCAGAAATCCTTTATTTGGACAATTTCTTAACAATATTTTTTTTTCAGTAGACTCTTTCATAAACTTTTGATCAGTGAAAATGTTCCTAATGCCTACACTGGTCAAGTCATATTAAAGACTTAAAAAATGGTATGGTACTAGCAGCTTCCTCACTTGGTACTCAACATTAAAAGGTTAGTGTTAGGATTGGTCAGCCTGGTGTCAGGATAATGTGACTGGGTGGGACATGATACCATGTCTGCAGCATGATGCCTCAGTGCTTGACATCACTTTAAACTGTACCCTGCAGACATTGTAACGATATGAGTGAAAAATTTTTAAAGCTATGTTAAAACTCCAAATCACCCCCCACATACCTAATACCTATTAGTAGCAACATTTTAATAAATAGATAGCAGTGAAATAAGTTGTGTTAATTGAATTTGTGTTTTAGTTGTGTATTTTAATTCAGTTTTTCAGTGTAATCATCATAAATGTGATATGCCGTCTTGTATTCAAACATGAAAAATGTAAGTATGCTGTAACAGTTAGATCTATGTCCACTGGTATTTCTGTGAGGACCTAATTAACAGCAAACTGATTTTATCTCAGTTCTTGGAGACATATTTGTTGTATTATTACACTCAGTTAAAAGCAGATCTGTTTTGTATTGTCATGTTAATTACATCTTTTGTATCAAATCAAATAAATAGCATGGAATCAATGAAAAAGTTACAAGGCATGCAAATCGTACTGATGTAAGAGTCATGGCCATATCTCAGGTGACTCATATCAATTGAGAACTGAAACATTGTTATAAATAGTATTCTGTAAGTAACAATTAAACTACCTCAAATTATCCTAGTCATTCACAGATGTGATCAAAGATAGCAAAGCAATCAAATGTAAGGTCTGCCCTGTGAATTCATAGCTTTGTTTGATTGATGCAGTTCATTATGGAAAAGCAAGTTGCAAAGTTTGTAGTGATCTTAAAATTTCTGAATTGCTACTCAGAGATTTATTTTCTGAAGGATAAGCAGAAGTTTCCTTTTCTTCAAATACTTTACCTGATCATAATGCATTTAAGTTAGGCAAACTAATACTACCTCACAAATGGAGATGGAGAAATTGTATTACATGTAAATATAAACCTGAACTGCTTTGTTGTAGGTTCACATATGCCAAACATCAAGAGAGGTATTAGCTTAATTATCACTAATATAAGTAGCAAACAAGTGTTATCTGGTCATAAAAAGAGCAATATATATATATATATATATATATATATATATATATATATATATATATATATATATATATATATATATATATAGATATATATATATATATATATATATATATATACCATAATTACAGAAAATTATATGTAAAATGTACATTTATTTTTGTTATCTACCTGGATCTGCAGTTATAAAGTTGTTACAAATTGGCTACAAAAGTATAGACACAAAAGAAACTGATAATTTAATGATGCATAATTCTCACTTTACCTAGTCTACAATAACATCTGCAAATAGTCATCAGGTCCACAAATGATGACTGCTGTATTACATCATTGTTGAATACTTATTTCAAAATTTGTAAACTTCTTTTGATTTTTTTCTTTTCTGGATCTGACACATTTGTAAGTTTCACAAAATTCGTCTCCTCTAACATTTTTCAGTCACATAATGTCTATTAGCCACATTGCTACAGCTCATTTATTGCAATAATTGGTGCTATTACAACTTTTTTAAGGTGTACCTAGTTGTATCCAGGTTATTATCAATGATTGGGTACCCATGTACCTGTATACCTGTTGGCATCTTTGTACACAAATCCAGTCCTCCCAGTTTAAAATTTTTAGCTAAAAGAGCTAAAAGTTATCTGCCTGCCTTGGTGACAGATAGAGTGATCTCCCTCTGGCATAGGAATTGGCAGCACATACTGTGAGTATCTGTTACTACTTTTGCATGTGCCAAGTTGCATGCTCACAACAGACCTCACAAAATCCATTTCCAGTTTCTGTTAAGTACTGCCATGTACAAGTTGGAAGAGTCTTCATATCAAAAGAAATGTGTACTCAATCAAATATTAGCAACTTCTCTTTCTTCCTCTGAAGACAAAGTTCTGTATTTACAGTATTATCACTCTGCCGTTTTCACACCTAATAGTAATTTCGTACTTGCATAGGTAACCTTATGTGTCCCTACACAAAGTTATGCTATAATTATAATATATGTGTACAAGTCTGGTGTGGTCTATAGAAACTTTTAATAAAACAAGGCTACACTTGTTTAGACATTTGTCTCTGTGTTGGACTATAGGCAATACCAAATGTTAAATATGAAGATACTGGAAGAATGTTTTGGACAGTCATATCACATGTGTGGTGTGTTCCAGATGTGATCTATAAAAGTGTGCTTATTCTGTTCAGCATCGACTGAAAGTCAGTGGAATACTGTGTTTAGGGCACTTTAAGGGGAAAACTCAGAAGCACGTGATGATGGATAAGGATCCCATAAGTATACATACATATGTCTTCAGCGCAGGAATTTCTTTCAGAAGGATATAAATTTGTCTGTGATGCATCAGCCACAAAACATAAAAATATCTGCATGTTCAGAGACGTTTCAGCCCAAGATTCACTGCCAGAACAGGTTTCACATTGGCAAAACCGAATGGCTGTTCATCATTGGGGTTTAACTCCATATCTGTTGACACCATATTGAATTCAGTACACTATACAAGCATATTAAAGCTACAGATCTTGACTCTCTTTTGTAGCTACTTTACGGGTTACCACAAGAAACATCAGACTCACCACCTGTATCCAAAGATAACAATGCTTATTTTCAAGTTCAATAATTATTACCAAATTATGTACTATTATGCAGGAATACTCAGCCTTTTGGACTTCAATAGTTTTTCTATCCTGTACCATCAGAGTTTCCTTTCTCTTCCTCTCTCTTCATCAACTGCCAGGATCAAACCGCAGTATCATTTGATCTTTTGACTAATAAGGAAAAACCTACTTTCAAATTACTGCTGCAATCTTATAGAGTTACTGACATGTTGGATTTTTACATCATCACTTACAAGACTCACTTCGTGGGTATGTGAGAAAGCTTGCCAGTAGCTTCTCGTGGGTTGGTTTCTTCCCGGAGATTTCCATGGCTCTTCCTCCACCAGTTATACTAGCCGCCATATATAGCCTATCTTGTGCTGGAAATGGCGTTGAACCCTACAACAACAACAATAACAAGACCCAAGTATCAGTGGACTAATTTTTTCACAAAAGCACCTTCCATTGAATTTTCACTTGTGGTTCTTCAAGTCCCAGACCCCAGTATTTCAGATGGATACTTCAGCAGTCAGCCAAGATGTTGCAGCCCAGGAAATGATAAAGCCTATGGATTGGACGTCTTTTAAAGACACTCAGCTAGTATGCATTATCATGGACATGGGGTCTATGTTGGACATATTATATTTAGCAGTCTTCCAACAGGTGGAATATAGATTATCTTCTCCCATTCCAGATCCCACAGGAGTTGTCAGGGATTATGTTTCCAGAATGACACACATATTAAACACAACTGCTGAACATACCCTAGCCAATGCCATAACAGCTGCTGTAAATCTACAGATGAGGCAATGAAATGCAGTGCACTCTACCACTACTCACCCTAAGACGAAGCTATACTCGCATCCTTTATTTTCAAATCTCCTGTTTATTTGCCACTTTGATGAAGATCTGGTACAAGCCACCAAAGAGATATTTTTCCTTCCAGCACAACCTCAGCATCTGTGCATGAACATTCATTAAAATCAATGGAAAGATCACAGAGATATACCTCTAGGAAGCAGTCCTACTGAAGTTACACTCATACAAAATGACTTCTTGCAAACAAAAGAGGATGAGAGACAGACAGAGAAACGATTATTTTCTCTGGCATTTCTCTCCACGACAGCCTCAATATCATAAAATTTGACATATGCTTACCCTCCAACACCTGTAATTCCAAAGATGATACAGACAGCATGGGAGTCTCTGATCATGAGATTTTGATGGGATAAATCAATGATCAACAATTTCATCAATCTTGAAATGGACATTCCCAGGAAAATCGAAGATATTCCCTCATCTGCTCAATCAACTACAATGGCAGGTGCTTCATCTCTTTCGAGTACTACTAAAACTGTTGTGGGGATTTATTATGGTTGGGGTGTGGTGTTCCCAATATTTTATATAAACTATTGTAGAAGTCCCACCCAGGCTCGAGTTTAGGTTGGAAGTTCAATTACTGAAAGATAGATATAAAGCTCCGAACTCCCATTCAGCAATGCTGACAGGTAGATGGTTGCATATAAAAAAAATGTTGAAATTCAGTGAATAACAATTTAATAACCAAATGATTCAAATCTCCTATTACACTCATTCTGCTTGACCTATTTAATAGTTTACTGTATCACTTGATTAGCAGTGTGGGATCGATTTTTCACCTGTCCTTGTATTCTACTCATCTGTGGTATTCTTCTCTATCCTATTTCTCCCAATTCCTTCTCCTTTTACTCCACGACTTTTCCCAGATTCCTCCTCGACTTCCATATACTTATTCTTCTCGTCCTCCACTTTCTTCTCCAGATTCATATTTCCTCCTCTGCCTTTTATCTACCGACTAAATTTATGTCGACTTAAACTATTCGGCTTGTCTCAATTCTGTCTCCACCACTTGGAGACTTCGACTCATTTGAACCGGAACTTCTCTGTTCTCTAAAACGCTTCCTGTGAAAATACATGGACGGTACAATATGTTTCCTTAGCCCCCTCACTTTACACTACACCCAGCCTATTATCAGATAATGGCCATTAAATTTCTTTGGTCACGCATTCATTCACATTGAGATATTCATACGTTCTTGTATTGTTACGTTCTTGTATTGTAAAACAAACGTAATAATATAGCACGGTATCAATTCTTATACATACATCAATAAATTGCTTCACATCAGTACATATTCCTAGTCCTATTATACAATAACCAGACACATTCCTTTACCCTACACTTAAAGTACGCAAATATTCAAATACCCATGCTCTGATATATGCATACTTTCAAATAAATGCTCCTAATCCAAAAATAGTTCCATGGCTTCCCCTTCTAAACGTAATACGCTGGGAAACAATAGATCTGTCAGGACAAATTTAAAACTTCTGTATATCCATAGAAACGAAGTCTATATACATATTTCAGCCATTTTTCCAGACTCACAATTCAAGCATGCATAAATTCTAACATAATGCAATAATAAATGCACTGGTTTACTACAAAGTAACCTAACAACGAATTACAAAATTAATTCTGACAACAAGCTAACATTCTATATAATTATGTACGTAATACTCAAGCCCATTTATCAAATATGCATGTAAATAAATACAACAAAGGTAATTCTACATACCAAACGATGCTAGTAATTAAATATACATACAACAAGTAATTACAATTATGATGCCATAATATTCTGAAATAATCGAGCAAAAAATCTTATTGACCTTTTCGATTCTTTGTCTTTCCTTATATTATACCTCTTAGTTTCACAGCCAAATTACGAGTGGCTCTCTCAGAGGAACCTATCGCTCAGAAATCTTCCCAGGCAAACCGATCTTGGAGAGAACCACTCAAACAAGATAGCCCTCCACTCTGAAAGCATATAATAAAGGCAAATGGCAAATCACCACACAGTGGTGTACACAAGAACATATATATCTGCATGTATTAATTCCTAATATAGATAACTTCCACCTCTGGTTCATCGACTAGAAAAAGTACCTAGTACAATCAATGGTTAATGTTCGATGATTGCTAACACCTTGCGCTATCATGGAAGAGAGGATATGGGACAGTCTTCTGTCCAACTTTGATTATACACAGCCTAAGATGTTGACACTGTGCACAAAGTAGAACCTATCATGGGTCCTAACTTGGCTGAACAAGAAACAATTTGAATGATGTCATTGGTTCATTGTTCATATAAAACTTGCTTTTTCTCAATGTATTAGCAGCAGAAATACATACCTGTCAGACAAAATGAACTATATGCAGTTCCAACAAGACAAGTAATTTGACTGGTGATGGTACTGGCTTTCATAACTAAGAACAGGCTCCCATTAATGGGGAGCCATCCATTGTAAGTCAGACTTTTGTAGCAAAAATACTGTCTACTCTACACACTTGAACTGAAGGCCACTCACAGGACCCAGTGCAAAATCAAAAGTGATATTTAAAAAAAACTGAGCCATTGCATCGAGGGGATCATGAATCTTAAAAAGGAACTGGATAATATATCAGCACAAACACTTTTGTCCTGGATATAGTGGGTTTTTCAGAATCCAGATCGAATGAATTTACTAGTATTTTGGCTCACATGGTTGGAGCAGTTGCCACAAGCATCGTATTTGCATACCACTGTTCCTTATCTGACATTATCCATGCTGTAGAATGGAGATCAGAGTCCACATTCTCCAGCATTTTTCTGAAAGATCTTTCATTCCAAATGGCTCAACTTAATCTGATTGACCTATAGCCATGGTGCAACAAGCCAAGTTACCAAGACATGCAACAGCTTTATAAAGATGCAGATTCGTTACTTCTCCTGGTTTTATGGAGGGAAAATTTACCCTTTTCAAGCTACTTTCTGTCATATGGAGTATGCTCTTCAGTCAGGATAGTCATATACCATAGGGGACAAAGGAGGATCTCTCCTAGGTGTGGGGATGTATCTCCCAGCAACTATTACCTTTTCTCCTAAGGTATTATGATCAGGAAATGTATTTGAAGAAGAAATCAATTTTTTTTTTTACTTGCAAGGTTTGTTTCTTTGATGATACATGTACTTTCATGATCATGATAAACATACACCTTCCCAGCCTTCCTGCAGCTATATTCACAGGGGTCGTTACAAAGAAAATTGAGTCTAACCTATATTGTTACAGATTGGACTCAATTTTCTTTGTAACGAACCCCATGCGAATATAGACAGCGTAATTTCCACTACAGTAGTAACTAGAAAGGGAGTTCATTCTAGCTAACTGCCACTTGGATGGGCAGATAACGTTTAGTTATTTAGCTAAAAGTTTTAATCTGGGACAGCTGGATTTACAAAGTAGTAGTAATTTTCCTAAGGTATTGTGATATATAAATATTATTGAAGAAACATACTTTACTAGAAAAATTGTTTCCTTTCAAAAAAAATAATAAAATCAGTATTTTACTAATAAAACACTTAAAAAATATTTTTTTCAGCATGTTGGTTTCTGCATGAAACAAATATCTATTTCTTGAACAAAAAGAAACCTTGCTTTTTTACACAAAATGTAGTTATGTAATACACAGTGTTTTCCAGGTACTCAACAACGCATTCATGTTTATATATAGAAAACACTTGAAGTTAAGTTTTTGATGATCTTTTAAAGATTGGATAATTGTGAGAATGTATTTAATTTATACGGACAGTGAATAGTTTCATTAGAGAAAGCAGCTTATTGACAACTGTTCCCATTGTGATTATAAAATAAATTCTCAACAATTAAATAGCATTGCTGTTTTCACTGTCAACATTATTCTTGATGTCTATTTGCAAAGGCACCCCTTTCCTTTTCATGAAGTCCCTCATTAAGTCGCACCCTCACTGATAGTGTGTGGTCAATGTTTTCAATCCCATTCTGCACATGTTATTAAGGCCCTAAATGATGTCATGTTGGTCCTTAATGAAAAAAATGCCAATCTGACATCAGAAACAGCAGACTTGAAATTTTATTGCTAAAGACTATCATATACAGTTTCAAAACTCATTACTTAGAATAGAATAACCAGAGATTATGCTAGAAATTCAAATAAATAGTGATTTTGATGAGTGGATTCTTTATAATTCTTCACCTGTAAAATGAGGTTACAGCTTTGAAAATATTACTCAAAAGAAACAATTCAAATCTGTTATGACATCCTGCTTAATTACGGTATGCAATATCCCTAATATACATCAATATTTTTATTCAGATTTACAAAATTGGATAATACAAAATAGAATATACAGCAAGCATTTATAGAAAATTTATGCATGTAATTAAAACACAGACATACAATTATGGCAGTAATCCACCACTATACTTCATTTTCATTATGTCTCCTGACTTTAAGAACAGGTTTTGACTAAGTGAAACCTATAAGTTTTGACCCTTATATGTTCTCTGTTTGGAATCTTACATAGCCCGTGCTTTTACTCTTATATGCCCTCTAAGGGCAGAGACGTTCTGATTTACTCTAATATACCACCTTATTTGCCATGACTTGAGAAATGCAATACATCTAAATAAATCTCTGACCTATTGTTGGGTTTCCTGGTGGTGGGAAGCATGCATCACAAGACAATGTGCTTCCATTATGTGAAAACTCAACAAAATGATATCTAGTAGTGGGAGACCTTGTTCAAACCAGGTCAGGAACAATATGACCAGTAATTCAGGGGAGAAAACTGTTCCAAGTCAGGGAACTTGGCTGCACTTCTTTATCATACAATTGATGAATGAGAACCAAAAGGTAACTAAAGTTTCCCCTTTTGTTAGTACGTATACATCAGCGTCTGGCTGGAGAGCCAGAGTTTAAGTCAGTTCATGCACATTACAGCAATATCATATTACAGATCCTTGCAAATTATTTTATTTATATAACCTCAAGTCATTGGGTAGATAATGATTCTAAACTAGGCACGTGCAATACCAATTTTTTTAGTGAACATGCCTGTGTGGATAGTATATAGTTAGAGTTGGGTGCCGCCTATGTTTTATTTAAACTATTATAGAAGTCGCACCCAGGCTATATTTTGTTGGAAGTTAAATTTAGTGAATTATAGATATAAAGCACCGAGCCTCAGTCAGCTGTATCAATGGTTCGATGGTTAAATATACAAAAAGGGTTGTATGACACTCTTCCGCTCGACCCTTTAATAAGTCTATTGAATCGCTTGATTAGCACTGAGATTGATTTCCAACTCTCCTTATATCTCTACTCATCTTGTGTATCCCTTTTCTGTCCTATTTCTCCCAATTATTTCTCTTCCTCCTCGACCTCTCTCAAAATTTTTTCTCCTCTTCCTCCTCGACTTTTTTTCTTAAATCCTTCTCCTCCTCCAGCTCGACTTTCTTTAGACTCCTCTTTCTCTCCCTTTCGGTGACTTCGATTGTCTCCACTATAGTCTCAATTCCGTCTCCAACTATTGAAGACTCGTGATCCAATAGAACCCGAAAATCTATGTGCTCTGAAAACTTCCTTTCGAAGCTTTGTCTTTCATATGAATCTACCCTTAAGTTTTGCTGGCAGATTGCGAGTGGCTTCTTTTCGGAGTAAATCTTATTGTTCCGAAATCATTTCAGGCGAATACTAAAATGTCTCTTACGAGTCTGAAGTATAATTTGGATCGGGATTATAATCACACCCTTTATCTCAATTCCGATTGGATAGCGATGTGAACCGATCTATCAAACTTAGTGGACAATGTCCCTCTCGCTGTCTGTCAAATAGGGGACTTATTTTGATCTTTGGACTAACCTTTTAACACATAGGTGTGGTAACTGTAAGTATTTGTTTAGATTGTGTATTCTATCGCCTTTGCCGATTCATGTAACCTTGCGTAAGAGTTCACTAGCCCGTGGCAATCTTTAGACATCAAACACGTGGCCGCACTAATATTACCAAGACAGGTAGAATATAGCTTATACAGGACTGTATAGCTGAGGCTCATCAAACATGACAATGCTCAGGAGAAAAACTGCGACGAATATTGTTGTGTTTCGTTGTGTAGTGAAAATGATGGAATCCACACTGACTTAATCTTCCTACATATTTCCTATTTAAAGTAAAAGGTTCTACTGAATCAATGGATTATGCTATACATCATGACGAGGAATTGCTCATCAAGGTAAGGAATTGTATTTTCGTTGCTTGATGAAACACTAATTTCCTTGATTAATTTCAACACGAAACTTGATTCGCGGTATTTCACATAACTACTAACAGACAAAGAACAGCCAATCTTGTTTTCCAATACTCACTGATAACGTGTTTATATTCTTATGATGGTGAAGTTATATTCAAACACACAGACACACACACACACACCTTGAAGAAGTATAAGATTATGGTGAAAAGTGAAAAATTAAAGTAATATCTTTGAATTTAAAATTGATTGGTATGTAATTTTTAATAAAGGGTGTTTATTGACGTTGGTGTCAATCCCTTATTGGGTTGCCTGTATTGGTACTGCATAAGCATGTTGACGTTGGTGTCAGTACCATACCAGGTTACCTGGTGATAATAGTTATAATGATGATCATCATCATCTTTGTCTTGATACAGTTGATGAAGGTTATCTCACAGGGTTTCTGTTGGCAAACTCTACAAGAATGCATTCCACTATTAGTACACATTTGCAGGGTATGCATTCTAGCCTAGTTTCACCCTTCTGATATATGTATGAGCTAGTCATGAGTTTTCAGTAAGCGATCAGTACAGAAGCATCACCTACCTGCTTTGTTCTGCTTGAGGGCTGCCATTCTTTAATCATGGGGTTCATGTTTTGAAGATTGTGTATGGAGTTTTCTTTACGTATTTCTTTTCCATTTATAAATAACATGTTGATTTAAAGTGTTCCCCTCTTATACGGCCAACCCTTCTGCACAGGGAAAGTGTCCTTATAAGACGGATGGCCTGTCTAGAGCGGGATTATATTTGTGTTTTATATATATATATATATATATATATATATATATATATATATATATATATATATATATATATATATATATATATATTATAGAGTTGGAAAGCTACATTTTATTATTTGTAACTTAAAGCAATTAAAATCTTCATTTAAAAGTAGCTTAATTATAAAAATGCTCTTGTCTTAGAAACAGAGTTATTTCAAGGTAACATATTACTAGTTCTTATTCTTAGGCGTGAAATGTGAGTGGGGTAATTTTGTCATGCACATTACAAAACCCTTCAAAAACGTTATTTAATCTTGGTACATTCGTTCTTTTCGTAATTAAAATTAACCCCTTTCCATTGTCGTTAAGTCGAATAACGTTTACTTTGTCTTCTAAAGTATTATATATTCATTTACATGGTGACATGTTAAATTTTTATGATGACTTATTCCTATGTGTCTAATTCTACGTGTTTTTAGTTTTTGTCTGGTACCCTGTACTCTTCAAGGTAATAAATTTTCTGTGTGTGTGTCTGTCTGTGTGTTTTTAGTCTGTTTGACCATGTTGTGATTTTGACAATGACGTCGGTCGTAACCGTCAATTGGAAAAAATATGGTGTAAAGTCCAAAGCCCTATCAAAACATTGATGACCCCATTTCTAACTGACCATACCATGTTATGATCTTGACAGTTACGTCCGGTCGCAATCGTCAATTAAAAGAAAAACAAAAGAAAATCCGCTGTTTGAAAGTCCAAAGCTTTATCAAAACATTGCGGACCCCATTTCCTCCAAACGTCGGAGGTAATATAATAATAATCTTAGTGGTACATTTACATCAGCCAACACTTCTTTCCGTAACGAAAACCTGACATCCGGAAACAGACGTCGGGAAAGAAAATCGGCTTACTTACCTTGCCGTAATTAAATATTGGTTCTGGATTACATATTAGCAATACAATGTGGCTGCTTGTGAGGGGCAAGTTTACAGTTGTGCGCTAATATGTTGGCAGCTGGTCGCGTTAGAGGGTTGCCTTTTTGGGTACTTTTGAATACAAACTCGTCTGTGCCAAGAGATTCTGGCCGCTGGTCAGGGGAGGCGTTCATGAGTGGGACAACTGTATATATTTTGGGTCGGTGTATGGAATCTTCAGATTAGAAACATGTGACTCTATTGACTGCTTTGGTTACTGTAACTATCCTTTACCTTCATACCATTGTGTCTAGGCTGTAAACAGTGCAGAATACATTTTCCAGATTTTATGAACAAATGATGTTTCTGTCAAATCTGGGGTTTTAATGTGTTGTCAGATTTAAGGTCCTGTGATGCTTTTATTATGGACAGGAAATCCCAAAAGATGATGAAGTTGTACTGTTTAGGGGTTTTAGTGCATTTTGCAGATTTTAGTAAGGCTGTAATCTCAGCAGTGGAAATTGAAGCTTTATCCATTAAGTGGCTTGTGATGGTGCCATAGGGTGTTACTATGGCAGTTCAGTTTGAATCATTTGTATACAGAGACGACTGACTATAATGTTTGTCATCACAGATTCAGCGTAACTGGCAGAAAGCTTCAGACATTTGGACCTTTTTGATTTGCTCATTTATTAAATCAGCGGACATATGACAGAATTAATGAATACTCTCAGAACCAAAAGTTTTTAAGTATAATAAGTAGTCAGTTCCTGAACCAAGGCATTTCACTACGCAGTTTTTTTTATGTTGAATAATCTGACTGAGGTACACTTTATCAGATAGCTTTCAGAATGGTTGCTGCATACCTTGGCTCCGAAATGTTTCTCTTTCAAAAACTATGGAGGACAGTTATAAAGGAGGCTTCTTAGACCAAGGACAAATAAGTCATTAGCATGTCTTACTTTCTTGTCATTTCATAGACTCTCAGTTGTTGTTGTTGTTGTTAGGCTTAACGCCATTTTCAGCACAAGATAGGCTATTCATGGCGGTCATTATTAATGGTGGAGGAAGAAACCGGGAAATCACCGGAAAGAACCACCGACCCACGAGAAGCTACTGGCAAGCTTTCTTACATATGCACATTCATCGAATCCTAGACTCAAACCCACGCAGAGGTGAGATGGCAATGATCTGTAACGGACAGCGCTTTAGACCACTCGGCCACTCGGGGCCTCTCTTAGACTCTCAGAGTTGGAACATTATCATTCAGGTGTAATTTTATGCGAGTCAGTGACTTCGTACATTTCCGGTACTTTTCAATATAATGACACTTCCAGATAGATTTTTAACCAAGATTACAGAAAGAAAATGCGTGTAACCCATATATTTTTCATTCATTTTGAATTTCTCGGACCCTTAGGGAAGCAAATTTTTTTAAAAAAAATTAAAGGTTAGATTACTCCAACAATTTCACATGTATTCATTCATAAGTGTTAGCCCTTTTCCATTTGAAATAGAAGAGAATAATCAGTATTGACTAAACGCTCCTATGGCCTAGTGGTTAGAGCGTCCGCCTTAGATGCGGGGGGGGGGCGGTCTTTTTTCCGTGTCCTATGAAATATGCATGTAAAAAATATTCATTTTCGGTGACCCGACACTTATTAAACTGTTATGAAGTACTTTAATTGATTTTGTTATTATTTTGCGTGTGCGTATTTTCTGAATTTTCCAACACGAAATTAAATGAAGGTAAATATATACTTCATAATTCGTTGGTTGGTCGAGTTTATCCGGGAGACTAAATTGAACTATAATGCACAATACTTACACAGTGCAAAGCGTGTATAGCGTCACATAAATCCTTATTTATTCCCAAACAGGGTTGTTTTCACAGACGTCATGATTGTGTAGGCAAATACCCACAATGCAAAGTGTGCATATCATACGCCACCATTTTTAGACTCTAACAAACCTATATCAACACGGGTTTTAAGACAAAAATCTGAATTAATAATATTAATATTAATATTATTATTAATAATAATATTCATAACGATGACTTTATATAGCACCTAATCTTTAGAAGCTCCAAGCGCTTTACAACATTTGACAACACTTAAAAAGAATAAAAAAACGTATATAATGATATGATTACAAAAATAAAAACAAACACCACAAAAATTAGGGTACGACTAAAACGTGAAAAGAGTTGCGAATAGTGCGAAAAGTTACGAAAAGTTATGTGAAAAGTTACGGAGACAAAAAAAAAACATGCTGTAAATTTTTAAGGTAAGGATACGTTAAAAGGATACATTATTAGGTCTTCATGACTTGTAGTTGAAATAGATGGGTTTAAAGGGCGCTCTTGAATGATATCACTGTGTCTTTGTGTCTAAGTGCAGTGGGCAATTCGTTCCACGTTACAGGGCCCTTGTATGCAAACGAATGTTATCCATGTGATTTCAATTTCATAGTGGGAATAATAAATACGAGTGTCCAAAGAGGAGCGTATGCATCTTGCAGGTGTATACAAATGGATGAGGTCAGATAGTATGTTGGACTGGAGCTCGTCAGTGAAACGTAGCACAGAGAACAAATTTTGTGTTTAATTCTGGATCTTATGGATAGCCAGTATATGTTACAGAGCAGCGGAGAGGCGTGCTCTGATCGTGGTACTCTAAGGATGATGCGAGCAGTGAGTGGTGTTTTAAACTTTTTGGAGGTTCTGAAATAGATATTGAGATAAACCAGACATAATTGAATTACAATAGTCCAGTCTTGAAAGTACTAAGGAACACACAAGTGTTTTAGTGGCATCAATTGACAGATACTTGTGAATGGAGCTGATGCGTCTCAGCTCAAGATATGCACCCTGGCCTATGTTCATGAGATGTTGATGCAATGAGAAAGTACTGTCAAGAGTGACACCGAGGTTTCGTACTGTCAGCCTGAATTTAATATTGGCGTTGCAGATATTTGTTGTCTGAAGTAAAGGATTTGAATGAAAAGGTCGTTTTATTGTAATCAGGATGGCTTCAATTTTATCATCATTCATCTGCAGCTTGTTATATGTCATCCATGATTTCACATCAGAAATGCACCTCTCTATGCCTTGAATGGTAGCTTCAACTTCAGCTGGATGGCTAGATTTGTATATTTGACTGTCATTAGACACTGGAAGATGATCTATGACACTTGAGAGTGGCTGAGTGTATAGAATGAAGAGAACAGGTCCAAGAACAGACCCATGTGAAACATCATGTGGGCTGGAGTGTTTTCCATTTCCGGACACAATTTGTGTCCTGTTGACCAAGTAAGACTTGAACCATAGTAAGCTGTATCATAAATGTCAAATACATGCTGGAGACGGTGAAGTGATATACCATGGTCTATAGTGTAAAATGCTGCAGACAAGTCAAGGAGAGTTAGGACTGTAGTCCTTCCGCCATCCAAAGCAGAGAGAAGGTCATTGACTTCTTTCAAGAGAGCAGTTTCAGTACTGTGGCGAGGGCGATATGCAGACTGTACATTGCTAAAAAGACTGTTTGAATTCAGATGAGATACAAGTTAGGATAGAACAACGTTTTCTAAGATTTTTGACATGAATGGGAGATTATAAACTGGGCGGTAGTTCTTTAATTATCGATAAGGATGTTTGCTTAATCGAAATGATATATGGATTATGCATGAAAATATGTGCCTTTATAGCACGTAAATAAATATAAAACTAAGTTCCCTGGTTTATATCGAAAGACAGAAAAGTGAAGTTGAACCGCAATCGAGCATCTTGCTATCAAATATAACTGCAGTTATTTTTTATATCTAAAATCGACAATATTGACTTTTTTTTAAAAAAAAATATTTCGTATGATGTCCCTAAGCTTGTCACCTTGAAAGAGTATTACCGACAATTATATTGGGGATACAATAACAATATTGGAAAATAAAAGTTCGAAGCATGTGTATTATGCCAGAACTTTAATGAAAAAAATATTTTTCGCGATAAACATGTGGTTTTGCAAAAGATAGATCAATTTTAATAAGTCATATTGTATTTGTGGTAGAGATGATGGACGTAGGGTAATACTGAATGCAAACAATAACCATTTAAAGAAGTTTCATGTTCAGTGTATTAAAACGAAACATTTGCCTAACTGAGCTTGAATTTGTACAGAACGTCAAAAACAATTCTTCTTGAAATGCTTTAGAAATATTGAATTTTAAATAAAATATCGTTTTTTAACTTAACTATAACTAAATGATTGATTTCAGCCAATGTAAATTGAAAGTCGTTACATGTTTCTACTTGTCTGCGTATCCACTTGTTTATGCGTTTGTTTATTGATTGATCTATTTGTTTATGAAAGAATAACAACGATGGTTGAAGTGCCAATGTTTTACTTGAAGAAAAATGGGAAAAGTCAAGCATTTGGTCTCGTTCAGTTGACATGCTCATGCACAACAGAATGTGAATTATATCTTTATGCACAATGTGAGACTTGTCTTGATAATTATGTGGAAAGAAGTGTTAAGTACTGGTTTGAGACTCAAAATGGTGGATATGGAAGTATGCACTTTTTGTGATGTCACGTGAAAACAACTGAATTAGATGCAGATTTTGCTTCCTTAATAGCTTATTTCATTTAAGTTGAATTCGCGCGCTCACGAGTTTCTCGTTTTCAGTGATATAAGCGATATTACAAAACTGATTTATGGATAGGTACGCACGTTTAATTATAGAAGGTACATAACCAGCATAACTTACATGTTCTCAAAGAGTAGTAATAATAAAGGCTAAAATTTCATTATAGATCATCCTGGATCGTCATCAAGCTATTTTTGTGATTTGGCTGAACATCACAACTTTCCACATAACGGAAAGCTTGATGTTTCGGCGTCTCCTTTGTTGATATTTTGCGAATTTCTTTTGTTTTCCGACAGCAGTGCAGGCCAATTAATCGTTAAAACCTTATAACTGGCTTGTGTTAAGAAAGAATTTTGAAAGGCAACTATAATTTTGACCTGCAACTATACCAGTACATTGTTGTGTAATTTGCCTTCTATTCATAATATTTACACAATTACCGTAGTTTTCTAAAAAAAATTAAAAAATACAGGTATAGGGCATACCCGTGAACTTTTCAAAAGCTAACTAGGGACACTGAAAAACAAATGGAGATTGTGACCAAAGATTCGGAAAGTTTTTGTGACATTTTAAAACTTTGTTTTCACTAATTATTGATTGATCTTCCTGGTCCTGTATACATGAAATTTGCAAAAAGACTCGCCATTTCACCCTGTGACGCGTCTGGTTTTCCCCAGGACGTGCCCCATTTTCTTATTCTGGTCATCTGTGGCTAAACTAAAGGTTAGTCTTAAACAAGTAAGAAAGCCAGCACGACTAATTAAAAATTATCCTTATCGATGCAACTATTTTGTGAAAACGACTGGCTCTCCGTCATAATGCAACGAAAAATTGTTCTATATACACTACTGTGTGTTATGCAAGCACTAGCAATTGATTGGAAAATAAGGGATTCACAATTCTGTTGAACTAAAGTTACCTAAATAGGCAGCCTCACGGTACCCTACATGTAGCAACTATTTTCCCCTCGTTGTATATCCGATCTTATTCCCTTATTGTCAACTCGTAAGTCATTCGTATTGGTTATTATAACACATATTAGTTTTTTGAGGACACATTTGCTGCGTGGTATGCATTTAATTCCTTCTTTTGATTTAAAAATGGCAATTAACGTTGGTATATACGGTATAAAAATACCAGGTGTTTACTGTGTAAGTTTGGAATTAACAGCATTCGTAGTTTTTATTCTTGGGATTGAAATTAAATGTCGGCAATTTTATTGTTGTGGTTTATTTTTTTTTAAATTTTCTTTATTGTTATAGAGGTTAAAAAACCCATAAATTTACATGAGTAATATTTAAACTTAGCATTATATTTAGTGAAGATGCGAATTCTTTTTATGTAATTATTTCGTCATAACAATATCTATAGGTGATACAACAGAACAAGTAGGATTTTTCTTGTTTTAGGAGAAATGAACATCGAAGATATAATGTAATAATCGGGAGTTATCGGCAAAACTTGGGAGATATTATGAATTCGGGAGGTAGGCGTGAAGCGACCCCCAAAATCGGGAGTTTTTTTTTTTAATTTATTTCTCCCAGCATGAAAGTCGACAGGTATGGTTTAAGGTCGCTTTACGTCAAAACAAACTACAACTCGGCTTTTACGGTATTATCATAATTTTCGAAGCATTATTTCTGAAAACTTCTTTATTGTATTTTCGAGATATCATTAAAGTTTAGCACATTAGTGCCCATGTTTCGACTCCAAAGGACATACTTTATTCAGCGGAATGTACTTCATTCAGTACGTTTTCAAACCTACGATGTACATGCGGTGGCGCCATTATGTAAATACGTTCAGTCGTCTAAGTACGAGCATTGACTCAAATCGTATTGTTGTTCATTGTGTGGTCATACTGGGATCATATTTTAGTGAGTTATATATCTACAATTTCAAGGCAAAGTATAAACGTTATTACTGGTGCAATGATATTAAATGTCCAATGCAATAATGCACAAACAAACAATAATAGAATTAAAACGGAGGTAGTGAGTGTTACAGCAACTCGCAGTTACTAAATTCTAGTTTTCGTTTGATCAAATTATAAAAAATCTAAATTATGCAGAAACAATAAGAAAACAGAAAATTAACTATATTACTTTTTAAACAAGTTTATACCACTTTTGGTTAAATAACCATGTATGCCTACCCCGAGATAAGTGTAAGTTTTGTTAATATAAGTTTGTCTAAATAAATGCATACCTTGTGCATCTTGTGCTGTCCCGGAGTTGTGGGTCGGCTTATATGGCGGTCGTGCACTTACTAGTGTTTATATATACATGTATTCACTTTTGGATTGGCTTCTGCGCGAACTGGCTTACACGCGAGTATATACGGTAATTGGTTTTTATAATTTTTTAAAAAAATTTATATACAAATTTGTTGTATAAGACTAAATAATATTCCAAAAAAGATAATGTGTATTACTATTACTCTCCACAAAAACAAATGTATCTTTCGACTCTATTCTTGTCTTCATATTTACATTTTCTAGATGTTTGTAAAATTATATGGATGGTTCTTTCCAATATTTCATCCAGTTTTGCAGCTCCCAAAGATTGTCTGATTATCCACCCATGGTATAGGTCTTTGTCTGCAGGCACATTATGCAGCGGTTGTCAACATTTTTCATATATAGGTCTGTCTTATACAGAGATAAATAAGGTATAAGAAATCCCCTGCATTATATTTCAGGACCTGGTATGGGTGGAGCATTAACAGCCCAGTGGCAGCTGAAGTCCTGGTACCTGATGTGTCCAGAGTTTACAGGCAGCCTTATGAGAGTGCCAGGCCTGAGGATCAGGATCTGATTCATCTCTTCCACAGACCACGGTTGACAAATGCGTAAGTAATGTATCCAGTATCTGTGATTGTACCAATATTGTTTTTGCTTCCCCTGTACATTGGATACAACTGCAAGCTGTATCAGGACACATATATGCAGCCACATGTTACACTGGTATATCTCTGTCTTTGTTGGGACTAAAACAAACAATATAGATTCAGATATGCCATCGCTTGGCACAATAGTAGGTCCGGATCTGTTTGCTGTGTGAGCCAACTTGTTCATGAATATATACACCACTTATTTATGAGCGAATGGAGGAAATTTTTAAAAAATATAATTTTAGTTATTTTAGACCTGGCTCAGATTACGCAAGGAACATTTGAGCACCAACTCTGAAGTTCATATTCAAAACAGATATAGAATTTAAAAACATTTCAGAATGAGTTATATTTTCTGTTATGTAAATGTGTAAGTATGGTTTCTGATTTTGATGTCGAGTTTTATATATTTTCTCAGACAGTGCTCTGATTATGGATTAGGCCCTGCTTTTTTGGAGAGCAAATCTTTATCCACAACTCATTAGCTGGGTTGAAAACCATGGGTAATAACTCAGGAACTGTGGATGTCTTCACTTTGTAACTGTACACAATCAAACCTCTCTTAATCAGCCACACATGGAAAAATGCCAACACTGACTTCATAATACAAATGACCTCTAAATGGAGGTACAGCTATTAAACTTGGTTTTTTGAACAAATATCATGCACCATTTATTATTATTATTATTATTATTATTATTATTATTATTATTATTATTATTATTATTTTGTTGTTGTTATTGTTGTTGATATTAATAATTTTTTTAATTAAATTGGTTTTATTCTTTAATAAATCTTCAGTTAATATATTTGTACTTAAAAGTGCCATTTTTTTCATGGTGGAGGGATTTTTCTTGTAGTTGGTAAATCTTTCTTTTCAAAGTATTCACAGTGTATAATTTATTATTCAGAAATTCTGGTGGTAAAAGGTTCATTCACAGATTTCTTAAAGTGTTCACTTGGTCTGTTTCTCCTGTTGTATGTATTTACCTATTTAGCTAGCTGCATGTGTATTGCAACTAGAGTTGGCTGTCTCAAAAGTAAGAGATCTGGGACAAATATAGAAGTGTCAGCTCAATAACTGGCAGATCACCCATGTTTAGTGACTTGCAATGCTTTTTAGAGTTAAAATAATGATCCAATCACATGTTTACTTTCATATAGACAGTTCTTTACTCTTCCAAAATTTGGCATTTCCTTTAAAACTTTGAACCAAAAGAATATCTTAGATAAAATAGTGAGAGTATTGTTGGTCCATTATCTAGTCTTGGATTATAAGAATTGTAGTCTTGTCACATAAGGATTAAATGCCTGACTGTTGACTTTGCTTTTGCAAATCCAGGTTTGTAGCAAACATGTAATTATGACATGTAATACATAGATTAATATTTTTATCCTCAGATTATGCTAAGATATTTTTATTTTATTTGGCAAATCAAAGTTTGAAGCAAACAAATGTGTTTTCATGTAATTATGACATGTAATATGTAGATTAATATTTTTATCCTCAGCTTATACTCAGATTTTATTTTTTATGTTCAGATTACACTTTTTATGTTCAGTTATATATTTGAAATTCAGGTTATGCTTAAATATATACTCAGATTATATTTTTTATGCTCAGATTATGCTTTATACACACAATCTACACTTTCAGCCACTCTGATTATGCTTTATACACCCAAACTACATTTTAGCCACTCTGATTATGCTTTATACACCCAAACTATGCTTTTAGCCACTATGATTATGCTTTATACAACCAAACTACACTTTTAGCCACTCTGATTATGCTTTATACACCCAAACTACATTTTAGTCACTCTGATTATGCTTTATGCACCCAAACTATGCTTTTAGCCACTATGATTATGCTTTATACAACCAAACTACACTTTTAGCCACTC
Source organism: Potamilus streckersoni (assembly GCA_016746295.1). Classification (NCBI taxonomy): domain Eukaryota; kingdom Metazoa; phylum Mollusca; class Bivalvia; order Unionida; family Unionidae; genus Potamilus; species Potamilus streckersoni. The sequence goes on from JAEAOA010001895.1 coordinate 280,172, forward strand.
AGATTATGCTTTATACACCCAAACTATGCTTTTAGCCACTCTGATTATGCTTTATACACCCAAACTATGCTTTTAGCCACTCTGATTATGCTTTATACACCCAAACTACACTTTTAGCCACTCTGATTATGCTTTATACATGTACACCCAAGCTATGCTTTTAGCCACTCAGATTATGCTTTATACACCCAAACTACACTTTTAGCCACTCAGATTATGCTTTATACACCCAAATTATGCTTTTAGCCACTTTGATTATGCTTTATACATCCAAACTACACTTTTAGCCACTCTGATTATGCTTTATACACCCAAGCTACACTTTTAGCCACTCTGATTATGCTTTATACATGTACACCCAAGCTATGCTTTTAGCCACTCAGATTATGCTTTATACACCCAAACTACACTTTTAGCCACTCAGATTATGCTTTATACACCCAAATTATGCTTTTAGCCACTTTGATTATGCTTTATACATCCAAACTACACTTTTAGCCACTCTGATTATGCTTTATACACCCAAGCTACACTTTTATCCACTCAGATTATGCTTTATACACCCAAGCTACACTTTTAGCCACTCTGATTATGCTTTATACACCCAAACTACACTTTTAGCCACTCAGATTATGCTTTTTGCACCCAAACTACACTTTTAGCCACTCAGATTATGCTTTTGCTTCTTCATGGGGTTGGCAGGTATGTGATTGCTTTATCCAGCTTTGCTTACAGATGTTTTAACAAGTTTCTTTAGCATACCTTTTGTGTAAGATCATCAGCACATGCAGAATTTGTATGTTGTACAACAGGTAACTATTTCTCCTACTCACATGATGTATAAATGGTATTTGGATTGGTGTATCTCTACTTTCACTTGTTTGTATTGTTAGGAACATTCTTGATCTGTTAAAAATCAACTTTCTATTAATATGCTTGTTTTATCATAAATGTTGGACATGTTTTAAGTGTAGTAATGTATATTATGTAGTTAAACATTATAAATTATTATGGGTTTGTGTAAACAGTTTTGTACTTGCAGTGTGCATTGAGATAGTCTGAATGCTTTTGCCCCATGGTGTGGACAGACTTGTAACTTTGTGTGACTCTATTTGAATATTTTATATAGTTCAGCCATAAAAGTCTCATGTATTTCAATTTGCTGCCAGGACATTGTCTTATATATTACATAATTCCATTATTTTTCTGTGACATACTAGTTTGTCTTTTGACTCTTGTAGGTTCACAAATGCTGCCTGATCTGATTGGCTAAATATATCACATGATCCTATTCATTTAATAGTACCAAACAAATGCAGTGATGAGATTCGTTGTTATGATCATGTCCTACAAAGCAGATGGAAATGTACAATTTGGTGTCCTCAGATTAAAATATTCTGTGGAAATAATATTTTGTGTTATTAGACTGCATTACAACTATAGTTAGGTGGTGATGGTTTATTTGCAATGAAGTATAGTACCAGATGATTTTCTCTCATTCTGGGAAATTAAGTGACTTGTTATTCATGAGGTGATCTCTGCTACTTTACTAGTTGTCATGTTCTCAACCATTATAGTTATCCTTTTAAGTAATTTTTAACTAATTCTGTAATTGTACAGCAAATAAATATTATGTAAAGTGATCACAAAATTATGCTGATTGATTACTTTACCTTCATTATTTGTATGCAAGTGTCATATGTCACCATCATTATGTTTATTGTCATTTCCACCTTCACCCACATCCTTTATTTGCTTCATCTTCACCTACAAAGGTGCATTTCTGACCTGTACTGTTTTATTTAGTTCCAAGTCTATCTTTTAGTATTTTCATTATTTCTTCACTTACTACCATGAATTCTATGACATTTTGCTGTTTTATATGATACCTGCCATGGATATTGTGTATGACACAAAAACATGACTTTGATTCCTAAACCTTCATACAATGTTGAGTTTAAAAAATAAATGATTTTCAGTAATCTTAGAGACAAAAAAAAATCATCAAGACCATGTCCATAATAGCGTATAGTTTGTATGAACAGTAAACAGTTCTGCTTTGAGCCTATGTAAAATATTTCTTGGGGCAATTTATGCAGTTGAGTATCATGGAGTCAGTTATAAGGTAAGACAATTAGAGATAAGCAGCCACCATTTAACATATCACTTATATGACTGATAATAATCATATTGATGCCATGTGGATTCTTTTGAACACTGCCATAAAAAAAACCCATTAGACTAATTAGCATAGGTAAAGTTCACTAAATGGAACCCAATTATTTTGAGTTAGGTACAATGAAAGAGATGCATGCTGAAGAACAAAAAGTTATTACACATCACTGCATTGAATGAGAAGTTTAAGCCACCTTTATATTAAAGATTATTAGCTCATTGTGAATTCTTTAAAGTGAGATTATTCTTTAATATATAAAATGCAAACTATGATTATTTGTGTAGTCAGAATAGTATGCAAGTATGGTCCATGGTTTAAGACATAATGCTACAACACAGTCTATTGTAAGGCTTCTGCAAAATAAGACTATCATAAGACATATAAAAATAAATCTATCTTAGATAGGATTCTAATCAAACTAGGTAAATAAGTTGACATCATGAAATTGTTCTATGAGTTTCATTATGAGCAAGGCACAAGTAATATTGTTCCTGTTCAAACTTAATACTGAGAACAGATTTTTGAACCAAATATTGTGGATGACTTGTATTTTTGGTAAGGAAGAATATTGTCAGTTTTGGATTCTAAAGGTCAAAGATTTTGCTCCAACTTGGCTATGTAGTTCATAGCATCATTGTATTGGACAGGTCATTTTTATAACTTGAGATCTGCACATGTTTCTGTCATTGCATTGAACTAGCTGAGCTTGTTAGCTGCCTGGGTCTAGACAATAAATTTCTTATCCAGTTTAATAAGGTCTATTTCATTAAGATCTTGGATAAAAGTTTGATTTTTTATTTCATTATGAGCAAGAGTCTATGTATTAACTATACCTTTATCTTTGGAAAGAAATTTTTTTTATCAGATATAAAATTTAAGAGCAACATGATATAAACATTTTTGATAACTTACACTTGGGGAAAGTAAAAACTCCTCTGAATTCAGGGTCAAAAGGTCAAAACTCAATGTCACTGTGAGTAAATGAAGAAAAATTGTTTCCACACAATAATTCTAGTTCTCAGTCATAAAGAGTTACCAGACTTTATGGATAGCTGCATTGGCAGTAAGGAAGAACCCTACTGACTTTGGGGTCAAAATTTGCCAAAAGCTCTTAAGAAGGTTGAATTTAGTGATGTATTTGGCATTTCCAATTTTGTCGATAAAATCATCGATTCTTGGCAGTGGAAATGAGTCTGTTTTTGTTACACTATTCACCTTCCTATATTCCGTACACATTCAGAAAGTTTTATCTGGTTTTGGAACAAGAATGCACGGTGCACTCCAATCACTCTTACTTGGCTCTATAAAATCATTGTCCAGTAAATATTGAATCTCTTTTTTTCATATGCAGTATTGCTGTTTAAAAGGATTCATCCTGTATTGGTGTTGTGTCATGGGTTTTGAATCCACTATTTCAACATTGTAAAAAAAATTGTTTGTCCTTGTAGGCACGTCTGGAAACAAGTGCTTATATTCAGACAATAATTGTTAAAGTTAACTTTTTTGATCTTGCAAACGAAAAATTGTCTGATCTAGATTTTCCACGACTACCTAATTCTGAAGACTTGTTCCAAGATTAATAGAATCCAAATGAATTTATTCATTCAAATATTCTTTTGCTGGTTCAGGTATATCTAAAGTAATTGCATTATGTTCTTGGCTATTTCTTTTAAAATAATTAATTAATTCATTAATTTACTTAGACTTGAGAACTAATATTATAATTTAACTCATTCATTTTCTTCCCTACTTTGTCAGGTCCATAAAATCTCAATTACAGAAAATTCCTCAGAATGCGCAAGAGAGACAGGATTTCATTACAGGACTCAAATATTCTCTCCAGTACAAATTGGTGAAACCATAGTTTCACTTTTGACTTGAATTACTGAATGTCAAATTCAAGTGTAACAAGTTGGAACACTCCAGACTTGAAATTTGACCATTAACCATATTGATTACATTTGAGAAGGCCAAATTGAGCAAAATTCCTCAAAAGTAATTACTTTTGAAACACTTGTTGACACACGCATGATTGTCAACAAATTTAGGTTGCATGGCATGGTCTTTGGTAAAGGATCAATACAATCTACTGCAATTCTACTGAATGGTTTGTCAAATGTAGTAATTGGTTGCGAATGAGCTTTAAGTATCTTTAGATTTGGTTTTCCTACAATTTGACACTCCTGACAAGATCTACAAAACTTGGAAACATCACTTTTTATTTTTGGCCAATAGAATTGAGTCCAGATATTCTGATACATTTTACTTATCCCCAAATGACCAGCCATAGAATTTTCATGGGCCAAACAAAAGTATTTCCTGTCTTAAAGGTTTTGGAACCACAATTTGATATTTTACTGAACATTTGTAACCAGCAGGTACCTCAGGAGATCTCCATTTTCTCATAAGAACTCCATTTTTTATAAAGTAACAGATAGGTACTTCAGTTGCTTCAGTTTCTCTGTCTGCTGAAACAAAAAGGAGATCTCAGGATCCTTTTCCTGTTCAACGACAAGTGATTGTCATTTATCACCCTGATCAGATCAAAGAGAATGAGTATCAAAAGAGGATCACTATGATCAATACCTTTTGACTGATCCAAATTAGAAGTGACCTTATAAAAAAATCTGACCAATACATGTGTCAGCTAAAGAAACACAGTCCTTATTAAAATCATTCTAAAGAGCTTTATTTGCCAAAGCTCTGGTAACTGAAGAAGCTGAACATAAATCAGGGATTTCTTTATCAATAGGATAAACTTTTTGATCCAAAGAAGGCTTGTCAGTTACAAGTGAATTAACTACAACCTGGTCTCCAGCTAAGTCATTGCCTAGCAACAAATGAACGCCCTCATCAGGTATGGTATACATTACACTGACAGTCACAGGTCCTGAAACTAAGTCCGATGACAAAATAACAGAATGGAGAGGAACAGTAACAAAGCCGCACTCTACTCCCTGAATGAGAACACTCTTAATAGAACAGGTCTTCTCAGAAGAAGGCAAAACATCTGAAATTAAAAGATTCTGAGAAGCTCCTGTATCCCTTAAAATTTTATTAGGGATAGGATTGGCCAAATCACCCAAGAGTGATATAGAACCCTTCAACAAAAATGGTTCAAAATTCTCCAAAACACAATTGGACTGAGGTTTATCAAACCCAATAAATGTATTGTTTTCACTACATGACCTTGAACTTTTAGAAATAGGAGCATTTGGGATAGGTCTATCTTGACTCAGATGCCTATATTTCAATTTGAAGCAATCAGAAATAATGTGTCCTTTTTTCTTACAATAGGTACATGTAGGTAGAGACAATGATTTTCAATCAAGTCTCTCAGAGGCTTGAATTTTAAAATTTGTTCCAGATTGATTTTTACAGAGAGTCGTATTTGCTTGAAACACTTTTCTATCAGTAGACTGCTGAGTGAAAGGTTTGTTTACAGAAAGAACTTTATGAGTATAGGAATACTTATCAGCAGCCAGAGCAGCATATTCCAAGGTCTTAAGCTCATGATCTTCAAGGTGATTTTTGATATCATTAGGAATACAGTTTTGAACTCTTCGAGTAATATCACTTGTTCAAGTCTTTCATAATCATGTTCAATTTTCTCAGACAGACGTAAGCCATCTCTTGAACAACTGTTCTTTTTACCTAGCAAATTCAACATAAGTTTGTCTAATTTTTGTAACTTCTGAACTTTTGTTGATAAGTATCAGGGTCTAACTCGTAGCCTTCCAAGATGCATTCCTTAACCAAATCGTCATTTGAACTTTGTCCAACTGATAGAGATATATAGATATTTCTGGCTTTGCCATAATGTACATTCTGCAATAATTGAGTCTAATACTCTCTTGGCCATTTTGAATTCTCATCTACTTTTTCAAACAAAATAAAATTTTTGCCTACTTCCTTTTTACTAAAATGGGGAACTAAATTGATATTTCCTAAAATGTTGAACTTTAAATATGAATGAGATGTGGAATCATGCCTGTAACTTGCCAGATCCAATTCCTTCATTTTAATATAATATTCTTTTTCATCCCTTTCTTTTTGCCTCTGTCTATCTCTCCCTTTCTTCTAATTTCATTTGTTTCATTTGTAATTCTACTTGCCTATGTTTTTCCCTTTCTTCAATTTATCTTTGTTTTTCCTTTTCTTCAATTTGTCTTTGTTTTTCCCTTTCTTCAAATTGTAATTTCATTTCTTTTTTTTATGTTCAAGTTTTTTTTTGTAATTGTATTTGTCTTTTATTTTCTTTCTCTTTCCTGTCTCTCTTTTTCCTCCTATTCAGATTGTAATCTCATCTGTTCTTTTTGAAATTGTATTTGTTTTTTCTGAAAGTCAAATTTATATTTCAATTTCAGTTCTGCCATTTTAACGTCAGCAATGGTTATAGTCTTACAGATGCCAAAACACTTTTATCAAAGACATTCTTTTCTGCCAAATGTTAAACTATAATTTTCTTGATTTCTTGTTTAGCTGAAGAAGTTTTTGCTTTAGATAATTCATACTTTCCGGCAAGTTCAAGCAATTCATCCTTCTTAAATTTCTCCATCTGTTCTTGGGTTGGAGTATTAAAAAAAACTCTCCACTTTTGACATTTTTAAGAAGAACGTCTGTTATTTTCACTACAGACAACAAGCTTTGTAAATAATTGGAATTTCTATTATTCTTACAATCTACTCTATAAAACTACTCTTTCATTTAGAGACAGCTCTACTCTGATCAAGGGACTTGCCAGCCTTGTGGAAGAAGAATATGAAAAACAGCTCATTGTTGGCCTCAAAGAAGCAATCCCAGTGAATCCTGATCTTCTCCTTCATTGCCAGAATCCAGATCTTGATGATAAATATGTCCTAAGTATTCCCAAGAATTCAGGGTGGGTATCTTTAAATATATCATTGTTTTCTGTCAGAAAACTCTTAACTTTTACTTAAATAAGAATGTTTTGATTTCAGATTTGGATTGTAATTTGATGAATTTATACCTTTTGTATCACTGCCACTTGTCAGATGTAGATGATGCATTTGCCAAACAAGTGCTTGAAAATTTGTGTTTGCATCTTTAGCTCACATTTTTACTATGTGAGCTTGTCATATGGATCTGAGAGCATGAAGCAAACAAGCTTTATACTGGATATCCATCATACTTGGCTTTTGTTTACATATCTTGGCTGTGAACCAGCTCTTGTAACAATTTTTTCATATATTTTAAATATTCAAATAGTCCTGCGACTCTTATGCACAGTGACCTTCCAAGGAAAACTACAGCCTATGTCAAAATTTTCATCATTGATTTTCACAATCACTCTGAGAGATGAAAAACAGTACCTTCATTACTATATTTGAGTAACAGAAAGCAAGATATAATGAACATATTAGAACAAGTTCAAGTGCATCTAAAGTATCACGGCTCATCCACAAAATTTACCCTGGCCAAGATGTAACTTGGAACAAAGTAAAAATCTTAAATCAAGAACAAGCCAGGATTGAGTGGGGGGAGGGTTAAAGAATTGATCTACATCCTTATGTACAAACTGATGCTAAACAGGGACAGGGGTCTTTACAATCTGCCTCATGTCTGGGAAAATCTGTTAACATTGCTCACCATTCAATCCTGTGGCATAGTGGTTAGAGCATCCACCTCAGATGTGAGAGGTTATGGGTTCAATCCCCGGCCAAGTCATACCAAAGAAATATAAAAATGGTACCAACAGATGCCTTGCTTGGTTCTGTGTAAAGAAAGAGATTAATATGCTGTCAGTTTCCTAGTTATTCATGTACATTAGGAGTAGTAGTAAATAAGAGATGATCTTAAGAAGGTTTGATTCAAAAATAAGGAACTGGGATTGCAATGTAGTGTGTGCATGTGTGTGTGTGTGTGTGTGTGTGTGTGTGTGTGTGTGTGTGTGTGTGTGTGTGTGTGTGTGATTTGGATTATTATTGTAGCTGGAACAATTTTTAGTCTTGTCATGACAATGTTTGCAGTGTGGCAGTAAATGGTGATGTCTAACACTGCAATATCATGCTGTAAATATGTAGTATGATGTCCTACAAAGTCACATTATCCTAATATCAACCCTAAATGATGATTGCCTACTGAGACAGAAGTTAGCACCATTTTTATTAGTATTTGGCATAACTCAACTGGGGTTCGAACCCACAAACCCTCCCCACATCAGAGGTGGACACTCTAACCACTAGACCACCAGAGTGGTAGTTGCAGTATTGAACTTGTAAACTTACTGATGTACCAGAATGTTGGCATATACTTGATTGTAAATTGATATTTGTATAAATAAATACATGCATGCATACATGCATACCTACCTACCTACCTACCTACCTACCTACCTACCTACCTACATACCTACCTACCTACATACCTACATACATACATACATACATACATACATACATACATACATACATACATACATACATACATACATACATACATACATACATACAAACATACATACATACATACATACAATTCTAATTTTTTTTATAGAACCCTGTTGTCTAATCCATGTAACTTCAATGTTTATGAAACATGTATGCCTATACAGATTTTTTTCATATATTATTTGTGTAATAGAGCAAAATATAAATATATTCCTGTTGTACAAATATAAAATAATTTGCCTAAATTGAAGATTAGTAAAAATTAGTGTTGGAGTTGCTATGCATTTTGTATTTGCTATTTTGATTACTCTTTTTTATGGAATATGAGAATGGTACTCAAGTACCGGTATACCCATTTTAACAAATGTATGCTTACCTCGAGTACTGGTATACCCATTTAAAACAAATTGCAGCATAACTCAAGTACCATTATATCCATTTCAATAAATGTAGCTAACTTGAGTACCATAATACCAATTTCAATAAATGCAGCATAACTCAAGTACTGATATACCCATTTCAAAAAATGCAGCAAAACATAAAAAACCCAGTGTACCCATTTCAATAAATGCAGCATAACTAAAGAAAAAAACAGTATATCCATTTCAATAAATGCAGCATAATTCAAGTACTGGTATACCATTTCAATACAGCAGCTAAAAGGAACAAATGGTCTGATGTTTAATTCCTTGAACTTCTTTTCACCCAGTAGAGCATCAGTCCCTTCAAGAGACTCTTGTTTTACCTGAAAAATGAAAATCTAGTGTATTGAATCAAATGTTCAGGTCATCCAATATTTTTGACAAATGTTTTCAAAGTGAAAAAGTGTAGATAAAATATATACATGTCATGAATTAACTTTGTAGATTGCTTGTAGTTGCTACAAGGAAGAATCTGACTTTTTGAGAACAGTTGCAAAAAGATAAAATTATTTTTTACAACATTTGCTAATATTGGAGTTTTACAGGGTTCACATTTTTCAAAGGTGTTTTGTGGTATTTACCCATGGATATTCAATTTGAACATGTCATAAGACATGATCCAAGTATGACATGTGATCAGAAGTTCTTAAAACTCAAAGCTTGTATTTGCTATTAAGTGTTACCAACTGGCAAATCAGATGTTATATCCATTGTGATTGGTGTACACAAATTCTTTATTTCAAATTGAAGATTAAAAGTGGTATTGAAAGGTCTGACAGTGTCATTTTGTTCAGTAATAGTCCACACATAATCATGCTTCTGTTTTATGTGTCTGCAATAATGTGAATGCACACAGTAAATATTTAAATTGTTCCAGAGAGTGAATGGATTGCTATTATAACTTTCAGAATCAGTTTGAAGTTATATTCCATAGATGCATAGGCCTATTCCACATGCTCATGATGATAAACATTGAATATGACATAGACTTTAGAAACAAGTAAATGGGAGAATGCACAGAAAAATGACAAAAATGAATGGATCTGAATGCAACCTCAGTGTATTGCATCATTTTATTTAGCTGATAAAGGTGCAGTCTATACTGAAGCATATAGAATTGCAGGAGTAAAGGAATTCAAGAAACACAAATTAGCCAAATTGGCTACTCATTGGTTTCAAGTTGTTGTTATTGCTGAGCTTATGTTAGTGACAAGCTAGACATAGTCACTTTTCCAATGGAGCCCTGGCTGGCTGAGTTTGCTAAAGTACTTGGCTTTACAGATCACTGACATCTTACCGTTGTCCACATGGTAGACCACTAAAACAAATTTTGGACTGTGCTATTATGGGGGAGGGAGTTCTGTTGTATTCACTATTCGGTTATGTTCACTGGATCTTTGGACTGCATTATCCATGAAAATTGATATCCTATAAATATACTAGTAGTACGTCCCAATTAGCGTTACAAGTTTCTCATAGTAGAGTTGATATCAGAGTTAAAAAATCATTGCTCAGATATGATCATGAGATCTGTTACTTATTGTTTTTTAGGTCTTATGTCATACATTACTTGATTGATGAAAATTTCTACAAAGAATTGCATTTGCTGTGCCGATGTTTTGGATTATTTGCCCCTGGAAAACACAAACCTAAAAACCTTCATCGGTGGATTTTGAGGTAATTGTTTTGAATTACTTTTGTCTATCTCACTTAACATTTAATTATCCAACATTTAAGCAGTGAATCCATATTCTGTTTCTTTATTTTGTTGGTAGTCAGAACATGATGGAATAAATTTATTCTGGAAATATGAAAGCATACTGAATCTTGTGCTGTCTGGAATTAGTACTACAAAGCCAATAGGCACTGAATCATGCTAGTTTGCCAGGGCAATATGCAGAATAATATGACAGTCTTAAATGTTAGTTAATATTTTATGACATTTTTAATGCTATTTAAAATTATTTTGTGATGAATGCATATATTGCTTGAACCAGAAGTAAACAAAGATCTAGGTGTACACTCATTGTTTGTAAATTATTGAACCCAGTTGAATTTAATCTTTGAAAACTGGCCTTTCTTTTAAGATCTGTTATAAAACATGACCAGTTTTAAGGTACCACTTTTCATAGAAGGCAGAGTGGTATCTCAAGACAGGTTTTACTGTAACTCTTATTACATACGATTATATGTCATTCAGAGCTGTATTGGGGAAATTCATAAATTGATTGCATAATTCTTAAACATGCAGTGGGAAATTCTTAGGGTGTTTGGAGAGTTGGACTGATATAACCTCCATTTAAAGAAGCATACTTTTCAGTGAAAAAGAGAGAAAGCTGTCATTTTACAAACCATCTACTGGTACTTCTCTCAAATGATCCAACAATAAAAATATCCTGGATTCATGCCTTAATAGTTAGAATAAATCTTCTGTCTGTTCATATCAGTAACCCAAACTTTCACCAAACTTAAGACAGTGGAATCTATCCTGGACTTTAGAATTAGTTTTTCCTCCTGTCTCATGATGGATAGAGATGGGTTAATTAATGCCGAGGCAGCTTGATTAAAGTGCCTTGCCTAAGGAAATACCATGGTGCGCTTACATAGGTGTATTATACTTATGTTTACATTTTTATTAATTATACTGATATTCCATTATTATTAAAGCAATACCATATGTGCCAACCATTACGCTTTTGGCGTAATCATTAGGCATTTTTTCACTAAATTATGCCTTATGTCTAAACATATCTGGATTATTCTTTTTCATTATATCCTGCTAAAAAGATTAATAAGTTGTATTCTCATTTTTATTAACATCCTAATAATCCCACAGACCGTATTCTAGAAAATATGGCTTCTAGCCAAACTACTAGATAAGAAAACACTTGTCCATAGACTGGCATGCACTCTCCTAACAGTGTGTTCTATTTATAGCAGCTGCCCTATTTCCAAGAAACATACCTTAAAATTTTTGACCTAGGTTTCTATTTATAGCAGCTGCATAGCTTAGTTAGGAGAGAACAGACTTGCATGTTGTGTGGTAAGGATTTTAATATTGGTCTTGGTAGTAAAACAAAGAAACCATGAATTACTAACTCCAGCACTAAGGTAACTTTTTTTACAGCAGAACTCAATTGTAGAACACATTTTATAAATGCAGAGTTGTTGTTTACCTAGTTTTTAATAAAACACATTCTACCCTTAGCAGTAGAAGATTACATTAATCCTTTGTTCCAACGGATGTTTCCCAATTCCAAAATTGCCAAAAATATGCATGTTCAAGAAGAAAATAATTGAATACTGTTAGGTATTTAGAAGGAGATACTAAATCACTTAATTTTTCAGATTCCATGAAAATTGGGCTGTTTGGTATTGTCACAGATAGAAGAAGTGATTATAATGACAAAACATTTATCTCAGTCTGTTTAGATTCCATGAAAATTGGGCTGTTTGGTATTGTCACAGATAGGAGAAGTGATTATAATGACAAAACATTTATCTCAGTCTGTTTAGGAGACTCTTACAATGAATTAACAGTAGATTCCACTGGAGAAAACAATTTTTATTTGTTTGAAAATGCTTTTTGAATAAACACACATTGGCAGAACTGTATGGGTTTCCAGCCAATAAAGCATCAGTGATGACTGGAATTCATAAAGGAGTTGCATTCTATATTTTGAAAAATGTCTCCATCAGTGTACATATCAGGTTTTCCATGTCATTTGATGCTTTTTACTGCAGGAAAGGCTGCCGATAAATCAGAAGGAGAACTTCTGAAGTATCAAGTTGGCACTCTACCTGACAATGTACTTCCTGTAGATAGAGTTGATCTGTAATGGCACCTTATTTCCTAGCTAAAGACCCAATAACTGAAATAAATAAATTTTCTCTTCTCTGTCAGGTTATGAAAGGACTATTGGTTCTTTACCATTCTAATGTTGACTGTGAGAGATTGTTCAGTATCTTTAACAAAAATAAAACCAAATTAGATCCAGGTTCAGTATCCCAGCACTTAGTGATCTACTTTGTGCAAAATATTCATAGTTTCAGTTGATACAAACTATTTTGAAATAAGGTATGAGTCTGTTGCTTTGTAATGCTAAAAGTTCTACATATGAAAACTTGAATCAGTTACTGATGTTAAAAGACTACTAAAGGGATAAATAAATCATTTTGTACATAGGCTCATTGAATTTTATTGTAATATGTGGATTGCTCTTTTTCTGTCCAAATTACTCTTTTTGCCCTCCTGGATTCCACTTTTTCCTCACCAGGGGTTTGCATATTTGCAATACTAGAGCCAGGAGGCTTTGTTTTGGGCTGCATCTGAATCACTATAGTATCTTAAAATCTAGGTCACACTGTCCAATACTATGAACTCATTTACTTAGTATATTGGTAGTTACTAGTTTTCATTGTTTTGTTGAAAAAAATCCTTTCAAAGGTGCTTAAATTCAGATGTGCTGGAGTGTCTTTTTAACTCATCTGTAGGTTTTACTTCTCCAAATAGCTTTGAACCCAATTTTGATCACACTTTCTAAAACATTTCTTAGAGCATATTCTACCAAACAGTGTTTTAATGGATTCCCTAGCAACCATAGACTTCCAAAGCAACCAGAACCAATAGAGCAACCACTTAGGCAGTTTTGATTAAACTTTGTAGAAATGTTCCTCAGGATATAATCTGCCAAAGTTGTTATTTGAATTACATCCCTAAGCAACTGTGTGGATCAGGCATCAAAAATTTATCAATATTCCAAAAAGGTTGACCTTTTAGATGTCTCTCTAGTAACTATTTGGGTTCATTAGCAACCATAGGTAAAATGTCTTTCTGCCAAAATTATCCAACTGAAACATTTCATTGTGTACACATGGCTTGAAGCAGGGGTATTTTTATTTTAGTCCTATCTGGATACCTAACCATCCATTCCAAGAAACTTGTTAGCAAAATTGCACAAACTCCACTTGGCATAATGAGACATAGAAATATAGTTGGAGAGAAATTATATCGCCATTGGCAATACCACTTTTGTCATCACAGTGACAATATTACAGATCTACTTTCATTTTCCATTAAGAAAGTACATCTCCTTTTATTTATATTCTTCAGAACTATTTCTATATTTAGGCCAGTGTTATTATTTTCTTCTCTCCATCTCTCACACCGTTCCTCTCTCTTTTCCATCTGAATGAAAAAACTTTAAAATGTATAGGAAAAACTCTTTGAGTACAATATAGTAAAAAATTGTTTAAATACTGATTTTTAGCAGTTATCACACTCATATTCATGTCTGAAGACTGGGGAGAAATCATTTGTTGATTAGTGTCTATTGCAAACCAAAAGTAAGTGACAAGCAAAATTTGGGTGCATTGTCTGTTCCCAAGAATTGAATCCTGCCAATATACAAAATTTATATATAGCACCCCTACCACAACGAAGTTCACTCATCAATCCAAGCAGGAAAATTGGTACAGAAAATACAAATCTCTTCATTTTCATATGAAAACAGTCATTAATTTGACAAATTAAACAATTTTAAACATTATTAAAATTTTGGAACTTTTTTTTATTGATGTAGTAATACAGACAATAAGTGCATTGAAACAGAATGAAGAAAATAAATATATGGAATTTAAACATTTGTGCCTTTAAAAATATGTAATAGAAATATAATCTACATTTTTTGAGTATGTATGTGGAAATATTTCATTTGTGGGGTGGAAACATTTTGTATCATGGCTTTGCCATTCGTGATAATAATACAATATTTCCACTTCACTCATGAGATATTTCCTTATACTGTATCTACAAAAACATATATAGATATCCTCAATATATTTCCATGCAATAAAGTAGCATTTTTTAAAAATTTATCTCAATTTATTAAGTTTTAACTGAAATGGGAGAGGGGCATACATTTTTCACAAACTTCCAACTAAAAAAAATTAAAATAATGACATATGAGACAAGTAAGGCATCTCAGGCCTACTTGGACATCAAGTTTTCAAACTATAACCTCTTTCACAGGATCTTAAACATTTTGGTTTGAAGCAGCAGGAAACTCTACCTGAACCAGTTAACCACAAATATGAGAAGCTGAAGTGGCTCAGTGGTTAGCACACTGGACTTGTGATTGAAAGGTTCTGGATTCAAATCCTACTATCAGTTCAGCCTGGTTTCACTACCTTGGTGTGTCCTTGATCAAGACACTTTACTTTGCCTTGGCACTAAACATCTTATTTTTGTTTCTGTGCCATAAAGCATCAATCCAGTCCAAACCAAACCACAAATGTAACTAATTTGACAAAATACCATGTATACCTTGATGGGTTTGTTTAAAACAATTTGGACTATTGACTTGGTTTGGTGTTAGTAAATGCCAAGGCAATTGGATTAAAGTGTGTTACCCTAAAACACATCACTGTACCTGACCCAGTCTGTTCCAGTAGTAAGGTTCAAACCTGCACCGATTTGTTCAAGAGTCTTGCACTTTAACCATTGAGTCACTAAGGCTTTGGAAATTTGAACAATGTTTATATTGCTATTGCAAACAATCATTAATTTGGTAAAGTCAGATTCTGGATTTTGGGATGTACATTTCCTTTTATCACTAAACAGATGATGGTATTATATTTCCAGATTCCTGAGGGGGCATATGTACTTCCAATATGTATTTATACTTTGTTTTAGTCCACTTTAGATATCATAGTAATTGTTCCAAAGAACAGATTATTTCTGATAACAGATGTTGAATTGATGTGGAACATAATTTCTTTCTATCATTATGAGGAAATATTGATACAAGTTAAACCACATTAGTCTGCAATTTTGTCAATAAAGCACAACAAAATTTCTGACAACATGAAATCACCTTAATGGTATTATAATACTGTTAAGGTGATTTCATATTGTCAGCAGTTTTATCAACAAAGCACACAAAGTTTCTGACATGAAATCACCTTAATTTTGTCAGAAATTTTGTTGTGCTTTACTTAAGTATAACTGCTGACTTCTGTGATTTAATTCACACAGACTGGTGAGATGGCAGTGATCCATAACCATGTGTGCTTTAGACCACTCTGCCACTGTACATGAAGACATAACCAGTGTGAAGGACACTTGTATATTGACAAATTACATTTTGGTTACCTTAATTTTGTCAGAAATTTTGTTGTGCTTTACTTGAATATAACTGCTGACTTCTGTGATTTAATTCACACAGACAGGTGAGATGGCAGTGATCCATAACCATGTGTGATTTAGACCACTCTGCCACTGTACATGAAGACATAACCAGTGTGAAGGACACTTGTATATTGACAAATTACATTTTGGTTACCTTTATCTAATTAAAGCCACAATAAAATATTGCATAGTCACTTTCTGATATGTAAAGCATTATGATGTTTAATGTTGGCATTTACATGCTTTAAGTACATGTACATGGCCTAGATTTTGGTCAGTCTGTTCCCATCTTATTGAGGCTATCAAGGGGATGGGGCTATTCATGGGAAAATGAAAACCTGTCAACAAGTTGATTTAAACAGTACTTGTATTTAGTTACAGAAGTCATCATGAAAAGTACATAAAAGCAAACAAGAGATGTGCGGCTGGTACAATTAATGAAGGCATAATATTGTATACACTGACACATGCTAATAAGGTATTAAAGTAAAATGATTCTTACAATATAATATTGTAACAATGTCAGCTCAATACATTTAAAACATCTTTATGAGATGCAACACCCTCAGCTTCCCTTAACAGACAGATATTTAGTTACCAGAAACTGTAAATTTAATCTGCAATTAAACTGCATTTGCTAGTGATTGTAAATAAAAATAAAGTTAAAGAGAATACTTTTATTGCACAATAAACTTGTTTTAATCACTGATCACTTTGGAATATGCAAGAATCAGATCAGATTTTGTTGCTTTTATTTAAGTTGCCAGGAGAATCCAACTTTATAGGACCAAATAAAAGCCTATTTTTGTGCATGTTTTTTTTATCTGACCATGACAATAAAGCCTGCTGGTAAGATCAGCTAATTGTTGAATAAAGTACATGTCGGAACTGGCCACTTGCTGACATGAATGATAAGATGGTAAAGTTAAAGCCTGGTGGCAAGATCAACTAATTGTTGAATAAAGTACATCAGAACTTGCTGCTTGCTCACATAAATGATAAGGTGGTAAAATTAAAACCTGGCAGCAAGATCATCCAATTGTTGAACAAAGAAGGAACTGGCAGCTTGTCTTCATTAATTATAAGACAACAAAGGATTTGTTCAAGCTGGGACCAAGGGATTCTGTCAGCATATTCATTTTTTTTGTATCTCAACATTGACATAAGCATTACAGTTTTGGTAGGAATAGTAAACCAAGGGACCGGGACTTTGCTTTTTTTGTCAAAATTGGGGCTTGTCCACATAAGTGGGTGGGACTGTACTGTACACTGAGATGATGTATTGATGCAAAACAAAATATTATTCATCATGATCTATGTATGTGTGTATATATATATATATATATATATATATATATATATATATATATATATATATATATATATATATATCTATATATATATATATATATATATATATATATATATATATATATATATATATATATATATATATATATATATATATATATATATACATATTAAATAGGGATTAGGAAATATCCAAAAACTGAAATTTTTCCTTGCTCTTTTCCCAGCAGCAGATAATTATCAACAATCAGAACAATGATAAACAGGAACCATATCCAAATTCAGTCTAGTCTCTTTGTTGAGTATGACCTACTCTCTGAAGATTGTGCACCATTCTAGTGTCTTGGTCACTAAGATGCTTGACATGCATGCAGACTATACAGCTTGATTCATTGTTATGCATTTCACATTGCTAGTTCAGTATTGCAATGTGCATTGTATGGTAGTCTCCACACCAATAAATATTGTGATATATATCATTTTATCTATTGTGATATATATCATTTTATCTACTTTGTATTCTGATGCATATTTATTACAGATTTTTAAATGATTCATCAATGTAATTTCTTTCTTATTCTAGGTTTGTTTATGCTGGAAATGATATGTATCTAGTGGGACATCCTTCCAAGTACAGCCAGGTCAAGGCCAAGACCAACTCAGTGTTTAAAGCTGTATCAAGCAAGAGATGATAGAACACACATGAGTAGGCTGTTGACTAATGTATGCCTTGGAATAATGTATTATGAAATTAAATTAATAAACATATTTTACATTTTTTCAAAAATAAAAAGTTCTTGTTTTAAAAGAGGTTGAGTCTGCACCATCAGATATGGTAAAACCTGTACAAATTTTAATATTTTAGACACCAAAAAATTATTGAGAAAAATAGCTTACTTTTTCTTGCATACTAAATTAAGAAACTTCTGCTATTTCTTAAAACTGTAATTTTAAAAGATAAGTGACCATTTGTTGCAATACTCAAGGTTTTTCTTATGTCAGGAGTAAAATTATCAACATAATATCATGGATATCAAATTATATTGGATAGCTGTAATGTATCATATGTTGTTTTGATAAAAACAGGAAAGAGTCGAAGTTTGTAAAAGCAGAGAACTAAGGTACTGATAAAACTGATTGATATCTATTCATGAACTACATTTTTTGCCTTGAAAACATTCCATCATTTGATAAACAATATTCCTTCAGTAGAAAAACTACACAGACCACCAAATGGTTTCTAAGCTTCATTGTGGATTTTATCCAGGTAACAATGATGTTGTGAACAAATGTAACTGGTTTTAAAAATGAAAATTCATTTCTTTAATTTACAAACCACAGCTAAACATTGATTTCCTATCTATTTTATATTTTTTTTACTGTTAATACATTGAAATGAAGTATTAAAAATGATTTGCCCAATACCATTTATGGTACCCAATGATATAACCGGTTGATTGTCAGCCCATTATTTAATTTGACTGGAAAACATGGTATACCTGCTGAAATTTGTTTAAAAAAAGTAAACACCTTTGAGCATTGTAATGATAGATCTGACACTTATGAAAACAAAATCCATCTGAATTAGCTTTCACAAAAACAACTTAGAGAATCTGTTGCTCAATTGTTGGTTGTCATGGAAACTCGACAGTAAGTAGCAAATTAATAGTGAAACAAGTTACAAAGTAGCTCATGCTACTTATGCAATTTGGAGTATTTATTTATTTTATTTATTTTTATTTATTTAATTTTTAATTTTGTATTTATTTTTATTTTTTTGGGAATTACAGTTACATTAGATCCCCAATTTTTTGAAGTTTAATTTCAAGTATTTTGGCAATTTCAATGTGGCCATTTGCAGTCAGTTAAAAAATGTGAGCAACAAATTACTTTTTGGGAGATATATTAAAGCTTTAAAACTTTAAAGTAGTTATTTTTATATAAGCTCATATTTTATCAGGTTTACTATGCTTGTCATTTTATGTTAAATGTCATTTGTTTTGTTTATCCATGGATTGGTAAACTGCATCTAAAACTTTGAAAACAATTTTTTTTTCTATTCTCTGTGTCTTTCTTAAGCCACTTGGTAACATTGTTATAAATACCAATTTACTGAAATCCATGAACACCTTATAGTTAATTTACTGGGGAACCATACAGTAATAAATACAAAACTGCATTGACATTTCATTTCGAGTTTGGGTAAAGAATTCTCATAACAGAGTTTTTGAATATGTTGAGGTTTGACAGCTTTCATGTATTTCAGTGACATACAAATCTAATCTTTCCTGCCAACTTGGAACAAAATAGGTATGTGACTGCTTGTTTACATTTTGGGGCATATTGTCCATGAAAAAATGGAATACCATGCATTTTTAACTATTTCTTCAAGAATTATGTGATTCCACTGATAATCTAGAAGATTATAATGCTTTCTTGTGTCCTTTGTAGTAGGTGGCATATTGTCAGGTCATCCTTCCAGGGAGTTTTGTGTTGTATCAGTTTTAATGCTATGGTTTGCCATTGTTGTTTCATGACTGCATTTCTAGGTGCTCCTATATGCTATGTTACATAAACACATTGCTAGTTTATTCTTCATGTTATTTTATAGGTAAAATCAGTTTTAGTTTCCCCAAGTCTGTGTTATGTTACAGGAAACATTTCTCATTTCTCCATTATGTATTGTTGTGGAAAGCACATTTCAAGTTTCTCCTGTACATCACAGGTAAAATATATCAATAATTGTATAATTAGGTTCATTGTATTGTTTTCTTCTGCTTGAGAATATATTGTGTAGATAAAATTCATATAGAAACATAATTTGAAATTATAGTAACATAAAGTTTTTTTAACCTCATCTATCAAGTCAAACAAACCTGGCATAAATTGAATTGGTATGCACTAAGGCATATATTTACAATTTTATCTGAATGGTACACATTTTCTTTATTTCTGAAACTGATTTCACACAATACTGTTTAAATGGAAAATAGGATGCATGTCAACTAATGACATTAGCTGATAACATAAAATAGTTCAAAGCATGTCAGTTTGTGTAAATACTGGTCTGTTTTATATAAACCAAATCAAGGATTGGATGATTTTTATTCTTGTCATGTAGCATACTGTTAAAATGTTAATTTTTACTTTAATTTTCTTTCTTGCTGACACTATAGCTAATAGTTAATTTGTTTCTTAGCTCTCCCCCCTCTCTCTCTCTCTCTCTCTCTGTCTCTCTCTCTCTCTCTCTCTCACTCTCTCTCTCTCTCTCGCTCACTCACTCACTCACTCACTCACTCACTCACTCACTCACTCACATTAGGTTTATGAATATCTCCAGGTACTAAAACCTGATTAGTAAAGATTACAAGCCAAGCAATGATTGGCAACAATGATCAATAGTTGGCTACTAGAACCAATTAAAGAGCTTATTATTCACCTAAATAAATGCTAAGTCCAAAAATTGAATGTTGATATTTTTTTAAGGTTATCTTTCTTGTTCAGACCAATGCTAATTTTTTCATTTTCATACAAAATTCAAAAGGAAATCCAAATTGTACATTCATACAGCTTCTCCCACTCATTTTACTTCACTCTGCAAAGGAATAGGTAAAATATATCTATATAGTACCAGTTTAAGTAGTAGATTTTATATGGTGTTATAATTGTGATAAAAATCAATATATTTTCTGTCAATTGTATTTAGAAAGAGACTATTTATTAATTTTTGTAGACATTCCATATATGCATTTATTTTTGTACATTCCTATAGTTATAGACATTTGTTTAATATGTTCCTTCATGTTTAATATTTTTCTTGTGTAACATTTGATTCCATTTAAGAACATTATATTGTGTACAATCACTCACAACAGCAAATTCAATGCAAAAAATGTACTTTGTCTGGCAGATCAGAGTCTTGGCTTTTTGTTTAAATAAATGACTTTTAACAAATAGCAGAATCTAATCTGCCAGGGCACTTTTACATTATATTTACCTTGTATATGAGTACAATATAAATAGTACAGTAATGCCCCATTATAAGTTTGATTGAGGGAGTCAGTCAAAGTTTTCATGTTACAGGTGAAGTCATTGTACAGATACCAGGTATATTATACTTAATGCCCTGATCCACTGTTTTAAAGCTGGTTGAAGAAGCCATACAAGTATGCCTTGTTATAGGTAATGTCCTTGTATAGGTATTATATACATTATACATGGCACAGTGATGCCCCATTGCAAAAGTGGTTGAGGGTGTAATACAAGTATACCATAATGCAAGGCTAAAGTGTATATGTTTGTGCATTTTATATTTTTTATCATTACATAATATAGTGAGGTTTATGACCATACTCTCCTTATAAAAGTGACTGTGTTATACTGAGGTACATTATTATGAGGCTCTACTGTACATGCATGTATAATTTTGTATTTGATTTTAGATATATTGTTATATTGTATTCATGTTACCTGTTTTGTGTTTTTACATGTGATTGAAGCCATCTGTTAAAAGTACATCAGTTTTATGTAGATAATTCCACCTTGCATTAATGGATGAACGATTGACCCTCATCTTCATCAGTGTTTGCAAAATTTTGCATTGGTAAACACATACAAATAATATATTGTATATACCATTAACTATACCTGAATTAAAAAATAATAATTGGAGGTATTTTTGTTTTATTGTTATATTTGTCTTTTGTGTAAAACATACTTTGAAAAGACAGTTAATTGGTGATATCTTATTTTCTGTTATTGTATTTATCTTTTATGCAAAACTTCAGGGGTCCCAGGTGGCCATGTGGTGCTTTCCTTTACAGCTCATTCATATCTCACCTCTGTCTGCATTCTAGTGATGCCGCTTGCCATTAGCTTTCAATTAGTCAGCTCCGATTCTTCCTCCACCAGATTTACTGGTCACCATGTTTAGCCTATTGTGTGCTGAAAAGTGGCACTTATATCACAAAACTAATCTAAACAGAAAATTTAGAAAAATTTCAAATTCATTAGCTTTCATTTTTACTGTGTGCTATAACAATGAAGCTGTTGACATAAAATAGTCCATTGAATTTTTTTTAAACATTTTCAATTGCGATAGTTAAGGTTCTTTACATATGCATTTATAATAAACCCAATGCAAACATTATATAACCAAAGCAATGACCTGTATAGAATATACCTGAATTTGGCATTGTATAGTATTATACACTGACATGGCATGGCCTCCACCCAGATTTAGCATACTACACTTACAAGTCATATCCTATACAAGGTAGACCCAGATCAATCATTGCATGATACACAGACAAGTCATGACCTATACATGATATCTTGCAGTGCATAATATACTGATTGACAAGATGTGGTGTGTAGGATACACCCAGATCTGGCATTGCATCAGACTTTAACAACTATATGGTTTTAAGTAACTAATACATGCAAAATGAACAAGTTTAGTAAAATGAACAGATTTATTTCTTTTAGTTATACAAATAAAATGTAAGAGAAACTGAGAGTATTATGAATTAAATCTTAAAGAAAGAATGTTCTAAATGAACTTCAACAATCTTGAATACTCTGATGTACCAATAGTGTTGAATATGTTGATGTACAGTCTTGATATATCACAATGATATAATCGATAATGTATTTGAATGAATTAACAACCATCCCCAAGTTGTTTAATTTTAGTCCAAAAAAGTCAATGAGCACTTTGTAATTCCATTGAATAATTTGAATAAAGGATACCTATCAAATTATATCGGAACACATCAATAATTCCACAGACTGAAACAGGAATGAATAATTTGTTTCCTTCATTCTTGTATACTGGTTTTAATTGACCTAAGACACAATAAAGAACCCAGGATGTTGATAATAAGTTAGCTTCAGATCATTCTAAGTTGTAGATATGGGTTATGTTATATAGACCATAATTTATTAGTATAGAACATGACCAGCTATTGAAAAATGGCCAATCATAGTCTGTGATGTTTATAACATTCTGAATAGTCTGCAAATATATTGTGCAATGCTAGATCTGAGTATGTTTTACAGACAGTAATTTATTAGTGTATCATGCGTTGGTAGATCTGGGCAAATGTTGTACTGACCTTAAACTGTTTTGTGATAGCAGGTCATTGTGTTGTATAGGCCAAGTCCTCTTATTGTTTGATGTAGTATTGTGTATACCATAATGTATTAGTACTGATCATGACCTGCAATCTTAGTCTGTGATGTTTGATGCGGTGTCAGATATTGGTCTTTGTGGCATAGACCATGATCTTTCAGTGTATGATGCAGTATTAGATCAGGGTCTTTTATGTATATATTATAACCTGTTATGATGCAAAGACAGATCTGAGTCTGTTATATATAGACCTCAACCTTACAGTGTATTATGCAATGGCAATTATTTGGCTGTGCTGTATAATCATGACATGTTTTTGTATTATATAATTCCATATCCAGATCTGTTTATTTAGGCCATGAACTGTGAATATACTATGGAATGTTATATGGATCTATACTGCATTGATGTTCCAGTGCCGAAGAGGTTCTTCCCCGGGGATCTTCGAGAACCAGATATACTGGCTGCCATGTATAGCTCATCATTCTGAAACATGGAATTAATCCACATAAAACCAAATCAAACCTATTCGGTATTGACCATGACCTATTAGTTTACTATGATATGTTAGATCTGGGTCCATATTGCATTAATCATGACCTTTCAACGTATTATGCAATGCCAGATCTGTGCTATTCATATTGGTTTTTCTGAAATACACATATTCAGTGATAAGGTATTCTTCAGTGTTGCATTTTATTATTATGTGCCTTGCATGCAGTTAAATGCTTAAAGACAAATGTATATTGCTAGGCAGACATGTTGTATTTCACAAACTTACATTAAACAACCATGACCAAATAGAGTTATATTGACATGCTTAAAAACTTTACTTTAAAAGCATCAGTTTCCCCTTAATCTATACTTGGATCTTCAAAAACATTGATAATTGTTTTGTGGGATAAGCAATGAAAACACATCATAAATACATTTTGGGAGCTTTATGCACATGAGGTTTGTACATCATATTCTCTGTTGGAAATGAATGGTAATAGCAGGATAATGATTTCTGTTACAGAGGAAACCCAGTCTAAATGAGAATCTGTTACAGAGGAAACCCAGTCTAAATGAGAATCTTTTACAGAGGAAACCCAGTCTAAATGAGAATCTGTTACAGAGGAAACCCATTCTAAATGAAAATGCAGTGTACCATTAGTCATAGCCATTAGTTTAACAAGACACCATACATTTCAATTTTCTATTGAGTATTAAATTTTAGCACTGTATGTCAAGGATTATTTGAATATTATGTTTTATTCCATCATCTTAAAGGTTTCATTTCTAAGATGCAAATTAGGAATTACCATCTTATTCAGATGGTTCTTGCAATCCATCAGCTCTACTGGATGGATCACTTACAGTACACGGAAAGGTGTGGTGGACTACTAGGTTATTTTCTTTCCTATGGGCACTCTTTTGGAAGCTGACCTGTGAATTTTGTGCAGTAGGGTCCAACCTGAAGTTAAACATTTGTATGCTTCATGGGTGTGTTTGTGTTTATTATTTTAATGTAGCTTTAAAAAAATAGTCCCATCACTCTGATATTGGCAGTGTGAAAGTTCATAGTAATGTCTAGTAGTATCATGTCTCACCCAAACTCATTATCCTGACACCAAGGCTACCAGTCCGAACACTAACCTCTTAATACTGAGCACCTAGTGTGACATCTGTTAGTACCATTTTTATAAGTCTTTGATATGACTTGGGCTGGGATTTGAACCTGTGACCTTCTACATCTGAGGAAGATGCTCCAACCACTAGGCCACCAGAGAGGTCTATAGAAAATGTAAGATTGCATTTCTTAGATTAATAAATGCTGTGAGATTGAATAAGTCATATACAAAACCAAACAGTTACAAAATATCTGTTAATGAATTCGGCTAGGAAAGGATTTTTATTTTACTCTTGAATGTTATGATAATGTAATTGAAAATTTTATATTACCTTGTAATTTTATAAACATGCTTGGAATATGCAGCAGTCAATTCACTTTTATTATTCAGCTAGTATAAAATGTCACAGAAATGGTTTAGCTATCAGGAACCATCTCTTGCAGGATGATTTTACTCATCTTACTAAAGCTTCTATCAATTATCTGTAAAACAAGGCTTCTTGTTATTTATATCATCCTGTCTTATATCATTATGTCTATTCATTCCACTGCTGGTAGATGAGTCTGTCCATTGAGGCTCCAATTAACATGATCTTTGTCTACACTGACTGTGGCAGGCTGGCCATACTTGTTATGATTTTCAAGCTGAAGCAGCTCTTGTCCTTGTCATCCCCATGAAGGTATCAAGACACCTTTTCATAAGGTAATGCAAATCTGGTTTGTATCCTGAACATCATCTTCACTGGGTGAGAGTGAGTAATTACGTTGGATATCATGCTTGTTAAAAATGAGAACTTGATACTTAAAATGCTTAGAAGCTTTGTAGTGAGGACTTTATCTCTAGGAACTGACTAATGTTTGCAACAGAACTGCAGGTAAGTCATGCCATTACTCTTAGGGTGATGTCTACTGCGCATAGGTCAGCAATTTAAAAAAAGGTCAATAATTATCTATAAACATAATCTTTTCTGAAAAGGGATTATTGCTAAAATAAGTTAGTGCTTTAAAGGATTTAATACCATAGGTCAAAAGAAGAGAGATTTTATTTACCATCAATACAAAGGTTAGTCAAAATAAATTTGTTTCTTTTTAGCATCTGATAGAACTAAGTGGAGGGGGAATGCTTTAGTATGGCATATGGCCTGGCTAGGTTGGTCTCCACTACTAGTAATGTAAAGAAAAAAAAAAGCAGAGATGTACTTGTTGGTCCTAAACAAGCAGCAGTTGTACAAGTGCATTTTTCTTCTGTTTAGTAAGTACATATATTGCATTCCAGTGGGAATCTCAATAGTTCCATTCCCAACCCCAGGGACTAGGATCTTATCATCTTGAAACAGTCCCTTTAGAAATATGTTACCCATGAACACATCTCTCTCATGACATCAAACTTGTATATTCATCTAGTCCAACCTAAATATTTCATCATATTTCTTCCCAAGCTGTCTTTTGAATTTCAGACATTTTAAGATCTCGTGTCTGCCTTGTACACTTGTGAGCTGAGACCAACTTAAGTCAGTAATAATATGAGGGACTTGAGGGTCAAAGTAGATGGGGATTGAGGTGTTATACAATAAATCCTATGTTAAATTTCTTCATAGGGTTAAAATGTGGGAGACATTTGGTGGTATAAAGGATACACTCAAAGGTCAAAAGGGAAATCCACTGTCCAAGAGGCCCATAAATTTAACATGTGAGAGACAAAGGGGTCAAAAGGAGCTGTTGGGAGTCATACAAGAAATCACATAAAAAAATCTTATGTTAAATGGGTCCCATTGGACTAACATGCAAGATGCAGTTGGGGGGAGGGTAAAATTGAAAGTGTGTATGGGGTTAAAGTGTTTCTAGGGTCAAAAGAGTTTAAAGACTCAAAATGGATTTATTGGGCAGAAGGGTTTATAAGGTCAAATGAGAAAGGTAATTATAACATGGATTTAAGTTTGAGTTAAAACAGGCGACATACACTTTCATGATAATGGTGAAATAGTATCTTATTTAGACAGCTGCGTGGACCTGAAATTAACCAATGGGGTTATTAACCAAACAGATTTAATGTTGATCGCATCTCACTGGTCATCTTTTCTTCATGCTTCATCTCACAGTATGGGTATACAGCAAGACTCTTATTAGACAGCCTTGTCTCTCTACATAAATCCTTCTCTTCCAAATAGCTGTGTCCATAATCATGCTGATAGCTCATGGTGATTTCAGATTGAGCTGAGCAGCATTCTTTTGTCTTCACAAGAAATTCTGCAGCACCATTACCTTCACCACCTTCTCTCTTGTTACCTTTGATAGAGGATTGTATTCAGGTACAGGAGGAAGAATTGGGGGAATCTTTATAACAGCAGAAAGAAGTAGAACAATCATTTATGATTCGACAACAGTGAAAAAAGTGACACTTCTTAAAGTTTTGTTCAGAATGGTAAGCTGTGCTGACTCATCCATCTTGGCTGTTTGAGAGTTGAATGAATATTCGAACTCTAAGACACTAACCCTGTATATTAGCCCATTGTGTGTAGAACTGAGTCTACTGAAATGTTGCAATCATGATTAAACAATTGCACCATTTAAGTAAGAAAGGAGAAGAAAGAGGCAAGGATGTGACCAATCACCTCACACATGAGATGAAGTGTTGACTCCAATCCATGTGAGTGATTTCAAAGACTATGCTTTGGTGAGCATGAATCAAACTCTCTGCATTTGAACCAAGACAAAGAGAGATTATTCTAAAAGAAAGTCAACCAGTAGCTCCCAAAAATTACTACCACACTTGAGAGGCACATAAACGCATTTTAGAAAATTTAGAACCACTGCTGACACTGACAGGGTGAAATGTACTGTGTTCACGTCTAAAGTGCCACCACATAAAGTAGAAAGTTTCATTACTGATTGTGGGATTCCTTGTAAGATACAATGCCAAGCCAAAAAATAGACGATCCTTAGAGACTTTTTAGTTATCCAGACAGTTTGCAGTCACCAGTCTGGATCGACTTAAGCACACCATCAGAATGGACTCCCTGTAAAATCATTGAAACATATCAGCACGTCCAGTAATCAAACAAGTTTCAAATCACTGATGGAAAGCCACAATTTGCATAACACATGTTTATTTTTGTAAAGGGAGCTGGCACAGAGATGTGCTATTAGAAATCAGAAATGCCAAACACAACTTCGTCCAAATTAACAGTTCCCAAGACCAATGTGTTAAGCCCGAACCACTGTCGTGGGTCGAACTTATGCCAACAAGAAAGAAACTGCAGAATGGAACGGAGTCTGGGAGAGCATTCAACAACCTGACCTGGCCATGCAGCAAATGAAACAGATTTCCTATTATAGCAGACATTCATATCGAAAGACATTACATGTGTTATTCTTGAAATGCAAAAACATAAAGATATATTGGCTCCTCGCTACACGTTGAAAGTCTATTCTCAAATGGTTCATGGACCTGTGGTGTTTCGAGAGCCCAATTTCCTGTAGGAAAATACATAACGTTTATCATAATATCATCAAGAACATTTCGAAGCCATTACCACTGGCACCAGATTTCTCCGATAAGGACTCGACCTCGAAAAAATTTGATCAAGGGTTTTGCAGTTGGGACCAACACATTCTTTGCTGGGGTTACTTACCATCTAACCATCGTATTCCAGAAGGAAAAGAATGATTTCATTGCTCAGTTTGCAACGCAGTCCTGTCTCCTATGAACATTATCGCATAACACAAGGTCAATAACAGAAAAGTGCTTGCCAATTATTGAGATTATGATATACATGTGGATATCTCATTCGCATCAATAACTCCAAGGCACACGTTTATCAAGGGAAGAAACTATGCCGTTTTGTGACCAAATAGTCAACTTATAACATCAATGTTACATCCAAAAATATAACCCCAACGTGGATGGAGACCAGCACAAAGAGAAAAAGACATCTTTTTATATCGAATATATGCAAGAGACCAGCATTCACATTCATAATTTCTGCTTCGCTCATCGGGCTTGTAATATGTTCATCCAAGAACCTTATCATTTTATAGCTCCTACTGTAGCAAGATTCAGGGACGGCTTGAAATTAGTTTTAGAGGAATCGTAATTCTTTCCAATGTTGCCCAATGGATCACAGACCCTATGGACGACACCTCGAGCGAATAAGACATCCATCATTAAATAAACAACTAATGCTATGCTACGGTGATGGCTCACAATTTCTCAGGATAGACTGGACACTTTCTTCTAAAATACTGTTCAGGACAAGGTATCTATGTTTCAATGTTATCGTGTACTGACCCAAAATCACCAATATGAATGTGGGACAAGTAGGGTTTAAAGATTCAATGACTTATTTAAACATGCCGTTAAGTCAAATCTCTGAAACGTTTGGAATGCAAAAATGGCCAGAGTTTTTTTTCCACACTCTTTACAACACTGAAGCCAATTAATACGCTATCCTCACACACTTTCCTGATTTTAACTACTACGACCTCAATAATATGTGCACTGGACAACGACAATCCTTCAACGCTTGGTGTCACGCTTCCAACCCTTTTTTGACTGTCAGGAAGTAAATTTTAAAATTTGCCGATTCGATATGGGCAGTTTAAGCTGTTGATACGGAAAATTTTAGAAATTGTTTTGGGTGCACAAAGGGACTGATACTTTGAAAGAAGCCTTCAGCATCGCCAAAATTTGTTCCTTGCTGTAGATCTAATATAAAGTATTACCTCCCACTGACTTACACCATTCCACTCTGCGACATCATGGTGTAAGTCAGTGGGAACTAAGACTTTACATTTGATCAAGCCTTTGTATTGACGAATGTCTTCCAAGTCGATGTGTTCTGTGAATATTTGGAGTTTGTATTGTACACTATTTGCACATCAAAGGACACAAGGAACACAGATCATTGTATCTGATTCCTTATTCTTGAGATTTGTCTATATCGTAAGCAAATGTGTGGAATTCTTTGTCCTCCAAATACATTGTCGTGTGGGTCCAGAAGTTCGACGTCCACCAAGTCTTAACTTTCAGCTAAACACCTAAAATCTGGATCGATTTGGAAGCGTCGATTGTAGTCGTTTTTCCTCATTTCTTCCTCTGGGTATCCTTGTTGTTCTAACTTCAAACATCATTGGTAGATTCTTTCTTAGAATTATTCCATGGTTTAGTTTCAGAATTGACTTTCATGTGTCGTTGATGGCAACAAGTCAGGCATCTGTGAAATAGGCATCAATGAAAACTGTAGACGATAGTGGGGTCTTCTAAATCCCAACCATTTATCGAAAGATTTCCAACTCTGTTTCTGACATGTTGGATCCATTTGTTTTCCCTTTTGCACAAATAATTCAACACATGCTGAGCTTTGACAGAGCATCGACATCTAATGAACTGGGAAGTTTGAGTATGATGGCGAGCCTATTCTCGTGCATGAATTTGTTACGGTACAGAAAGGAACACATTTTAGCGAGGTTGTAAGCTTCTTTCAATATATCAGTCCATCTGTGCTCCAAAAACAATTGCTGAATTTTCCATATCAACAACTTATAATGTCCATATTGAATGGGCAATACTTTAAAATTACTTCCTGAAAGTCAAAAGGATTGGAAGCGTGAGAGTTTCACCAAGCCTTGAAGGATTCTCCTTGTTCGGTGCGTTTATTATTCCATAGCAGCATTACCAAGACCTTGTACAACACGTTTCCATTGAATTTGGGACTTCATGTTGTCTGTCTTAATGACTGCGTTGCTTGAATTTCGTTTACCATCAGTTATTGTGGCCTTAATTGCAAACAGTATTTTTAACGATATCATGGTGACTTTTGACATTAAATGTGCACGAAAGACTCGTTCTGTTAAAAGTATTGCGCTCTCTGATCGATACTTCTCAATCTCTGTGTGAAGAAAAGATTTGTGACGCATTATCGACTGATCATACTTACGAAAAAGAGTATGCAGTTTGTTGGTTTTACAAACACTGGAGAGATATACGTGACTGGAAACGTTTTGGCTTAGATGCTTGAACGCTCGAAGTGGCTGACTACACTAAAGAGTTGTGAAGTTGATTCAAGAAAAAGTGGACTTAAAACCAACAGTTAACCTGACACATAAAACCAAGTTCATGACAGTACCATCATTTACTTTGACACGAATAAAAGACCATCTTTGTAGAAAACAATATATACTATCTATCAATGGTATATAGACAAAAGGACATTTGATCGTGAACCCAAGAGCGGCGCTTGAAGTTAGAAGATAAGGGGTACAAAGTGGTGGAAATGTGGGAAAACGAGTACGATCAGCGATTTAAAACCGATCTCGACTTTAAGCTCATCGTGGAAAGTTACAAGATGGTGGTTCTTATGAACCCAAAGGATAGTAAGTACGGATGACGAACGAATGCCACCTGTTTGCTGTACCAAGCCGACGAGGATAAAGGAGAAGGAATCAAATAATTGGACGTGTGTTGTCTGTATCAGTACGTGTGCAAATATTGTCACTTTTCCGCATGGCACCCGTAATTGCTAACCGAACATATCAACGTGAACAAGCTTTGATAATGCGAAGGATTGATCAAGGGAAATGTCTTGCCTCCCACGAAAATGTACCATCCAGTTTTACCACATCATTGCCAATACAATATGTTTCCCTTGTGCTGTACTTGTGCCAAAACGTGTAACCAAGAAAACCCTTATCAGCACACTCAGGAAGAACGTGGCTTGACAGGAACGTAGGTCAGCATGGAATTTGTTAAAACTCTGGACTTGGGATACCAATTATTAGAAGTGTACGAAATTTACCATTGTCTAAGACGGAAATATACCACAAGGGCGACGAGACTCAAAAAGGTATTTTTTGCAGACTACGTGAATGCTTTTTTGAAGCTGAAACAACAAACCAGTGGCTATCCTTTCTGGTGCCACAATTCTGAGGACTAAAAGAAATTCGAAGATAAATACTGGGAGCATGGAGGCATAACTTTAGGCCACATCTAGAAAAACGAAGGAAGGCGATCATTTGCTAAAGTGATGATAAATTGTTTGTGGGGCAAAATGACACAACGACCGTGTTTACCTAAGACGGAGTATTTGACAGAACCTTCCCGTCCGCTACTTCCAGCTGATTCAGACCAAAACCAAATACATGAAACATATGGACGACCTTCGTAATTGCTCTTAGTCAATTACGATAAAGAACTTGACTTTGTAGGAGTCGACGAATTTGGAAATGCCATCATTTCTGACTACGTGACAGCCCATGGTCGCTTAAAACAGTACAAAGCTATTAAACTGTTAGGAGATCGCGTGTTGTATTTTGACACGGACAGTTGAATTTACATCGATCGTGTGGGTTAGCAGCAACCTATAATGCAAAGGATACCTTTTTATAGCCTGGACAGACGAGCATCCCGATGACAATATTCTAGGTTTTGCAAGTAGCGGTCCCAATAATTACATCTACGAATACTGTGACCCCAAGAAGAGATGCACACGGAGTGTAAAGTGAAAGGACTGACTCTCAATTATCGCACCAGTCAAGTGGTAAACTTTTGTGTGCTAAAAGAAGCCTTGCGGTTTGAAAAGGATGAAAACTTCAAAGTGACCACTTACCAACCAAACAAGATTGTACGCGCCTCACATCAAGTCGTCAGTCGACTCTTGGAAAAATCTATCGAATCGTGTACCCGAAGTGAGTACGGCTTCCCAACCACTTCACTTTACTGTACGGACACACACATATTGGTCAGCATAGAAAAAGGCTCAACGTCCAAGACCAATAATTCATCGTAACTATCAAGACCAAGAGATGATGATGAATCATTTCACACAGCAAAGCAAGTATCAAGCAAAAGCAAACTCGAGTGCGATGATGTGTCTAGCGATGGCATAAATCCCGTACGCTGTGACCTCAGCGATTCAGTGATACATCATCACCATGGGAACTTTGTTTTGACTGCTACTACCATACCTGCCATGGAAAGTGATGTTGTACGTGTCAAACTTTTCGGATGAGAAAGAGATGACATTCGTTATCATACACATTTTCACTGTACTGGTTTTATGGTGGATATCCACCTCAACGGGTAACCATGCGGCAACTACCCTTCGAATGTCATCCAGAACTGAGCAAATTCTTAAGGATTTCACCGTACCCTCATCGAAATTAACCCGTGAAAGACAAACAATCGTTCCCTGTGCATTTGCCTCAATAATAAGACCATGAAAGTCGATTGTAAACCTTTCAAGGAAAATGGCCAAAATATCTGGGAGGACCTACCCCCGAAAAATTAGCCAGAGCCAGATTTTTCTACTTGGATGAAGGGGATAAAGTCAGGTGCTTCAGTTGCGGTGCTTCACTTCACCAGTGGGAGAAGAAAGATTCCGCTTACCTAGAACATGCTCGATGGTTTCCGGAGTGCCACTACCTATGCTCGATGGTCTCCAGAGTGCCACTGGGACCCAAGTAATCTTTAGATGGGTACTTTACAAGAGAACATTAGTGGTTTACCTGTGGAGTTGAGACAACTCATTTACCCAAAGTTGGTCAAAATACAAGTCAAACATTAGAAACAATTGCATCCGTTACGTCACTGATGTGTAAACCATTGGTACCTAAATGATATAAGAAGAATAATTCTGATGAAAATTTTCCAGTGGTCAGACATTCAATATTTACCCGAGGACGAGAAAAGTTGGTTCGTAACCGATTATCTTTACCACAAGATACACTTATTACAACGAATTCCAGAAGAAGAGTTAAAGGGTTACCAAAATACTGTACACACGTAAACTTTGTAAATTAGAACTTATGAAGGAAGTGTAATGTGCAAGTTAGTGACTAAATATTTTGGATATGTGGACGAAATACGACCACTTAAGTTGAAAAAATACACATATTGCCTCTGAAATAAAAGGTATTAAAATGTTCTACCATGCCACAACCTTTACCATTCGTGATACAACAGATTCCGAGGAAGAAAATCAATGACAATATTCAAATAGTGGAGGATTACCATTACCTTTTAGGAGAACTGTGGCCATTGAATTGGGTCGACGTATAGTGTGTCTTAGTGACTTGCTTTCTGGGATTTCGTTTACTAGAGAATTCTTTGTGGACTCTTTACAAACACTACCTATCACTCAAAAAGCATAAAAGTGATCCCTTTAAATATCCACGAGAGAATCATTTTCCTCAAAGCTTTGCGCTTTCATCTTGATACCTCTCGACCTCTTCAGAGAAACAAGATTCGTCAAAGTTTCGGTACTGAAAATGTCTATGACAATGTGTGTATGTGTGTGTGTGTGTTGCTTGTGACCTACACTCTCACTGAACAGATCTACGTGACTAGAAAAGTTGGGGTTTCTCGGCTTGGACTAACGAATGGGCACACTAGGCCCGATTTTCTAATCCTAAAAAATTAAAACGTTGAGTGAAAAATGTGATAGCACCAAAAGAAGAAGAAAACAGCATGTCACCAAGGAAAACCACTCTCTTCAGGACACGACCATCATTGACATCACAGAAAGGCCATTCCGAAACGACACTTGTATGACGGTACCAAGGAAAGTATAGATTTTCAGAACATTACACACTGTCTCTAGGACATTACATTTTGATGATAAATATTATTGTATAGAAGAGACTTGTTTATATTCCACTATATTTGTTTTAATGTGTCCTTTTTAATGTGCTTAACCATTTGTCTTTTATATCTTTTTGTTTTTCATGTTGTTCACAATTTAAAAATAACGATAAACGTGTCCTGAAAAAATATAAAAACTCTTGTCTTTTCTGTTTTCGTGTCAAAAGTTGCATTCCTTACACTACAGTGGCTACCTCTGCTGTCTCTGCTCTCATCCACCACTTTCAAAGTCATCGATGAACACTTAGATCGTGCTAGTTGGGAGGCCTTGTATCTTCGGTATCCCTTTAACATGCTCATTGCTGGACCTAGTGGTAAAGGCGAAACCGAATTTGTCAAAAGTTTGATCGAACATAAACATCATTTGATCGATCGTCCACCTCAACGAATCGTGCGGTGTTACAAAGTGGCAATCGGCGTACAGCCTTCTAAGAGAAAGTCAAGGTTATTCCATCGTGTTTGTTGAAGGCATTTCTGTCGAACACGACGGAATCGTGTCTTACCTCAGTTAAGCCCATTTGGTCATCATTGACATGTTAGGAAAAGTACGAAGAAGAAATTAAACTGTGGTTTAGGCGCAAAGGGCATCATCATAATGCCAGTGTCATATACATTACCCAAAAGTTGTTCCAACAAATTAAAGCCCATCGTACCATCAGTCTCAATGCTCATTACGTGGACTTCTTTAAAAGTCCTCGAGATAAATCACAGGTGCAAGTCTTAGCCAAACAGTTAGGAACACTTTATCTAACTCATGTGTACGAAGATGCCACTCAAACCCCACACGCCTATTTGCTCGTGGATTAAATCCCACTATCCCGATTATTTGCGATTGAAAAAGAAGAGGCGAATGAAAACAGGAAGAAAAAGGAGAAGAAGACGGAAAAAACAGGAGGGAATAATAAAAACAAGACAGAAAGTGTAGGAGAAAAAAAGAACCTGGGGAAAGAAGAGATGAAATTTAAAAAAAATAGGAGAAGAATCCAAAGGCCTTTTCAGGAAAACTTTATATATATATATATATATATATATATATATATATATATATATATATATATATATATATATATATATATATATATATATATATATATATATATATATATATATATATCTGTGTTTGCTAACTCTGTGTTTATCTATGTCTCTGTGTCTCTGTTGTATTTGTCCCTTCATAAAATAGTAGCTGTACCTATTTAGGTAAGTCCCTTGCTACATTGTTGCCAGTGTCTAGTACCGTGAGGTCATGCCACCTATTCTATTCCTCTTGTTCCTATACAAAACTCTCATTGTCCCTACAGTATCCCAGGGTGATTTTTTGTCCCTCTAAATCGTGTCCTCCAAGTACCGCATGTGATTTTTAATGATAACTCCCATAGTCCCTCCGGTACACCCCATACATTACTACCAGATGACTTCCGATGGCGCCATTTAGACCTAAACAAAAATCGTGCCGATCTCATGTACAGTATGGATACTCCTGTGCCCGAATTGAAAATCTTGTTATAGCTAATCATCCTGAAAAAAAAGTCATATTGCCATTGGGTTTCACCAGAAGACATCTTAACACATATAGTTGATCTGAAATCAAAATGATATCAATACGAATGTCAGTCTCACACAAGGACTCTTAATCAATTTCGGTTTCTTTATTCGTTGCTAGTTTTCTCGGCCATGGTCTTTATTGTTTGATCGGATTAATAAAAGCTTTTTTAAACTTTGCATTTATTGAAAGGAGGTGGCCAGTTTGGGCACATTTCACCATCTTGAATAGTAAAATCTGAATTGTTTGAGTATTGTGAAATTTATGATTTTTCAAATAAATCTATATACCGTATGTGTTACTCTAAATAAAATCACAATCGTCTGTAATTCGGAGCAAGAATGTTCGATAGCCTTTATTTTCTGCTTGCGTTTACATGTCAGAAGATCCAGAATTCGAAAGCAGATATTGTTCTCCAAAGTAGTCATTTAAGGTTATAAATACTAGATTTATTTACTAGATTTGAAAATTATCTGTTTGAACTGACTCTTAATTTTGATTAAAAAAAACTAATATTAAAACACCGTGTCTAGTTTCTGACCTTGATTCAGATCCAGTAAGATTTGTGGAAAAAACTCTCTTTTTTCATTCTCATAGTAAGAATTGTTAAGTTGTTTCAACGCCATACCTGGAGTATATAACTTTAAACATGAAAAAAGCTTGTATGATTTTCTGGAAAGTTGTCAAGTGACTTTCATAGGGAAATCTGTTTTGCGTCTTAAATTAGTGTATAACCGTTGTCTTTATAACAATTTGCCAGTCGGGTTTTAAACATGTTGGAACCAGTTTTAATTGAAGTTTTAATTTATTGATTTTGAAGTGATTATTTTTATTGGAATACAAGTGCTCATACTGAATTCTTGGACAAAGACATTCATTAAAATTTATTCTGAATTCCAAACTGAAATATTACTTTCTGTGATTCAACAAAGAAACTGTTGACACATCAGCACAACGCGGATTGCAACAAACATCATTGTCTTCCATTTTTAATTTCATTGGGACTCGAACTCAAATTCATTTAGGACTTTTCAATAATATATATATATATATATATATATATATATATATATATATATATATATATATATATATATATATATATAATACAGTTTTATCAAACATCTGAAAGCCTTGTTATTTTGATGAAACAAAATGTTCTTGAAGTGAATACATAGACTTAACGATGGTGACTTAAATTTGGCCTAAAATGTCATGTGGCAAAATAACAGATTCGATATTTAAAAGCGTAAGAAATCTAGGAAGACGGCCTGAATATACTGACTACATAGACAATCTGGCAATTAATTCACTCTGGATTAAAAAGAGATGTCTTGAATTGGGTGTGTATGAACAAGCTAAGCAAGTATCAAATAGTTTGCTTTCTAAATGGAGAATTGAGTATTTGCAGTTAGGGAGTGCTATGACACTTGCATGCGCTTAATTGGTGTCTAGCGTTAATTCGGTCCTCAATGCTGACACCTGGTGGGAAAAGCTTTTGATGAACGCCTAAGTCGTGACATATCTCTTTGCCTTCTCATTGTTCTTCGGTTAGTAAGATAGTTACCCGCTGCTAATTTTAATTAGGGCGGAAAAGAAGCTGACACAAGACTCGACAGGATATAAACGAGCTGTTCTTCCTGAGTAATATTTGAGACGAAACCATTATCCGGTGAATAACAAGGGGAAATCTGTTTTGTTCATAAATAATACAGACGATAGTGATTAAAGTGTCAGCTAATAAAGCACAGATACATTTTGTAACTATTTTTTTTTGAAATACAAATACGGTGTAACACAATTTCCATTAATAGTTGTGTCGTTTGACGAATTACACTGGATGACCGAAAAGATTTAAGACTATCTTAATGACATAAATGTTAACGAAGCGGAAGGTAAACTGGACTTCAAGGTTTTCTTGCCTCGGTTTCATTCAGCTCTTGTTAGCTGGACTTCAAGGTTTTCTTGCCTTGGCTTCATTCAACTCCTGTTACCTCAATGAGCATAATTAATTTCCTATTGTATCGTTCTACAGAATTTCTCTGCAAAAAAGCATGCAGTCTCTCTCTCTCTCTCTCTCTCTCTCTCTCTCTCTCTCTCTCTCTCTCTCTCTCACACACACACACACACACACACACACTCATACATACATGCATACATACATGAATATATATATATATATATATATATATATATATATATATATATATATATATATATATATATATATATATATATATATATATTGCGATAATTCTCCTGTAAGAATATTTTCTCTATTTTTGACAGTCAGTTTGTCTTGTCTGACTATTCTATAAAAAAAATATGATTTTATTCACAGACCATTTGAAACTGTTTGAGATCAGTACTCCATAACACAAAGTCTTATCTAATACTATATAACACAACATATTATCCAGTCACATGTTTGCACCATTTCGCGAATAAAAATAATCATTATTTATTTGTACGATTTTATTCCGGCAATTTATGATAGTTCTTAAGCAACTCTTTCTTTGAGAGTAGTCGACAGCAAAACGAGTGAATTTATCATAGGGAACAAAGACACCAAAAATAATATGTATATACTGAAAATTCGTTTGGAAAGCGCAAGGTGACAATTATTTTGTCGGCAAAGTTGTTACTGTTTTAACTAATATATATCTACAAGCATCTGTTTTGAGTAGAGTCTAATTCTTCGGGAATATATGTGTTTGTCACGAAATAAAAATCTACATGGACGGTGAGTTAACATTAACAAGAAACTATTATAAATTATGTAGGCGAGTGAATCAGTACACACCTGTTAATAAAACGAATTTATATTTTTTATGTGATAACGGTTTCCTAGTGCCACAGCTATCATGACACGTAATAATGCCAGTGCTTTTTTTGTAATGTTATAGGCGTAAATTGTGTACGTCTCCTTCCTAAGCGATGCACATTAATTAAAACATTATCCTCGAAATGCGTCGCGATTTCCTGACAATCCTAAACAAAACATCAAGAACAAATAACCTTTCGTGCAGTTTATTCAAAAGTCACATAAACTTAGTATTTTTTCTTTCTAGTCAACAAGCAATCTTGCTTTAGATCTCTTTGCTGCTTGTCAACATGCAAGATAACGCCACTTTTTTTGAGCTCTAACACAAAAACTTACAGTTACCCGTTTATCATTGCGGTAAAGTACACCTGAAGAGGAAGTAGAAGCAGCTGAGATTTATTCTACGTTAAACAGCGAGTGAAATCTACAGAGGGAAATGTATACATTGCTGAAATTTGGTGAATATGATGTACTGCAACAGTGAGTTTCTATATTATCGAAAATGGTAGCACGAATTGTTTTGCTTCCTTGACATTCACTAGAAAGGAAAAGGAATTTGGCATAACCATCGTACTCAAATAGGCAGAATGTCCAAAAATATAGCAGTAAGAAGTCTAACGTCAACCATTTTCACGCTCCTGAAATTTTCACCTTCCCACTTTTGATATAAAGTCGACCGCTTTCAGCTTTATAAAATTTTCATCCATTCACTTTACATACTCCGCCAATCAGTCGTGGCTCTTTAAACTTTTGAACCACCCACTTTCATTTTCAACGATCCACTTTCAGCAATATGTTTATAAAAAAAAATAAAATGTGATATTATGTCGCAACTACTGGCAGTATGTGGATCATTTTTTTCATTTTGTTTTCCCAGTTAGCAATCAGTATTAAAACGGTAATGCTTTATATGATATTTAAGAATGTTCTCTTCATTTGTGAGTATTACAGACAGTATTATCAGTTTGAAACAGCTAATATTATTCGAAATTTACAAAAACAAACATATACTTATTTGATTATTTAGATGGAGAATGATAATTTGAAGCAGAAGTGTATCAATTTATTTAAGATACAACGTATAAAGTGTCTATAAACTAAAACGTTTAAAGTGCGGCAGTGGAATACAATATGAATTGTTCAGACGGACGTTAACATTGGCATAACAAAGAACCTAAATTGAGTCAAAATTCTGACTTCTTGTTGTTCGTCTGTCGAGTCGACTAGGACCACTCTAGTCATCCGAGCGTTCTAGGAGCTGGTTCTGTTCTGTGCGTGCGCAGGTGGCTGACAATTCTACGTTCTTCCTTAAACAAATCGACTCCCTTTCAGTTTGTGAACACATGCATCGATATAGGCTTACCCCAATTTACCCTGGTCACCTACTTGTTTAGCGTGGTAGATTTTGCTTTTTCAGTTAGATTAACTCGTTTTGACTTCTATTATAACTAATTGATTCTGGCTTTTACCTGTCTGAACCTTTTGTTTGCATTAAGAACACCTGCGTTTTTAGGGTTGAGATTCTAAATGTCTGTTTTTTCCTGGGACCTTGTAAAATGTACTTTTGATCGATACTGACTCGCTTATCTGTATTATAGTTATCGGTTTGATGTTGAACTATCACATTAGCAAGCCATCACATAAGCTTTTAA
Source organism: Potamilus streckersoni (assembly GCA_016746295.1). Taxonomy (NCBI): domain Eukaryota; kingdom Metazoa; phylum Mollusca; class Bivalvia; order Unionida; family Unionidae; genus Potamilus; species Potamilus streckersoni. Next base: position 321,081 of record JAEAOA010001895.1, read on the forward strand.
TAAACGCGCACAGTTAAGTTTACTCCCTATACAATTGAATCAATTACATAAATAAAATGAAATCGAAAATGGCATTTGAATAACTAATCTAACATCTGTACAAAGTTATGTGTTGAGAAATAAAGTAAATTAATCAGTACTGTTAGTCAATGACGATTTTGATTTATACCCTATCCGTCTTTATCTCGATGAACCTGTCAACATATTTTCCAAAACGAATTCTAGCCAACACGACATTTGTTTTCAAAATCAATTTGTTTCGTTTTTTACAACCCAGCTAACTCCATAAACAACAAATTAAGAGGAAAGAAATGCTAAACACAAAAGAATTTACATGCTTGACAAGTTGTATAGTAAGTCTATATTTCCAATGATTTAATATATAGCCATTTTGTCAACGATGGACACTACAATATGAGCTTAGATAAGAATATATTCGTAATATTCATTACACAACGTTTACTATAACTATTTTGGCATCATTTTTAGAGAAATCACGTTGAAAGCAAGTCTGAAAATATTCAAATTCAAATTCTTTACTAAACTGATGAAGATAATGCACATAATATTGTCCAACCCATAAACTATTTACACCGGGCATCTCATATTATTGAGTCAATGTATTCCACCCGGTTTCTCATAGGGTACGCGAGTACCCAATGGGTTCCGATGTGATGGTTGTTGTCCTTGTTGATGGCATTAGCTCGAATGTCTTTAGGCTTTTGATGCGAAAGTTCTTTATCACACACCATATTTCCCAGGAATTCATTTTCACAGGGAATGATAATGAGTGTACACTTGACTATTTTCCTTTCGAAACGTGTATTTAAGTCGATGTACTTATGATACGGTTGATCGTCTGTGAATGTTACAGTCTTGTGCAGTTGAGCCCACTTTAATCATCTCAAAATTCAATATAGTAACAGTTGAGTTTCCCTGATCCGGACGGGTCAATGAACAGCGCGCTAAGTTTAGAGGCAAGGAAATGGTTTCATCCGAATAATGCTTGAGTGATCGAGGCTTTTTTGACACAATGAAATATTTTACTTTTTCCTTTTGCTCGCGTGCCATGTTGATTGTCACTGGGTTTTTTTTTTTCTTATCATCATGGCTTTATATTATGTGCCGTGCCTTACGAAAACTCTTTACGTAAATCCAACACAGGTTTCAACACGCAATAGTAGAGACATAATCCATAAAACTCGCTTGTGTGGAGCAAAGAAGTTGATATTCGTGCCTGAAGAGGATCTTTCGCTGCAAAGGGAACAGGTCTAAACACAGGTTGCTTTAATATTGATGTTGTGTTTTTTAAAAAATAACTACTTACGTTACCCGGAGGTATATATTTTGCGAAGATCATATCCCTGTGTATAATTATTGCGGCTGGGAAAATTGTTAAATATACAATTAGATCCCAATAACAGACATAAGCCCAGAGAAGAACCCGTAGACGGCGTCGATGCTGCAGGTTACCAACATAATCGTGCTCAAAAAATATAAAATGATATTCGTGTGCGTCAAACAGCAGACATGGCTCTTAATAATGAATGAGATTGCGGAATGCTTTACTTCCTAATCTATATAGGGACAAAATATCGCCAGATGTATTGTGAAAGTAGGAATAATGGCCAAAATTGCCGTTGGAGACTCCACCTCCCGTAGAAAACGTATGCTCATGGTTATTTGCTCACTACTTCGAGGCAAAGACTCGTGTAACAACCGTGGACAAGAAACCATATACTACAGTGCCAGTGATAACTGAAAGGGAGACGCTGCCGTTGAAAAGTTATAGAGCGCCGCTCATGTTATCAATAGTGTCGCCAGAGCATTGCATGACAAACAAGATTTGTAGAAGATTTATTAGCCCGCACAAGAAAAAATACTGGTGTAGGGACTGAGTTTTTGAACCCGAACACAGTTCACCAGGCTGATATATTGTTTATTTCACCTTGTCCCGTAGATTCAAATATACACCAACCGCCATACATGTTTGCAGCAAATATAAGGAAAGCGAAACACTGACGTTTAACAATTCAGACGTGGACCTCTAACATGCCCACAACTTCTTCAGGTGGACTCGAAAAAAATATTGCTTCGAGATGTTCTTGTATTGTTAGTGAAATGTCATATGTTGCTTCGTCATGGACATGCCAGTATTCATCACGATCAAGCCATTTCAACCATTTAACTACACAGTTGCGGAAAGATTACACACAAGAACTGTTGATTAACAATTAGTCGCAAGAGTCTGTGAGGATGCTTTGTTTAATCTCAGCAGCATTGAACAACGAAGTTACACGTATTGAATTGTCCCAGCATACACAATTTGTCAGAACAAAAACATATTAAAATACTTCGTTAGCGTCTCCACAGCCACCCGCGTTAGACTTAGTAAAAAACAATCTGGTTTTATATACATATGCCCTGATGTAGTTAGAAGGCGAACAATGTCTTGCTAGTGACTAGGTATGGTCCATCATACATATTGTGTTTGAGATCTGTCGCGAATACCTCGCGAGGAACTTCTTTAGCCCTCTTTATATTCTTAGAACTTTCAAGTCCACCGGTGAGAATGCCACTAGGGAGATCAAAGTCAACCACATGGTGGGCGCAGTTCCACAAATTGTTCAATGGGTTTTCCCGTCTTTGAATTTTAATTTGCTGAACAATGGAAGTTCCTTCGGGTATCCGCTGATGTGAAGCTGGTTGACACGCGATGTACCACCTATGTCAACGTAGAAATTATTGGTTGTGATGTGCATCAGCAATTATTCGTATCCATGCACATCACTTTCTTGTTGTATCTGTACCACAGCTTGATCAAGTCGTAGTAGAACGCGTACGTGAGTAACTTTGATGAATCTAATACAGACGCGCCAAATTCATTGGTTTTCTCTTTAAATTTAGGCTGGCTTTTATGCTAGGGTAGTGCTTTACAGTTTTCCATTTTGCATAGGGATGGAGTTTTAAAAAAAGAAGCAATACCTCGGTTTTCCTCACTGGATATGCTTGCCGTTTAAAAAGACCTGGTATATATATATGATATTGTTCAAAGAACTTTTAATTCCTTTTATTTTGGTGTATGATTGATGTATGTAATAAGAATTTTAGAGTATGCAGCATGGTCTTACTTCAGGTGTGCATCTTTCGAAATCCCGCTAGCTCCGCTTGGTAATTTTTACTTCCTGAACTTCAGACGTAAATTGTAAATATGTGAGCCGATAACGTTTATATACATATTATATATTTTTAATCCATTCACTGTACTTTCATAAGTTGCTATTGTCTAGTCTGGCGAAATTCATGTTCCTATTTTAATTACTGCTGAAGATAGTTTACTTTATACTGATTCAGGCTGATTTATTTAGCGCAAAGGAGCAGCCATTTCTGATCATGTACAGTTTTCATTAATACAATATCCAGCAAAATTTCTATCACGGTACATGAAATTATAATAGTAGTATACTAACAAACTCTTCCCTGTGCATGCTCCAAATACAAACGTCTTTACCTTACACACTCCCCTCTTTCAGAAGTTCATAACGTATGTAGATCGCTTTTACAACGATTTTGCCATTAAATATATCATAAGAAATTAGGTCAGCAGTCATCGTATACAATTTTCGTTGATCGATCTCTCGGACAAAGTCAATACAAATTCGTTTTAGCCTATTTTAGGTGCATTGCCCACGGCATTATTAATCACTTTGGATAAATCTTTTTCAAATTCATTCGAGCGGTCGTTCACAGTTTCCCATTCATCTCAATGTAAAACTTCATCAATGGGCACTGATGAAATCACGGCACCCGATGGATTCGCCAAACAGGGTCCTAACTGCAAATACAACTGTAGGATTTTTATGTTTACGACAAAGTTGAGATTATGACGCAGATTCGAAACGATGAGCATGATACGGAAATCATCCACGAGCGCACCCTGGTTCGACGATAACTTCTCTGTTGAAACTAATAGATCTACTTGGGGATCAGTGAATACTCAATGCGGGTATTGTGAAGCTCGTCCGGGTATTCCCAGTTCATCTCGAAGAAGTGTCTATTATCACTGTTACGTCTTAATCGCTTATGCGTTAATGAACGTCTTCGTGTGTGGGTTCCATCCAAAAAATCGCCCCTATGCGAATTATTTTGCATTATCGACCATACATACAAATTCTTTATAGAATGTTGTAATTCATTTGTTTGTTCAAGTCGAAGTTTTTCACGAATGGGTGGTTCACAAGTAATGACCATTCATCATGGAAATTCCGTCACTTATGCCACGTTCGATTAACAATTAACAATTATTGGTAAATGCTAGTAATCATTTTCAACTCGATCATGGTTTGTCATTACAGTGCATCGGCGGACATTCCTTGGGAAGAGAGGTAGTACTCGGGGTCGAGCTTGTACATGAGCATGCCTGTATTGAGAACAGACTAAAAGGTACCTTCGTTCAGCAACACATTTGTTTGCAGTCAAAAATCATGGTAGTCACCGAGATTTTGAGACCAAACTCCAGACATTGTTCGCATGACAGAAATGTCTTCTAAGGCCGACGACAAATAAAAGGCCTCAGTCGGTGGTAAAAAAAAAGTTTCTTAGAAATGTTTTCTTACTCACTCATGGATTCGCATATATTCATTTGCGTAAAAGCAAATTATAATCTCTGGTGGGATGGTTTTCCTATTTACCACAGATCTGTATTTGCAATTAATTGTAAAATGATCGTCCCTTACGCTGCAAGTTACAAGTTTGTCAAAGCTGTGAGTAAGGAATTTCAGCTAATCAATGAATTGTATTGGTTCAGTCGGAAAGTCATAAATTTTGCTATGTTGCTGGGGATGACACGTATTGCAGCGTCGTATTTGATTCTGCAATCGCTTAGACATATTGAAGCCCGCGTAAATGATATATGTTACCTTCATCTTCCGATGAATGATTGCTGCCATAACTACTTTCTATTGAGCTTCGTGGTCCAGTTTTATAGTCTGTGGTAATTTGGCCTTGAAACAACATAATTTGTTGTCGGGAAACACGTTTATTGAACTGTCCCTAAGCAATGTTAAATATAATTGGTTATCCATAGTTCCACGTATCTTGTCTTCGTAGTCATTCGATGTTAACGGAAAATGGTTTCGATCGGTTACTGAGGATTGATATGACTTGAAGAGCTGTGACTAGTATTTGGCGAGGCTACAGTTGTTACTCTCGATATATTTCAACAATGCATTGGGATGAAAATAGAGTGTACAATGCTGTATAAATTAGTCCACAGTTGTTTATTTCCTTGTTACAAATTCCAATCTCGAATTGTTGTTCCCATGACTTAACACGCCACAAAGAATGACCAAAAATCCACAAAAATCCAAACAAGATAAAACAAACACATAAACAAACTAATAAACAAAGACAAATCGACTTTTTTAAGTCTTAGCGTCACGTTCTCCATATGAAACCAATAGTGGTGGTTATGTTTTAGAGATCGCCTCTGAGAAGTGGATGACGGCATGTTTTGTGACTTCTGTTTATTTTTATTAGTGCTGAAACAATTACCCGGATGACAATGGACATTATGAGTATTATCTATAACCGGTTGGAAGTATTGTAATCAAATAACCGAGCAAATCCGCCCACCATTTCCAACCTCATAACATTGTATTTACCAATCTGGGAAAATGTATAAACAAACGAAACACTTGAATAAATGTTTTAACTCCTAGCCGTTTCTTCAAGAAGAAGCTTGAATCATCATAAGAAACATTGTAACACATCTGATCATGTTTTCATCCTATTGCTTGACAAATGCTGTAATATGCTAAGATCTAAGATATAATTTATTGTGGTTACATGATCTCACGAACAATGTTCAATGTATGAGAAGAATCAGAGATATCATACAGGAGGGAACCTCACCCACATCTCCAGCCTCTATCCGCCTCGAATTGCGTGTCGTTCCATTGGTCCTTTGTGATAGGTTTCAAGTTTTTTTAATCTGATTTGGAAGCATTGGTCTTAACTCAGGTTTACCTGGGATGATTAAAAACTTGGGAGCAGTAATAGCGGCTTGAGAGACAGTCACAGATTAAGGTTTTCATGAGTATTTGTGTGTTGTTGCAACTTTAATTTTTTATTGAAGTATTCATTTTCTTTTGCGTTTTCTCTTAGCAGTTGATGTAGTTTATGAACTCACTACACATCTTTTTAAATTTGGGGCAAATTTTTTTCTTTAGTTTTGGCATTTGGAATGCATTGTAAAAGTGAATGAATAATTATACCACCTGTAGATCTGCTTCCTGTTCACAAAATAATTTGGGTTTTGGTTTGAATATCGATTTTATGATCCGCTAGTTGTGTCGAAAGTACATTGTATTTACAAAAATGGTTTTAATAGATAAGGAATGTGAATTATTATTTGTATCAATTGACGTGCGATCAGTGTAAGCTATCGTAAAACTTCTTTAAGACTTTCTTCTGACAAATATGAACGCACTACAGTGCACAAATAGGTTTTCGGGAAAGAGAGTGAAAGAAAGTCGTGTTGAATAATGTCATAGAAGAATGAAGTGAGTAGTGCGTTATATTACTTTAATTTAAACAGGCGAACACGAGGACGGCGACACTAATTGTGAAAGAAACCCGTTGAATTCGATAATTGTGAGTGGTATAATTTAAATCAAGAGTAAAATAAGCATGTGGCAATTGGGTGGCATTGTCAAACGTATACTTCAGCTAAAGTGTTCTTACCTTTTTAGGCAACACCTAAACTTGAAATTTATCTCATGGACTTTAAACAAAATACGATTTAATAAAAATTGAAACTGATCGCGCAATATTCTTTTTTATATTGCTGAAATAAATTTCGAGCAACGTTTAAACACTAGTATTTCAAAGATGTCCTTTTCAAAGTAACCAATGCATTATTTCTTCTTATTCCTCTATCGGAAAAAAAAACGAGACGTTTGACGCCATCTTTTTTATGCTATGTAGTTTATAGATTTGACCGCATAGAAACAGAACATATATGACGTAAACAATAATATTGAATTCAATTCAGTCTGAAGGAGCATTAAAGCGAAACCGATCACAAAAATTGTATATCTTGGTTTTGCTTACTTTCTGCAAATGAAATATATTCTAATTAACTTTCTTTATGCAATGTTTAAGCTATTCTTTGTAACATCACGTGATACATTGCGGAGAACGATCTAAGAAAAGTGATTTGTGTTTGGTCAATACATTTGACAATTAGTGTTTTTTTTTCTGAAGCATTTGGAACAGTAATCAACAGTTTAAAGAGTTGGCGAAGCGTTTTCGTATCATCGAATCTCGCTTCAATTCATACAGTTGTGAAAGAAAAAGATTACAGATGTTGCAAGTGCCATAAGCCAAACATAAATATATAAATGTGAATTTCAATCTCTTGTCAGAACTTTCAATTAAACTAAACAAAAAATTACGCGATCGTTCCTTTTTTGTTTAATTGGTCGGTCTGGTTGTCAGTCAATAATTTCTCCGGTTCATTGTCATAGCTCTGAAAATAATATTAATGTTACAACATGACAAGAAACACGGCGTGCTTTCTTGCACAATTAACATTTTAGAAATGGTACAAACATGATTTCCACAAGGGAAACACGCTGTACTCTGTAAAAAATTCGCAAGCACTTTTCTATTGTTACGGCTGGTAACACACTAGATTGATAAACGTTCGCTTGCGAGTACAGCACTAAGTCATGTAATATCATTCAAGAACACAATATATTAGCACTATACAGTCGCAACATCTATCTTTACATAATAACTTGTTTTAACGATTGTTAAATCCTTGCTGACACTTGTGTCATAATAATATACGTGTTCATTAAACCTCACTAGTAATAGTATCAAAGTAATTTTCCTGCTAATAAATACGAATGTATTTTTAGTTTGAAAAATTAGATCCTCGAAACAGGAAATGTCTTCGATACGACTTGAGGGTGCATTTTCAATGTATAACAAGAGGCGAGTACTTCCTGAAAAGTGTCGACGATGATCTTTTCAAAACCGCTCGTGCGAACTTCTGCTAAACATTTGTGGAGAGTGCTGGGTGATAGAAAACAGTCATTTGCTTGGCGTCTAGTTTTCTTTCGCAAATTGTGATCGACTTATGAGGTAGATGATTCACGTTTACATGCTTGATTTGGTTACCCATCTCTCTCTCTCTCTCTCTCTCTCTACTCTATATATATATATATATATATATATATATATATATATATATATATATATATATATATATATATATATATATATATATATACCAGGGTCGTAGGTTGGACAGCACTGCTCTACAACAACAACAACAACAATATTGCAAGAGATTTACAGAGTGTAATTCATCTTAGTCTTCTAGAGATCAAAATGAATATACCTGCTCTGCCTGTGAGAAGATGGGAAACCGGACAAGATAATGTCTAAAATTATGAATGAAAAGAAATCTCAAAGACAGGAGACGAGGTACAACCGTATACATACATGTCATTCTCATGAAGAAAACAAACATTGATTATTAGTGTATCGCAAGGGAATGAAAAAGGGATCAATGAGGAAAGTTTTAAAAAAATGAAGAACTCATTCAAATGTCACATACCACGGAGGCGTGAGTCATCTTTTATAAGTATATTTGTGTGTATATTGTTTGTGCTAGCGCTCCTAACCGTGTTTGATATAGTACATAAATTGGGTGTGAGTATAATGTGCAATCTCATTCTCCTTTTTTACTTCCCACCCTATGTGTTATTGTGTATGTGTGTAAGTATGTGTGTGTATACGCTTATGTACACTTATGTGTGAGGGTGTGTTGATGGAGAGTTGGTTAATAGTTATGGGTGTTGGTCAATAGATTTTATTTTGTCATAACTTTTTACTTTGAGACCATAAAGATTCAAAAGACATTTTTGAAATCATCATTTCTAGCTTTGTTGTAAAACACTACCAGCGAACCTTATCAGTGTAGGTTGATACAAGTTTTTATTTATTGATAGCCATATATAAAAAACTTCGAAACAAATAGTTTTATTTCGATTTAAATTTACATGATTGATTAAATATTATGAAATTTTTCATATACTTGGAACATGCGATATATGTCTGACAGTATACAAAGCGTGAATACATAAACCTTACATTTCATAATTGATATGAATGATAAGAATTCACTCACCCTCTAGGCATCTTTACTCACCGTCCAGCATCCGATTTAAGAAAGGAAAATGATCAATGATATAGAAAATGAACAGAGCTTAGTCATCTCGTGCATTAGTTTCTAATATATAACACGACTCTCCCCTAGATCAGTGGTCCCCAACCCCCGGTCCACGGACCGGTACCGGTACGGTCCGTGGATCAAATTGTACTGGGCCGCCCAAGGTACATTAAATTATTTCAATTTTATGTACTGTTGTGTATTTCTCTTTTGTTTTTATTCACTTTATATTCATTTATATTTATATTTATATTTATTCATTTTTGGTGTAACTGTATTAGCAGCAGGGAGGATGAACCCTACAAAATTTTGCTCGAGTCCTTAATGAAAAATAAAGGTTCTGATAGAGGCTGAAAAATACGCTAAACCAAGGTATCTAATTTTTCTATTTCCATACGGTTAAGTAAACAGTTATAATAAAGTCACGAGCTTAGCTCATTTTTGTTATACTATTATTGACTTATTTTACCTGACTTTGTCAGGCGATTTTGTTTACCTATAAAGCGACTCAATTTTTGTCCTTCACACTCCCTGCTGCTCCTGACTGTCAGGGGATTAACCAAATATTTTATCCAGACCAACACGATATCTTGATCTTGGATCATGTAGATTTATCGTTATAAATCCAAAAGGAACAGCTTGTGCTTTAGAAAAGAAATTTCTAAATTTAATCATATCCATGTCCCCTGAACACCAAGTATAATAAATATTCTGTAGGGTAAAATTATCTACTTCATTAAACACAACTAGAATATTACAGTTATCTTTAATCACCTTAGGCATCTGTGTGTATCGTTGTGTAACATAAATCACGTTCATGTTTTTATGTCTACCTCGAGAAAATATTCTAGCTGGATTAGATTGTTTGTCCAACATCACATCATTATATACTACGAGATTATTAATGAATCCATCTAAGTCATATACAGACGGGGCTTCATCTATATATGTGATAAAGTTAATAATATCGTCACCGTCTTTATTAACTGATTTTGCTTTCACGTTAAAATCCTTAAGTACTTCGTAACAGTGTTGATCATCTACAGACGGTGCAAATATATAGAGTTTGCTCCATCGCAGCCATCTCATTAATAAATTGAACAATAATTGTGTTTTACCTGATCCAGATGGACCTATTATAATCATTCTTATCGAATTTGGATGGTGCTTCACTGGTTCCTGTTTTCGTGTCACCGAAAAGTCAATTATTGTATCCATATTATTAATAATATGAGTCTATATTGTTTTCGATGTAGATCATCTACACCCACCACTGGAATTACAACGATAATAACAAAAAAATAAACGACATGCATTAACAGGTAATTGTGTAAAATGTGGTACACAAAAATATAAATTTATCTCAGAGACAACAAATATAGGTGGGGATATTGCTGTTTCTTTAGGGAAATTACCTGGATTACCATGGGCTAAGTATGCTGGTGAAAAACACCTTCCTGGATATAATTATTGTAATCCTGGAACTAGACTTTATATCCAACTTGATGATCAGGATCAACCAAGACCAGGAGAGTATCCAGTAAATAAAATTGATCAAGCATGTCATATTCACGACGTTGCTTACAAAAGTAAAGATTTGCAGCAGCGACATCTTGCAGATGTGAAATTCATTCATGCATTAAATTATATACCTAATAAATCTGTCAGAGAGAAACTCGCCAGTTTTCTAATAAAATCCGCAATGAAAAATAAAATAATGTTAGGGGCTGGTAATTAATTATATAATTATTATAATGGAATCTATTTATTATAGTCCTAGAGGGTATTGGAGAGATAAAGCAACGATCACTAAACTTTGCTAAAGCAGCAAAAGTTGCACGTTCTGTTGCTGCAAATTGGTTAGCACGATATTGCCTATGGCAAATTTATCTACCACCACCAACAATAAATTCAATATGCACATTTTGATATCAGTGTTCCAAACGAAGTTCACCATGCAGATATTTTGTTTTTACCACACGATACTATTATAACACGTGGAAGAAAGTCACGCACGTACAAATACGCATTGACTGTTGTTGATATTGCAAGCAGATATAAAGAAGATGCACCATTATCAACGAAGACAGCATCTGAAGCTAAAACTGCGTTTGAGCGAATTTATCAACGTGGTAGTCTACGATGGCCACAACTATCAAAAGTTGTTCCTGGTAAAGAATTTGTTGGTGTAGTATCATTTTGATAAAAAAACATAACGTTAAAATCAGACGAGGACATACTAAAATTCACTGTGACCAAGCAATCGTTGAACGATTTAATCAAACACATGCTGAGCGGTTTTTTTATATCAGTATGCGAAGGAAATATTCGGTGAGAGATCTCGTGAATGGGTTGCAAGGGTACCAAGTGTGATACCTGCATTAAATAACGAAATTACTTATGCAACGTTCATGAAACCTTCTAATGCAATAACAAAATATATACCACGTAGCGATGAATAAGGACAACGAGGTCAACAACCATTATTAGGTAATGTAATTTGAGATATTTATACGAACCAGGGGAGTTTGAGGGTGGCAAAAGACGAGCTACTGACCCTGTTTGGAGTGTGACCACACATACAATTTCTAGCGTGGTAAGATCCACTGGAAAACCTGCTTTATACAGACTAGATTCTACTGCCCCTCAACGTGGATTTGTGCGTGAGCAATTACAAGTAATTCCTACAGATACACAATTACCGCCACCTTCACTTATGTAAACTAGAACCCCCGCGTCGATTACATTCAATACAGGTCAGCATCACATTTTAACGTGTGTGACCAATATCACTATTAATTTTGACTACGGTAAATTGTCTTGGATTATTATTCGAATATTGCCATAACATTATTGTGTTACAACTTGCACAGTGGTTATGCTGTAGTTGTAGTGACTCTGACTGCGTGACGAGGTAATCTATTTATCATCGACAGTAGATTTATAGAAACATAGGCTAGCATTAAAGATCTTAAATGAGTAAACTGCGGTGAGTCGTCCTCAATATAGCTCACAATAGTGTCTAGTTTGGTCCCATCCGATAAATAAGCATTATTTCGGTTTATAAATGTGTCTTTCTCGGTTGTATCTGCGATTATAAAATCTAACTCAGCATTGTCCATAATCAATCTTGTACTGTTTTTTATGACCGTATGAAGCACTTTGAGTAAACTTACCAATTATCTTTCTACCAAGATCTTTTGCACGTTTTTCATCGTGCTTATCCCTGCATTAACGTATTTTATTATTAATTTTAATAATGTCATCTTCGGTAAGATCAGGGAATTATTTACTGACATCTTCTATATTAAATCTGCCTTGTTTTGGTAACCAAACTTGTTTTAGTGGACTATAGGATATAATCGCTTCATTTACCTTACACGAACTAATATTCCAACATCAAGCATATATCATAATAACACTATTGGGGTCCAACATTTTTTTCTGTAAAATGTTTACCAAACCAAATAAAAGTACTTGGATGGAGATCTTTTGCGAACTCGAATGATTCTATATATGCAAATCCGGTTAAGTCAAAATCTGGTAAGGGTCCATTTATCGAAACTTTGACCATGTTATGTGTAGGGTGTCCTAATCTGTTAAAGTATTTAGAACACTCACCATATCCAAGAAAACTTCCAGGATAACATGCAGCCATATCGACTGATATAACATTATTATAATCGTATTTAGTATTCCATAATCCACCATGACCATATTCTATGCAACTTTTTTGTATATCGATAAATTCTGATCTTGTCTGTTTCCATGAATTTTTCTCCTGAGCGAAGTGGGCCGCGACAGATGGTACGGTAAAACAATTATTCAGTAGTTGTCTAATTTTGTCATCGTCAAAAGTATATTTTAGTGCGAGATTTCTCATTTCTTCATAAAGAGATTCTGTACGATAAATATTATCGTTATGCCGTACAAACTGATCGTAATCGTGTTCTGAACTTTAAAATAACTAAACAGATACAAGGTCACTTTTACTAATATTTTTTAACAAAATCAAATACATGACCATTATAAAATTTAATCATTCTGTCTCGTGGAAATATTGTTACAGCATCAGTCCATGCATGTGCATTATGATCAACGATTGTTGTATGGCTTCCATTTTTATATATTTTGGTTTGTGCAGTATCTATCCTGTTAGCGTTTTTACTGTTATTGGAAATCTTAATGACTTTTCTAGTTTAGCAACATCCTTAATAGATGCACCAGTGTCTTTAACGGTCTCTGCCCATTCACATATTTTGTTACGTCTTAAATTTGTTAAGCCATTACCACTCATCGCATTTGTAAAATGTTCTAAAATCCGCTCCGCCACTCAGTTTATTCTTGACTCTGACAATCTCATCGGTTTGAGATCTGCAATTTGGGTTTATAATTCAGTACAAACAATCCATATACCAAAGCAGTAACAGGATAACCTCGCTCAAAATATAGTTTATCAAAACCAGTCATAATTCCATATTTGGATTTATTATTTAATAATATCGTTTTATTATTTCCAGACTCTATGTGAACGGGCTCACTTTTATCACGAAATACCATCCTCTGTCTCCATGAAAATTTTTATTAAAATAAGATAATTTTGATTATCAATGTGGTTAATAATTACTTGTCCCCGTCTGTCGTTCATCACATTAATGATGCTTCCAACTCTAAATGTTGACCACACATATACAGCACCATCCTCACGAAATTCCTTTTTGGATATGTTTGGTTATATCTGCATTCGTTAAAGCTAGATCTTGCATCGAAACACTAAATTTATATTCTGGTAGTCTGTCAAGATCAAATCTAGTTGCAGATGGTTTAATTACTGATAATTCCTCCATCATTATAATTAAGACAAATATTCAAATTTAAGCTTAGTATATATATATATATATATATATATATATATATATATATATATATATATATATATATATATATATATATATAGATATATATATATATATATATATATATATATATATATATATATATATATATATATATATATATATATATATATATGGTTGTTTTTTGATATAGTTGTGTACTCAGTTTCTGCTATTTCGGCTGGATCCGGATTAATAGTATCGACATTAACAATGACAGCTCCAGCAATTATAACAATTATTGTTTCAACTTCAACGACTATAGCAGGTATTCTTAGTATTATTGCTAAAAAGATAACTACATATGCAAATGATAAATTGCGTGAGTATATGATAAAGTTACACACAGCAACTCTAAACTATCTGGATATATTACATTATATCTCATTGATGGTAAAATATCTGACGAGGAGTTCGTAAAGAAGATTAAAACCTACGATGAAACATTCATAATCACTAACAATTCTGGTGACAATAACCAGAGTAAAATAAATGGATAATTGAACAATAGTAATAACAATAATGTCAGCGCCTGAACAACGTTCGGATATTGAGTCTAGAGAGTTATTACAGCAGATCGTCACTAACACAACTCCTTCAAAAACTACTATGATATCGATAAGTTCGGCCAATCCTGAATTTAGCGTTAACTTTCCAACTGCAATTTCAGTAAAAGAAATAGCATTAGCTCATTTACGTGTTTATTATAGCTGGCATAATATTAGATCAAAAGCATTTGGTGGACAACAACCAAACAATTCATTAGTATTTACAAATAAAAAAAAGTCTGATGGAACTCCCGATTGGCACGAACTTAGTATTCCAACTGGCAGTTATCAGATAGAGCAAATTAATGAGGAATTCCAGCGCAGAATTAAGTCTATAACCGGAAAAGAATCGAAGATAGCAATTACTGTTTACGAACCAACATTATCGTCGGTGATTTAAATACATTCTCCTGACTATACTGTGGATATTTATCAAAGTTCGATTAGATCAGTGTTATGATGGCCTGAAGTTGCACCGGTTTATCAGGTTCCACAAGAACCACAGCGATCCGACTTCATCATAGATGTTAATAAATTTATACGACTTCCAGAATATCGATCAGAAAAAAATATTTATCCATGGCGAGGTATAGATAGAACAGAAGCCCATTTTACAAAAATAATTGATGGGTAATTAAGGCAAAATAATAATACTTGATGTTGATGAAATAAATTCATATGCTAGTGTAATTAAGTCTGAACACGAGCGTGTCTTAAATTATCTAAAAAAAATTATTTTCAAGCATTAATGTTTCTTATAACGATGACTTAAAAACTTAAATAATTGAAACAATACAACATTTGAATCAAGTTGCTTCAGACCTAGAGTTCATGAATGATATAATTGTTAACAGAGAATAAAGATTAGTAAACCTAGCAGATAGAATCTATAGAGCGTATATAGTTAATGAAGACGATCCGATTCAGCGAGTTAGAGCAAATAATCTTTTCACGACAGTGTTTCTGAAACATTTTGGAATTACAAGAGAACAATTATCAGCATTTATAATACCTAGATTTGACTCCAAGAAGTTAAAAATATCAGTTAGTGATCTTATTGATGAACAGTTTAAAAGAATATGTAATTCATGGAAAAAAAATAATTTCACTCCCAGCAGTTCTCAAATATAATGACCCATATGAGTCAGGTCGTCACATCTCGTCTAAGATTGTTAATATAACATCCACCATCCCACTGAATTTAGCATGCGATATAATTGATAGCAGCTACCACGTCGACCTCTCTAAGTCTAATCAGGCCCAGCAGGGATATATATTATATTCGTCCAGTATTCAAACACCCCAAGCATGGCTTATTGTATCTGAGCCAATAAATCAAGTCTGCCTGCGTGTACATAATATATTATTGTCGAGAACGAATTTCAAACTCACAAATCAGGATGGAAATATTATTCACTTAAGAAACGAAACTCTATATATTAATTTATACATACGCTCGTAGATTGATCTGTATAAAATATTTGGTTAATCCCCTGACAGTCAGGAGTAGCAGAGAGGATGAAGGACAGCAATTCAGTCGCTTTACAGGTCAAAAAAATCGCCTGATAAAGTCAGGAAAAATAAGTCAATAATAGTATAACAAAAATGAGCTAAGCTCATGACTTTATTATAACTGTTTACTTAACCGTATGGAAATAGAAAAGTTAGAAACTTTGGTTTAGCGTTATTGACCTTTTTTCAGCCTCTAAAGGAACCTTTATTTTCCTTAAGGACTCGAGCAAAAGTTTATTGGGTTCACCCTCCCTGCTGCTGTATTTTATTTTGAAGGCATATTTAAATACAATTAAATTAAAATTATTAAATCAGAACAATCTGAAATATAAGCAATCAACGTTCCCCCGCTCAGCAGGCGGCGGTAAAATTATCAAACGTTGACCGGTCCGCGGCGACTAAAAGGTTGGGAACCATTGCCCTAGATGATTCATACACTTTCATCTTCTTTGTATTTCAGTCCAAACGGCACATTATGTACTAAAGGTGACCGCCATATTTGTGTATTTTCAGACAAAATGAGACAGAGGTCATCATCTTTAATATGGTCCAAATAAGTCCGTAAATTTGGGAGTTACATCCCTTTTATCGTTTGCCCTTTCTATTGTGTTCAATATTTTGAAGAAAAAAATATATTAATACTAATCATTGTACATATTAGATGCTGACGAGTTTTTTCTTAATAATCTAAAATGACAAATGAATTTTCCAGGAATCAGAAAAGGACAGTGAACAGGCTGGGTTCGATTTGTTTTGCAATGAAAACTCCGTTATGACTAAACCACAAATAAGATGCCAGTGTCAAGAGACCCGATGGAGATAATCAGCTTATAATTTATAAACTGATGAACAAAAACAATAAATTTTGTGCGTATATTTTTGTCATTGATGTCGTTCTTTTTCAAATTCATTAGGTTTACAAACTGCCGGTAAGTTTATTTAAAACTAATTTAACATCTGTATAATTATTTAAAAAGTTTTTAAGATTATAAAATAAAATAATAAATTTAAAGTTAAGGCCAATTAAATTTTCTTTTGTTATTTTGATAAATAAATAGTTCAAAGGAAGAAATTTTACATTGCACAATACCTTTGCATTGACATTTTTGTAAGTTTTCTGTTAGTTCCATTGATATTGAGCAGGTAAATTCTGACATACTTCACAAAGTGTTGTCTTATATGTATATATATATATATATATATATATATATATATATATATATATATAAATATATATATATATATATATATATATATATATACAGACAGACAGACGACAGACAGACAGACAGACTCGTTAATCATGTAAATATGACAAACATATTTCATTGAAATAAGAGAAAACAGAAACATTGCTGCATTTTATAGGCTACCTTTCAAAAGCATAAATAATCCAAAACGTGGATGACCAAATAGTTATAGTGGGTTATGCCCCCAAGCCAGTTATCTAGAACCACACTACTGGTGATAGAAGTGACCAAATGCTATAAATATATCCGTCAAGTTCATACTTAATATCAGAATTAGGCCTATTGGATAGATAACATCCTGAACCATATTGCTCTTAACACATGTTCCATTTCCAAATTAACAAAATCAATTAGCTTAAATGAAAAATCTTGCAAATTATGGAAGCTGTCATTAAAGAGTGTAAAGACAAGATTACAAAGATGGATCAATACTGTTGTTTATGTCAGCTCTATGTTTTGTTCATGCGTTTAGATTCTTTCAGATAGGTCTGTCCAAAACATATTATTGTATAAGTCATCAAATGAATGACATGTGATGTTTATATAATTTGTATTATAAAGCATTTTAAATGTTTATGTGTTAATACTGCAAGTGAAATACGTTTTTTTCACTGGTAAAGGAACAGTGTAGACAGTTGAATCTGTTTAATGTTGGTTGATGAGCCATGACTTTTAAACATTTAACTCACTTGTTATTGAAAGCTGATGCTTGAACAAACATGGCCAAACCTCCAATTATTTTTTTTATATTTAACATCTATATTTATATTTCATTTTCGCTTCCTATTATTATTATTATTATTATTATTATTATTATTATTATTATTATTATTATTATTATTATTATTATTATTATTATTATTATTATTATTATTATTATGCTAATGTATATTTATTACGGAGACTCCGGTATCCGAATAGTCTATAAAGCTCGACTTTACTTATCATTAGCATCTAGCCTCTCTCCGCGTTGGTTCGAAAAAAGGATGAAGGGTGGAAGAAAGAGACAAGGAAAATAAGAAGATAATGGATATAAGACTAAATGAGGAAGTATTGGTCAGAAAAACATTCACAAGGGCAGATACACTTCCCAAACGGAAAAAGAAAGTACTTCCAAAAGTGATATCGCCACTGTGGCGATAAAAGTGGTATTGTCACTGATACTATATATTTTGTCTCCCACTGATACATTGCCATATTCCATTATGAAATATATAATAAATAGATCCCCGTATGATTACTTGGAGAAATCGAATGTACTAATCAAATAGTTGCACAATTTCAAAGAATAAAGTAAAACAAATTGGAATAATTATATAAGATTCAAAAACAGAAATCAGGTAGGTTTTAACGAGTCTGCGAGAGATCTGAAAAATACACGTGAATACAACACCATTTTGTGATATAACATTACTGTAAGTCTGTTCTTTTACATGAATCTGACATTTGGAAAAGTCGTAAGACAACTAATATGCGTTTCAAATCTTTGCCCACGAAGCCTCAGTCCAGTTTTTAAACTTGATGGCCAAATGAAATTATAAGTCGTATAAGCCAAGACAACATCAGTGCTGTACTAGCCAGAACGGGAATAGGAATTGATTACTTTTGGAGAAAATATCAGATGGCATCAAACAAAGGCACGTTCTAGATGGAAAGAAGACAACAGAATGCGCCCTAAGAAAACGGATGCAGATCAGCTAATTGTACACCTGCTAAAGAGTACCTAAAATCATACCGTATATACTCTAATATAAAAAGAGTCCAACTGCAAACTGCAGACACAGATCTGCCATTAGATAATGCGTCGGCGGATCTTGGTCTGTGCAGTTTATTATGAGTAATCAGCAGAACAAACATCATTGACTCTGATCTGTAGGCGCATTATGAAGGGACTTTGCAGCTTAACTCGACTTATAGGTAGTAAATACGGTCGATATATGTTATTATATTGGTCTCTGGAAGCCCTATGCAACAATTTTCAGAAAGAGGAAGTTCATTTTCTACGCTTTTCTTCGAATTATCATACTGAAGGAAATGCTATTTATTGAAACATTGAAACGAATCTCAGAAACAGCTATTAAAACCCAAACATGTGAAACATAATTAAAATGCACTCACATCCTGTTGTTGTACTATAGAATGCTGGAACAATCTTAAATACGCAACAGGGGGCTAGAGTTTAGCTGATATTGAACACTTCCTTAATAAATCTAGTGTAATAAGATTTAATTTCTTTTATTCCAAAATCAAATTCTAAGATAGTGCACCATGAATTTTGCACAATTATGCTCTCACAGTCACTCAATTTACCGCTGTTTGTGTTAATTTACATCTCTCTAATTGCTGACTCATTAGTTAAATCTCATTCTGTCTCAAGAGCGCGGACCGACACAGAACGGCAACTACCACGCACCAGAGAGTCTCTTCGTAAGAAAACTAATTATTAGAAGTGGAGTCGTTCCATTTTGAAAACAAGCAAACACTCAACAACATTTCCAATACAAGCAACATGGATCAGAAAAATTGCATACGAAACTGGATACACGCTATATGGTCAAATATCTATTCTATCTAAACATTCTACCGAATCAGGCTCAAAATTCTCAATCTGTGTCTGAATAAGAAAACGTATCGTGGCGTTCACAGCATGTTCAATTTGTTTTTGTAAAAATATGATATTCTATCGCGATGCATTAGAAAAACGAATAATATGATGAAATAGTCCCTTAAGTGCATGTTGTATTTAAGGTTAATATAAAATTAAACTTGCAAAATGATTTTAAATCCTGGAAGAAAGTCAGTTTGCAAAGACGTATTGTAGCCTACACAGATTCTTCAGACTTTTGTTAAACAATGATATTCTATCGTCATACATTCAAAAACAAATAATACTGTGATGAAATAGTCCCTTCAGTGCATGCTATATTTAAGGTTTATAGAAAATTAAACTTGCAAGATGATTTTAATATCTTGTAAGGTCATTTTATTTTCTAATATTTTGTGTAACTAGCAATTTTGCAAAACTAAATTTGCTACTTCTTTAAGAGCCTGAATTCTTTTAGAGAAAACAAAATGTATGAATTGCGCTATATACTTTATGTAATAGTTCGTAGCTTTCAAGTCTCCGAAACTCCAAATTAGTTGCCTTACTTTTTCGCTGACCCCACTCTCTCTCTCTCTCTCTCTCTCTCTCTCTCTCTCTCTCTCTCTCTCTCTCTCTATATATATATATATATATATATATATATATATATATATATATATAATTTCAGGATTAGGAGACAAAAAAGATAACTACACTACGATTGAAGTTACGTTGTTACCACTGAAGAATAATTTATAGAAATGGCTATACTGACACTGCTTCCTCGTACAGTATAACAAAAACAAATATTAATGAAAGTTAATCTCAGGCCACAAATAGATGACAATTGTATAGGAATCGTCACTCATCTATGGACATATCATTGGTAAACGTTTACAATCAGAGCAAGAAAATGAAACATACAATGGAAACATGAAAACATTTTGGTACACAAATATAAAAGTTTGGACTGAATATAATGACAATTCCAGAGTGTACAAAAGTTTTTGAAGAGAAAAAACAGTATGTCAGTACACAGTATGAAAAATATAAAATTCCACTAACAGCACAATACTTATATTGTATTCATTATTAGAGTAAAAAACGATTGCGATCATTGATGGCAAATAATAGTTGTTATTTTGAAGCCGAGGGTTTCCGGTAATAGAATGGTTTTAGAAACTGGCAGCTTTCTTGGTGAATTTCGGGACAAATGAATAAATAATGATATTCGACCCCAATATCATTTTTATCACAACGAGTACATCTTTCCAGAAACAATGTACTGTCCCAATGATCGGTTTCAACAGGAAATCTGTGAATGGAAGTCATGAAATTTATCATTTATAACACAAATTGGTAGGTAACCGTAATAAGTAGTTTTTCACATTCACATTGTCTTTTAAATAATGGGGGAAAAAAGCCCAAGGTGGACATACTAACTGCCTCTCCTCTGTATAATAATTTTTACAGTTTATGTTATCATACGTTTTGTTCTTTAGGATTATTAATAAATTCATATTATCGAAGGTCTAGTCTTCCAACAATTATCAAAGTAATCATTATGCTATTCATCCATTTTACAGTATTAGCTTTTGCAATGGTCCTGTAGAAACGTAGTTGATAGAGGAGTCCAATTTACCCTTGATTATAGAGACACCGAATATTGTCAGGGGGTATATTATAACTGGATTATTAGGATTTCGTCCTAGTTTGAACAAAGCATTCAAGTGGGAGTGCTTTTCCTAAGTTAAAAATTTCTCTTATAAATTCGATATGCAAATTTTTAATGATTGTGATATTTTGAGATCCCAGAACATTACTCCCATGAAGTGTAGTTGGAAATATAGTATGATGAAGAAGATACAATTATAGGTTTGTGGAATGATTGAAGTATTCAATATTTTGGTAAAGCAGATGCAGGGCCATTCTGATAAAAACGGTAGCTTTGACGTGCGCTGTTAAGTACCGTTATTATTCTTAGGACAAAAATTTCAATGTTTACTGTAAATACCGTCCTTTTTGCTGACAGCTAGACTTTTGAATGTTTACTGCAAATTTCAAACTTTTAGATAGCATACAATTTAAACGTACCACCGTATATACTTGCTTACAAATGCAGCCCAACTGCAAATTCTACAGTCCCAGATGAACCGTCGAATAAGGCGCAGACAAATCTGGATCTGTGCAGTTTGTTACGAGTAATCAATAGAACTAACGACATTGACCCTGTTGTTTGCAGATGGACCCTATTTCATTTGGATTATATACGGTAACTAAAAATTCATGAAGTCCACCTCCATTTGTATTAAACTTATATGTAAAGTGCATGTTTGCATGCAATAGCAGAAAAGGGTCTATGTTGTTTGAAGTTGTACTCAATTTATAATCGGGTTCATATGGTAAATGTTATGACGACTAAACTTTTGTGATAATATTAATGTGGTAGAAGAACTAACGGGAATGACATCCAAAAGTTTGTAACCAGGAGTGGAAATTAGTAGTCACATTTGATAAGAGCCACGTTGTCCCGACGAAGTTATCAACAAGTAGACCGATGAACTTATGTACGCTACTTAATGAAATGCTTGTATCTGTGTTATATTTGAAAATATAAACTTGATTATGCCTTGTGTTGGAATAAAACGACCAGACTTTATTTTCTTTACGTTAACATAACAAGCACATGACGCTTATTATTAGATTAAAACTCTCACCAAAAGTTGATATATCATGCCTATCGGAAGATTTGACATAATAAACTACTTTAAATATTTTATATAAAATTTATTAAATTGGAATCTACATAAATTAGAACCTGATATGAACTTTAAACATTGTCTCATACATTTGTTTCCGTTTCAATTACTGGAGGCTTATGTGACAAGCAGATTAATAAATCACATTGTGAACACGAGATTCAGAAAATTCTTGTTAAACGTTGCTTTCAAAGCACGCTATTTAAAAACAATATCTTTTATAATTTAAATACAAGTTTTGCTGATCATCTATTTTTTAACGTTTCCCACACGCTGATGTTTTACTTGCAATTTGCTAATGTCTGACCTAATGAACTAATTGTTAATTGTGACTTTAAAATTGACTATTGTTTAATGTCTTAGAAAGCATATGCATACAATGTAAGATACTGAATATTGTGAAATCTGTATGCTATGATGTAATTAAAATCTGTCGATTTACTCAGAATTGATATTTTTAAAGCTGAGGAACTGTTTAAGCGATAAATTTCGTTCCAATCTAAACTCTTTTGTTATTATATCCTTACTACAAATTTATTTATGCAAATGTTTACAAAAAATCTTTCGAACTACTAAAATTCTTTCAAATTAATTGTGAAAAGTAGATTTTTTCCTAATATTACTGTGTGCAGCTAACAAAATAAACACTACTAATGTAGATCTTTTCACAATTACTACCTATTATTATTATTATTATTATTATTATTATTATTATTATTATTATTATTATTATTATTATTATTATTATTATTAATATTTGGAGTAGAGATGGAGTATATAGCTGAACAGAAATACAAGTGCAGAAAGCTATAAGACAAGTTCAGAACATACAAACTCTTTAATAAACGCTCAATAGTAAACACGCATGAGTGTAGTTACAGCATACTATTTTCAATTGTACGAAGGGATAGGAAAACACTAAATTCAAAATTTTTAACTTTTAGAGTACCAGCCGAATACAGCAAACCTTTCGTATAGGCATTGAGCAAGAATATTTTTAACAAAAAAAAAAATCAAATTGTTGGACATGAGCGCAGCGAAATGGCGAATTAAATAATTATATAATACACATGAGCCATATCATGAAAACCAGAAAAATTACAGGGAGGAGCTGATCTCTCATGGGAATTACACACAAATTTGGAAACCAGAAAGATTGCAGGAGGAGCCGGTCTCACATGGGAATTACACACAAACTTGGAAACCAGAAAGATTGCAGGGAGGAGCCGGTCTCACATGGGAATTACACACAAACTTGGAAACCAAAAAGATTGCAGGGAGGAGCCGGTCTCACATGGAAATTACACACAAACTTGGAAACCAGAAAGATTGCAGGGAGGAGCCGGTCTCACATGGAAATTACACACAAACTTGGAAACCAGAAAGATTGCAGGAGGAGCTGGTCTTACATGGAAATTACACACAAATAACTGAACACACGTCAGCAACAAAACAGAAAATTGACCTAAGAAAATTAAGTTGGCTGTACGAATGTGAACTTCTCTATGGTCTATGCGCTAGTACCGTTCTGGTAATAACTACGTCCAGCCGACAAAATATATAGAAATCGATATGGTCACATTGCAAACCTGTATGATAATGGTCAAAGATTAATGCAAATACACTTGCAATATATATATATATATATATATATATATATATATATATATATATATATATATATATATATATATATATATATATATAAAGAATACAAATCATATGGCGAATAACAACCCTCTCAAGCGTACTGGATCCACCAAGGGATCACGTCTGTCAGGGATTAATTAAAATAGATGCAATAAACTGACGACGAACAGTACGAAACTAGTAACTAACTAGCCTAAGCGCTTTCGACTCTTAATGAGTCTTTTTCAAAGGCAAATACAAAACATAGTTACGACAAACAAATAAACACAAAAACGTTGCGTTTGTAAACCTCTACATTTCTATCTTCACATGTGAAGATAGAAATGTAGAGGTTTACAAACGCAACGTTTTTGTGTTTATTTGTTTGTCGTAACTATGTTTTGTATTTGCCTTTGAAAAAGACTCATTAAGAGTCGAAAGCGCTTAGGCTAGTTAGTTACTCGTTTCGTACTGTTCGTCGTCAGTTTATTGCATCTATATATATATATATATATATATATATATATATATATATATATATATATATATATATATATATATATCATTTGCAGAATCCATGTAGATTAATAATGTTAAGTTTATGGCAACATAAACATAAACACTACGGCGGTTTTAGAGCTGTGCTGTACCGATGCAAAATGTGGATAATAGGCCACCAGAATCTAATTTCTTTATCACTGATGAAATTTGTTTTTAAATAATCTGCTTTATTAATAACCTGCTTAAAACCAACTTCAAAGTATTCCCACCCCCTCAAGCGTTTGGCTCTCGTTCAATCGCATCTTTAGCACTTCACTAAGGCTGCAATTGATGAAGGTTTTCTGTAAACTTAGACGTATGCAATTTGTTTCTTTATATACATTAAATATGTAATTATTCCTTCTTTGTACTTTTTGCTGTTGGAGCTGATGTTACTTGACTCAGTGCCATTATCATTTAAATGTATCATATAAAACTACATCTTTTATTAAATGCTGATATATACTTGGTTGACATTTGTAATCAGCAAATTAATACCTGTTCCCTTGCATATTATTCTATAACACAAGTAGCCTTACCACACTTTTAGCACATCCAATTTTGTGAGCGAATAGGAATTATAACTAGATAACAACATTGTTGCTTTCATGTCAAAAGCATTAAATATTTCTATCACTTCTCAGAAACCTGTTTTATTTCAAACACAATGTGCCTTTATATCGTTTTACATGATGTGTACGAAAATTTTAAATAGTGGGATCTTCGTCATTTTGCTGCGCTCGCTAGATGGGTTTGATTCTGGGGTTGTGCTTAAGAAATTTTGTATTTCTAACTTAGTGATGTAGTGTCCCTATCCAAGAGATTGTTTTCCTAAATCTATGAAACAGACATATAAGAAAACATTTTTGTATCAATTCATTACTAAGCTCATGTTTGATTGGCAGTTAATGTGGCAGTGTAAAAAATATTGAAAATTTAAAAAGAACGATCTTAGCAATAAAAATGATTGCCGTGTTTGTCATTTTACCGCGCGGTCAGCAAATTGGAAATAAATCTAGCAAAGACACTGTCGGTTTAAGGAATCAGCTCTATATTTAAAATACAATTACTAGATTAGCGTCAATAAAGGCGTCTTATTTATATATATATATATATATATATATATATATATATATATATATATATATATATATATATATATATATATATATATATATATATATATCTTCTCAAAGATGTTATGTTTGATAGAGCCTGATATGGTTGTGCTCAATTTTACAACTTGACAACTGGCGAAGATGTTTTGTTTATAAATGTTGTGCTGCTGCTAATTTCTGAAGCATCATAGTCGACCATTAAAAGTGAGGAATAACTATTTGAATAATAAACTATGAAAGGTTATTGGACTATTTTATGCTTTTATGCTGTAAATTTAGACAGAGGCGATGATTTCTTGCCTTGTAACAGGGATAGTTGAGTTATTAATACTACACCTATGTTGAAGTTTTATATTATATGACGATATATCATCAAATGGCAGTGTGACAACATAATCGAACTTCTAGCTGATAGGAGTATGTGTCCCCTATTAGCCTTGACGTCAGACGAGGATTGAGCTGATTATAAATTATCACATAGCAGGTACACATTGTACATAGTGTGTGCAGTTTCATATTTTTGATATACGTATGAACATATCACTTCATGTGATTCTGATTGGTCTAAAAAAAAGTCCATGACGTTATGGTGCAGTATTCTCTTTACTGATCGGCTGAGATCGTGGGAAAATATTTTTAACCCCGCCCTCTGCATTTTTTTTCATTGAACATTTTGGCCGCCATTTTTTTCTGGAATCGACTCATGAAAGGGAATTGGGAACAAATAGTCTCGTCTGTTTCAATATGCCAATTTGCTTCCACAGGGGTTTGGTATCTCATGTATGACATAACATATAAAATGGCAAACCCCAACACCAGAGAAATAACAAGAAGTAAAACTACCGGTATTGCTTAGATAAATACGAGGATGGGGTGGAGATGGATGGACGGTATATGTGTAGAATGGAATCCACGCTATATATAAGCTTGGTTCAAATGTGAAATTACCAAAGTAAATCAGCTCACACTTGTTCACTTTAGAATGTAGACATAAACCGGTCTCCGCAACCGACATAACTTTACCCAACCACAGCATAAATATGTTATGCAAGTCTGGCTCCAAAAGAGATTAAGTTTACAACTTATGTACAATCTCATGTTCCAAATCAAATACTGCAATATCTGGTCAAAGATACATTATAGTAAATATGTGTATTTCTGCATCCAGTAATCTTCTTTTCACAAAAATATATATCGTAATAATGTAATGTTTAGTTGTGATGTGGAATTTTACACACTACCACTGTTTTGTGTAAGCCAACTCGAACCGGTATTGTGTACCGTATCTAATAATGTAACTTCGCACGCATTGGAAATTTTGTGCTGACAAGTATATTTTTCTTAGGTAAAATGTTTTGGTTATTTCGATGGATGCTTATTCTTTGATTCGAATAGTTATTTCAACTTTGAGTGGGACTATTATAGAATTTATGAAATTCGTTAAATAATGTGCAGCCTTTTGCTCGTCAATGTTTGCAAAAGCTGTACATTATTCTACTCATTTCATAAATTCAATATTAAATCGTTACCGTATATATATATATATATATATATATATATATATATATATATATATATATATATATATATATATATATATATATATATTGTTTGCAATTTCTAATCAATCCATGTACTTATATTGATTTGTTTTAATATCTTATATTAAGAATACAAAAAAATATATTGCTGTTATTTTCGTAAAAAAAATTCTTTAATGTATTCATTGTATTATTTCAGAGTTGCAAAAATGAGATACAGGTTGGCTTTTAACATTATAATCCGAAAAGGAGCGAGAAGATAGTCCACATAGTAACATTATTTATCGTATTTCATTAAAATACGCGTATTTTATGAAATTTATTCGTTTATAAGTTTAAAATTAAAGCAACGAGGATATATGACTTCATTTTAATAAACGACTTTTTTAAAAAAAATAGGAGAAACACAAAATTTACAGCTCATATTTTATCAGAGAATGTGACCCACTTTAATTGAAGAATTTTTAAATATTAGGAAAATGTAGTTGGATTTTTACGTCAATTTTTTTTTCTTGATCTACCAAGAGAATCAACGTTATCAGTTATATTTCGTTTTATACTATTGTTTTAATCAGATTTGTTTCAATTTTTTCATTTTGAATTTTTAGTAATTTGTTATTTTACTTCAGTTCCTGGCGCCAATTTTAGATAATGGTCTAGGAAGTGTTAAAGACTACATAGTTGCCTTCCTGATATTACAAATGCACATGCATATTGCTTAGTTATTCCATAAAGTAACGTTAGGAAAGTCTTTTATGTCAAACTGGATTTCTGACTTCATTTTTCATCTTCATGTATAAATGGAAATGTGACAATACAAAATTATAATTTCCTCTAAATTGGAAATTGGCAGATGGAAAGTTTCCTTGAAAGGATAGCAAGCTAGTCTATTATTTAATGCACTTTATAGTTACCAAAATTTATTGGTTAGAGTTAAAACTATTAATGAAAAGTTTAAACTATTTTGGTCAGAACATAACAGAACACACTTTAATTAGCAAATATTTGAAAATGGAATTTATAGACGCTGGATATGTCTTGTTACTTTGGATAAGCCAATGCCGTCTTAAAGCAGTTGCCCAGGGTCTCACGCTTGAGGGGGCATCATGCTGCCCAAATTGTTAATGAATGGTAGGGTCGGTAGGGAGCACCAGCGTATTGCTTTGCCCAGAGCCTACAATATTGTCAAGTCGGCACTGGGGTAAGCAGGATAATTCTATTGGGTATTAAATATAATATTGATTTCATTTAGTGACTTTAATTACCATTAAAAGTACATGAAATATACAGACCACATTATAATTATTCGCATAAGTGTTAGAATCCAATATTCTCATAATTACACCTATATTGGTTATTTTCTAACCTTTTCTGTTGCACAATGTATGTAAATTTACACAATACAGTTAAGATTCTGTGTGAATTTGCAGAAAAAATGGCTTTAAATTCTTCCATATTAATCAATCTAAATTTTGAAACTTGCACGGTTTGGATTCATGGATATTTATGTTCTTAAAAGCGGCATAAGGAATGGTAATTTTAATTATTTGGAAAAAAGAGGACATTCATCTCAAAAGTGCCAATATAGTGTGATTTTTTTTATTTTACCCTTGATTACACATAAAAGACGTCAAACGTTCGCTTACCACTATTGGCATCGTGAACATGGTCATAAAATGTGTAAGCAAACAGTTAAGGCCTTTTATCTGCAAGCAAATGGTTAAGGTCTTTATGACCAGTTTTATTTTAGCAAGACTTGTAAGCAAACGGTTGACGCCATTTATGTGTAAGCAAATGGTTGACTCCATAAAGACATCAACAGATTGCTTATAACTCTTTGTAAAGTCAATATGGCCATAAAAAGCCTTGATAATTTGCATACACTTTTTCATAACGTGAAAATGGCTACAAAGGCCTCATCCGTTTGCTTACAACTCTTCGTAACGTGAATATGGCCATAGAGGCCTCAACGGTTTGATTACAACTCTTTGTAACGTGAATATGGCAACAAAGGCCTCAACCGTTTCCTTACAACTTTTCGTAACGTGAATATGGCCATAAAGGCATCAACCGTTTGCTTACACCTCTTCATAATGTGAATATAGCTACAAAGGCCTCAACCGTTTGCTTACAACTTTTCGTAACGTGAATATGACCACAAAGACCTCAACGGTTTGCTTACAACCTCTTCATAACGTGAATATGGCCATAAAGGCCTCAACCGTTTACTTACAACCTTTTCATAACGTGAATATGGCCACAAAGGCCTCAACGGTTTGCTTACAACTCTTCGTAACGTGAATATGGCCATAAAGGCCTCTACGGTTGATTACAATTCTTTGTAACGTGAATATGGCCATAAAGGCCTCAACCTTTTGCTCACAACTCTTCATAACGCGAATATGGCCATAGAGGTCTCAACCGTTTGCTTACACCTCTTCATAATGTGAATATGGCTACAAAGGCCTCAACGGTTTGCTTACAACTCTTTGTAATGTGAATATATCCATAGAGGCTTCAATGGTTTGCTTACAACTCTTCGTAATGTGAATATGGCCATAAAGTATACAACCATTTGCTTACACCTCTTCATAACGTGAATACGTCCAAAAGGCACGGTTTGCTTAAAACTCTTTGTAATGTGAATATAGCCATAAAGGCTTCAATGGTTTGCTTACAACTCTTCGTAATGTGAATATGACCATAAATGTACCAATCTACAGCCTTTTCTTTCTACATAAGCATCAAAAGATATGAATACAGACAGAAAAATAATAGAAATAGTTACAAAAATAATTCTCTTTTTGTCACACGTAGAACGTTAGCAAAGGTAAAGGTAAATCAATTAAAGGGAAGTAAAAGGGCGTATTAAATATCATATACAGAATGATTTAAACCTCATTTATTTGACTCCTATAAGTGTTGTTGAGCTGTTAAAATTATAAACAAGGTAATGTCATCAATCAATTTTTATTGATATCGTTGTAGAAACCTGCGGAAATTAATAGCTTATCTTTGTGTGTATGTAAGTGTATATATCTGTGTGTGTGTTGTTATGCATTGTTTTTGTCTAATAATGCAATACATTATTTTCTGAAGAGATCAGTAAAGTTTATTAGATTCTGTGATTTAGCAATATAATTACCATTGGGTTCATACACCCTCCATCATTCGGTCCATAATATATAATTCAAATATATATTATGGACAAATAAGCTGATATTTCCTTAACAATGATGAAATCTGTATCATCATAATTTGAAAATACAGTACAACAGTTCCCCACTATTAGGCTCCTAACTGAAACATGATTCTAGTTATAATGGGGGCGTGGTCATAGATCCATTTCATTTTTCACTAGTAGAAATATATGTCTCACATTTCTCATTATAAGACTGTCTTATTATCACTCCGTGTGTTCAATGGCTCGCATGGAGAGTATTATAACGAGAGCATACTTTATAAAAGTCACAAATATGTAACGACTACAAAAATTCTCGTTTTATTACTATTTTCCCATAAAATTATGTTTAATTCTGATACGAAAGATAATTTCCGGCTTGTCCATGCCATCCATTCTTTAAAAATGATTGTGTTGATTATTCTGTTGCTTTTAGTATATAACAAAACAATTAAAAATTGTATGCAGACAACTGGTTTATCCTGCTGTTCGGGGCTAGGAGCCGTAATATACATTAACCATCGCTGATCGGCACGTAGAGTCAGTTATTTATCATTAAAACATTGATTTTCTTGGGCCATATTACCATAAAAGAATGTTTATTTTAGATTCAGCGTTGTGTGGATCAGTTGAAAGGTAATAACAAACCACTCTAATATCAACCTCATGACTTCTTTGGCATTCAGAGTACAAAAGACTCCTAAACTTACGAACGCTCCGCCTTTTCAAAAGCACTCAAATTGGCTATTTGCACTCGATATTTCAAAACATGAAAAGTTCTGATTCTTGAATATATGTCAGAAGCTATCCACTACATTAAAAGTAGCTTTAGAAAGAATTTCTTTCACAAAATATTTCTTCTTTAATGTCCGGACTTCTAATATTCTTTATGTTGTGCGCAGTGTGAACCCGTATTATTATGTGTGTCTGTATTATGTTGTTGTTGTTCTGGGGCTTAAAGCCATTTTTCAGCACACGAAAGGCTATACATGGCGGCCAGTGGAGGATGAAACCGGGAAATTCGCGGAAAGAACCACCGACCCACAAGAAGCTAATGGCAAGCTTTCTCACATATTCACATTCGCCGAATCTTAGACTCGAACCCACGCAGACAGAGGTGAGATGGCAGTGATCCGTGACGGAGAGCGCTTTAGACCACTCGGCCACTACTATGTGTATAAATTTAGGTTATTGACTGTATATTGTAATAATCATTTATAAACAAAATATTTCATAGCTAATTTTGTCCACGAGAGTAGGTTCTATTTAAATATAATGAGCTATAGTTAAGGTATCTATCTGGATTTTTTAATAAAGAAAATGAACCTACGTTGCAACATATCTCAGATGGGGAAGTAATGTGACCTATGTAACGCGGAGATGTATTGCGACAAGTATCACATAGTGATAAATTGTGACATAGTGTCTTGGAGATGTATATAAAGAGAGTTGTGAACAATTCCATTCATATTTTGTAATACTGCATTTTATGTTCTGTTCAGTGTGAAGAAGTATTTAATCTTGTGCTTAGATTTAATTTATTTATGAATAACTTACTTAAATTATTTGTTGGCATTACAAAGCATTTACATGACTATTAGGACTGAGTACTTTTGGGGGATATTGTGAGTTCTGGATAATGCAATTGTGATATATCAAGACCATTTACACTTCATCAAATTCAATGCTAATGGTACATCTAGTGCATTCAACATATGAAATTCACTCACAAAACTATTCTTTTGGACATGTTATACAACTTTTAGGATTAGTTTGGACTTAACTCATAAAACTGTACGTTCCTCTTAAATTTTATGTTATAACTTATATAATTAAATTAGATGTTAAGTTTTACAAAACGTATCGGTTTTACTTCTTTCTGTTACTTGGTGTAAAACCATATCGTTGTAACAGTATCAATGATGGCCTTGAAGGCAGCCGAATATTTTTCATGAATTCTATATAGCATGTTGCCAAACCAGAGCATCGTTTCCTAAAGTATCCAATACTTCCAACTTCATCCTTGATTTGAATCGCTACTGGAAGATCAATCTCCATCTCAAACTTCTAGGTTCAACCTGCACTGAATCACAAAATTTTGTAATTGTATGCTACTGACCTTTTATCCTCATTTTCATTTCCGTTTTATAGATTGGTATGAATCTTTGGGTAAACTGATTGTCCAAACTGGTATAAGTTGAAATAATTGTCTCATAAACTACATTTTCAAGATGTCCAAAGTCACAGTCCCTATCCATCACAATAGCAGAACAAAATTTAACAGCCTCGAGACTCGAGAAATTTACCGTCTATTCTAATGTCTACTTCTTTCACTTGATTGAAATTTATTAACAATATTCTTCATTTTCAAAAAGTGTGTTTGTTTGGAATTTTTAAGGTAATTTTAATAATTTTCAGTCATATAGCTACGATGTCTGCAGTTTATAATGATATCTATCACTGAGGCAACATAATGTAGCATGATGTGGCACCCAGTCATAATATCCTGACATCAGGACAACCAGTCATAATATCCTGACATCAGGACAACCAGTCATAATATCCTGACATCAGGACAACCAGTCATAATATCCTGACATCAGGACAACCAGTCATACTATCCTGACATCAGCACAACCAGTCATAATATATTGACATCAGGACAACCAGTCATAATATCCGGACATTAGGACAACCAGTCATAATATCCTGCCATTAGGACAACCAGTCATAATATCCTGACATCAGGACAACCAGTCATAATCTCCTGACATCAGGACAACCTGTCATAATATCCGGACATTAGGACAACCAGTCATAATATCCTGACATCAGGACAACCAGTCATAATATCCGGACATTAGGACAACCAGTCATAATATCCTGACATCAGGACAACCAGTCATAATATCCTGACATCAGGACAACCAGTCATAATATCCAGACATCAGGACAACCAGTCATAATATCCTGACATCAGGACAACTAGTCATAATATCCTGTCATCAGAACAACCAGTCATAATATCCTGACATCAGAACAACCAGTCATAAAACTATCCTATCAATTATGGGCCTCCAAGAGAGGCCGCAGTTGGTGCAATTTGCATAAGTCTTTGGTATGACTCGGCCGGGGTTCAAACCTGAGGATGACGCTCTAACCACTAGGCCATCGGAGTGGCCTTTCTATCAAAGAACCACAAGGTGGTTTGTTTTGATCTGCTATACAAAATGTGTCTTTAGTTGCATATGATTAATCGTTATTTATTGCTAGAAACGTTTCCAATATATTACCAACTGTAGTCTTCATGGCAGATGAAAAAGAATCTTGGAATGCAAAAATTTAGTTTTTTTTAGCTGAAAATCTTTTTTTTTCGAAGAACACATTTTGACATGGCATCATTTGCCTCATATACATTGGTTCCCAGGTAAAGTTTCCACTTATACTCTATAATAACTCTACGTAGCTAAATACATATGAGTAACTTACTTCTCAAACATCTGTACACGGATCTAATATTGATGCCATTTCTCATATAAAACCTGTTCACCGAATTTATATAGAAAACGGTACTTTGTAATAAATTTCCAAGGAAAATAATTATTTATAGAAGTGATATTTATCAGCAGGAACAGATAAAATAACAGATGTACATATTGTTTTGGAGGTGAAATCTTTATAGTGCCAAAATAATAATTCTCTTCAGAAGATACTTTCATGTTTTAGCTTTGTTGATATAAACATAAAACGATACGGGCGACACAAGATTCCGCTTTCTAATATATGTCGAACTGGTACGTTATAAATTTGTATGGAACGACAGGGAAGACATAGTTTTAAAACCAGAGTGAGGCATCAAGGTTTAAAATGTTTTTAAATCTATCTCACAATGAAATACTTGGATACTTGGAAGATGTTTTCATATGTAATCAACTATTTTTCTCTCGGTCAGCGCCGAAAAGTACTTCTTAACAGACATTTAGGTGTGCAGTATTGCCTGTATAGTGCAGTTCTTGTTTCCTGTGGTACATGAAACGGTACCTTTTTACTGTTAGTTTTCGTTGCTGCATATCAGAACAAAATCTTTTTTCCAGCTATTGACAGACGAAGATTTTTGTTTATATAAAAAAGACCAATACATTGTTTTTCTCTAATATAATTGCAGTATACCGTGTTTTGAGTGATAATCAACATTAAGGTCTTTGTGACAATATTTCTTCTTATTGATTTTCATAGTTACCATAGAAACGTCTAATAATTTTATACTGAGTCCTTTATATGGCAACTTTCTTTAATTAGCAGACACGAGCCTACAATATTATAAAGATTTTTTTTGCTTTGTTTTATCACAGATAGGGGCGTTCGTGAAAACTCAGAATTCTCGACTCTACATCTATCTATCTATCTATCTATCTATCTATCTATCTATCTATCTATCTATCTATCTATCTATCTATCTATCTATCTATCTATCTATCTATCTATCTATCTATCTATCTGTCTGTCTGTCTGTCTGTCTGTCTGTCTGTCTGTGTATGTGTGTGAGTGTGTGCCTTTTTATACAAATTGCAGTTGTCAAATGTGACCGGTCAGTTCAAGAAGGAAGATGTTAAAGAAAAGATCAGTTTAATGCATGTAAAAGAAAAGATCAGTTTAATGCATGTAAAAGAAATGATCAGTTTAATGCATGTGAAAGAAAAGATCAGTTTAATGCATATTGAAGAACAGATCAGTTTAATGCATGTAAAAGCAAAGATCAGTTAATGCATGCTGAAGAAAAGATCAGTTTCATGCATGTAAAAGTAAAGATCAGTTTAATGCGTGTTGAAGAAAAGATCAGTTAAATGCGTGTAAAAGAAAAGATCAGATTAATGTATGTTGAAGAAAAGATCAGTTTAATGCATGTTAAAGAAAAGATCAGTTTAATGTATGTTGAAGACAAGAGCAGTTTAATGCGCGTTGAAGAAAAGATCAGTTTCATGCATGTAAAAGAAAAGATCAGTTTAATGCATGTCAAAGAAAAGATCAGTTTAATGCATATTAAAGAAAAGATCAGTTTAATGCATTTTGAAAGAAAAGATCAGTTTAATGCATGCTGAAGAAAAGATCAGTTGAATGCATGTTGAATAAAAGATCAATTTAATGCATGTTGAAGAAAAAATAAGTTTCATGCATGTAAGAGAAAAGATCAGTTTAATGCATGTTCAAGAAAAGATCAGTTTCTTGCATGTAAAAGAAAAGCTCAGTTTAATGCATGTACAAGAAAATACCAATTTAATACATTTTGAAAGAAGTGATCAGTTTACTGCATGTTGACGAAAAGATCATTTTAATGCATGTAAAAGAAAAGATCAGTTTCATGCATGTAAAGGAAATGCTTAGTTTAATGCATGTTGAAGAAAAGATCAGGTTAATGCATGTTAAAGAAAAGATCAGTTTAATGAATGTTGAAGAAAAGATCAGTTTAATGCATGTTAAAGAAAATCTCAGTTTAATACATGTTCAGAAAAAGATCCGTTTCATGCATGTTGAAGAAAAGATCAGATTATTGCATGTTCAAGAAAAGATCAGTTTAATGCATGTTGAATAAAAGATCAAATTAATGCATGTTGAAGAAAAGTTCAGTTTCATTCATGTAAAAGAAAAGTTCAGTTTTATGCATGTTACAGAAAAGATCAGTTTAATGCCTGTTGAAGAAAATATCAGTTTAATGTGTGTTGAAGAAAAGATCAGTTTAATGCAAGTTGAAGAAAAGATCAGTTTAATGCATGCTGAAGAAAAGATCAGATTAATGTATGTTGAAGAAAAGATCAGATAAATGTATGCTGAAGAAAAGATCAGTTTAATGCGCGTTGAAGAAAAGATCAGTTTCATGCATGTTAAAGAAAAGATCAGTTTAATGCATATAAAAGAAAAGCTCAGTTTAAAGCGTGTTGAAGAAAAGATCAGTTTCATGCGTGTTGAAGAAAAGATCAGTTACATGCGTGTTGAAGAAAAGATCAGTTTAACGTATGTTGAAGACAAGAGCAGTTTAATGCGCGTTGAAGAAAAATCAGTTTCATGCATGTAAAAGAAAAGATCAGTTTAATGCATGTAAAAGAAAAGATCAGTTTAATGTATACTAAAGAAAAGATCAGTTTAATGCATGTTGAAAGAAAAGATCAGTTTAATGCATATAAAAGAAAAGCTCATTTTAAAGCGTGTTGAAGAAAAGATCAGTTTCATGCGTGTTGAAGAAAAGATCAGTTTCATGCGTGTTGAAGAAAAGATCAGTTTAATGCATGTTGAATAAAAGATCTATTTAATGCATGTTGAAGAAAAGTTCAGTTTCATGCATGTAAAAGAGAAGATCAGTTTAATGCATGTTCAAGAAACGATCAGTTTAATGTATGATGAAGAAAAGATCAGTTTCATGCATGTAAAAGAAAAGCTCAGTTTAATGTATGTTACAGAAAAGATCAGTTGAATGCATGTTGAAGAAAAGATCAGTTCAATGAGCGTTGAAGAAAAGATCAGTTTAATGCATGTAAAAGAAAAAATCAGTTTAATGCATTTTGAAAGAAAAGATCAGTTTAATGCATGTTGAAGAAAAGATCAGTTTCATGCTTGTTGAAGAAAAGATCAGTTTAATGCATGTAAAAGCAAAGATCAGTTTCATGCATGTAAAAGCAAAGATCAGTTTAATGCATTTTGAATGAAAAGATCAGTTTAATGTATGTTGAAGAGAAGATCAGTTTAATAGATGTAAAAGAAAAGATCAGTTTAATGCATATAAAATAAAAGCTCAATTTTATGCGTGTTGAAGAAAAGATCAGTTTAATGCATGTTGAAGAAAGGATCAGTTTAATGCATGTAAAAGAAAGGATCAGTTTAATGCATGTAAAAGAAAAGATCAGTTGAATATATGTTGAAGAGAAAATCAGCTTAATGCGTGTTGAAGAAAAAATCAGTTTCATGCATGTAAAAGAAAACATCAGTTTAATGCATTTTGAAAGAAAAGATCAGTTAAATACATGGTGAAGAAAAGATCAGTTTAATGCATATTGAAGAAAAGATCAATTTAATGCACTTTGTGAGAAAAGATCAGGTTAATGCATATAAAAGAAAAGATCAGTTTAATGCATATTAAAGAAAAGATCAGTTTCAAGCTTGTTGAAGAAAAGATCAGTTTCATGCATGTAAAAGTAAAGATCAGTTTAATGCATTTTGAAAGAAAAGATCAGTTTAATGCATGCTGAAGAAAAGATCAGTTGAATGCATGTTGAATAAAAGATCAATTTAATGCATGTTGAAGAAAAAATAAGTTTCATGCATGTAAGAGAAAAGATCAGTTTAATGCATGTTCAAGAAAAGATCAGTTTCTTGCATGTAAAAGAAAAGCTCAGTTTAATGCATGTACAAGAAAATACCAATTTAATACATTTTGAAAGAAGTGATCAGTTTACTGCATGTTGACGAAAAGATCATTTTAATGCATGTAAAAAAAAGATCAGTTTCATGCATGTAAAGGAAATGCTTAGTTTAATGCATGTTGAAGAAAAGATCAGGTTAATGCATGTTAAAGAAAAGATCAGTTTAATGAATGTTGAAGAAAAGATCAGTTTAATGCATGTTAAAGAAAATCTCAGTTTAATACATGTTCAGAAAAAGATCCGTTTCATGCATGTTGAAGAAAAGATCAGATTATTGCATGTTCAAGAAAAGATCAGTTTAATGCATGTTGAATAAAAGATCAAATTAATGCATGTTGAAGAAAAGTTCAGTTTCATTCATGTAAAAGAAAAGTTCAGTTTTATGCATGTTACAGAAAAGATCAGTTTAATGCCTGTTGAAGAAAATATCAGTTTAATGTGTGTTGAAGAAAAGATCAGTTTAATGCAAGTTGAAGAAAAGATCAGTTTAATGCATGCTGAAGAAAAGATCAGATTAATGTATGTTGAAGAAAAGATCAGATAAATGTATGCTGAAGAAAAGATCAGTTTAATGCGCGTTGAAGAAAAGATCAGTTTCATGCATGTTAAAGAAAAGATCAGTTTAATGCATATAAAAGAAAAGCTCAGTTTAAAGCGTGTTGAAGAAAAGATCAGTTTCATGCGTGTTGAAGAAAAGATCAGTTACATGCGTGTTGAAGAAAAGATCAGTTTAACGTATGTTGAAGACAAGAGCAGTTTAATGCGCGTTGAAGAAAAATCAGTTTCATGCATGTAAAAGAAAAGATCAGTTTAATGCATGTAAAAGAAAAGATCAGTTTAATGTATACTAAAGAAAAGATCAGTTTAATGCATGTTGAAAGAAAAGATCAGTTTAATGCATATAAAAGAAAAGCTCATTTTAAAGCGTGTTGAAGAAAAGATCAGTTTCATGCGTGTTGAAGAAAAGATCAGTTTCATGCGTGTTGAAGAAAAGATCAGTTTAATGCATGTTGAATAAAAGATCTATTTAATGCATGTTGAAGAAAAGTTCAGTTTCATGCATGTAAAAGAGAAGATCATTTTAATGCATGTTCAAGAAACGATCAGTTTAATGCATGTTCAAGAAAAGATCAGTTTCATGCATGTAAAAGAAAAGCTCAGTTTAGTGCATGTTACAGAAAAGATCAGTTGAATGCATGTTGAAGAAAAGGTCAGTTTAATGCGCGTTGAAGAAAAGATTAGTTTCATGCATGTAAAAGAAAAGATCAGTTTAATGCATGTGGAAGAAAAGATCAGTTTAATGCATATTAAAGAAAAGATCAGTTTCAAGCTTGTTGAAGAAAAGATCAGTTTAATGCATGTAAAAGCAAAGATCAGTTTCATGCATGTAAAAACAAAGATCAGTTTAATGCATTTTGAATGAAAAGATCAGTTTAATGTATGTTGAAGAAAAGGTCAGATTAATGGATCTAAAAGAAAAGATCAGTTTAATGCATATAAAATAAAAGCTCAATTTTATGCGTGTTGAAGAAAAGATCAGTTTAATGCATGTTGAAGAAAAGATCAGTTTAATGCATGTTGATGAAAAGATCAGTTTAATGCATTTAAAAGAAAAGATCATTTGAATGTATGTTGAAGAGAAAATCAGCTTAATGCGTGTTGAAGAAAAAAATCAGTTTCATGCACGTAAAAGAAAACATCAGTTTAATGCATTTTGAAAGAAAAGATCAGTTTAATACATGTTGAAGAAAAGATCAGTTTAATGCATATTGAAGAAAAGATCAATTTAATGCACTTTGTGAGAAACGATCAGTTTAATGCATGTGGAAGAAAAGATCAGTTTAATGCATATTAAAGAAAAGATCAGTTTCAAGCTTGTTGAAGAAAAGATCAGTTTCATGCATGTAAAAGTAAAAGTAAAGATCAGTTTAATGCGTTTTGAAGGAAAAGATCAGTTTAATGTATGTTGAAGAAAAGATCAGTTTAATGGATGTTAAAAAAATCTGTTTAATGCATTTTGAAAGATAAGATTAATTTAATGCATTTTTGAAAGGAAAGATCAGTTTAATGCATGTTCAAGAAAAGATCAGTTTAATGCATGTTCAAGAAAAGATCAATTTCATGCAAGTAACAGAAAATATCATTTTAATGCATTTTGAAAGAAAAGATCAGTTTCATTCATGTTGAAAAAACGATCAGTTTAATGCATGTTAAAAAAAGATCAGTTTAATGCATTTTGAAGAAAAGATCAGTTTCATGCATGTAAAACAAAAGATCAGTTTCATGCATTTTGAAGAAAAGATCAGTTTAATGCATTTTGAAGAAAAGATCAGTTTAATGCATGTTAAAGAAAAGATCAGTTTAATGCATTTTGAAAGAAAATATCAGTTTAATGCATGGTAAAGAAAAGATCAGTTTAATGATATAAAAGAAAAGATCATTTTGCTGCATTTTGAAGAAAAGATCAGTTTAATGCATGCTGAAGAAAGATCAGTTGAATGCATGTTGAATAAAAGATCAATTTAATGCATGCTGAAGAAAAAATCAGTTGAATGCATGTAAGAGAAAAGATCAGTTTAATGCATGTTCAAGAAAAGATCAGTTTCATGCATGTAAAAGAAAAGCTCAGTTTAATGCATGTACAAGAAAATATCAATTTAATGCATTTTGAAAGAAATGATCAGTTTACTGCATGTTGAAGAAAAAATCATTTTAATGCATGTAAAAGAAAAGATCAGTTTCATGCATGTAAAGGAAATGCTCAGTTTAATGCATGTTGAAGAAAAGATCAGGTTAATGCATGTTGAAGAAAAAATCAGTTTAATGCCTGTTGAAGAAAAGATCAGTTTAATGCATGATAAAGAAAAGATCAGTTTAATTCATTTTGAAAGAAAAAATCAGTTTCATGGATGTAACAGAAAAGATCAGTTTAATGGGTGTTGAAGCAAAGATCCGTTTAATGCATGTTGAAGAAAAGATACGTTTAATGCATGTTGAAGAAAAGATCAGTTTAATGCATGTTGAAGAAAAGATCAGTTTAATGCATGTTAAATAAAAGATCAGTTTAATGCATGTAAAAGAAAAGATCAGTTTAATGCATGTAAAAGAAAAGATCAGTTTAATGCATGTTGAAGAAAAGATCAGTTTAATGCATGTTGAAGAAAAGATCAGTTTAATGCATGTTGAAGAAAAGATCAGTTTAATGCATGTTAAAGAAAAGATCAGTTTAATGCATGTTAAAGAAAAGATCAGTTTAATGCATGTAAAAGAAAAGATCAGTTTAATGCATGTTGAAGAAAATATCATTTTAATGCATTTTGAAAGAAAAGATCAATTTAATGCATGTAAAATATAAGATCAGTTTAATGCATGTTGAAGAGAAAAATCAGTGTAATGCATGTTCAAGAAAATACCAATTTAATGCATTTTGAAACAAAAGATCAGTTTCATACATGTTGAAGAAAAAATCAGTTTGATGCATGTAAAAGAAAAGATCAGTTTAATGCATGTAAAAGAAAAAATCAGTTTAATGCACATTTTGAAAGAAAAGATCAGTTTAATGTATGTCGAAGAAAAGATCGGTTTAATGGATGTAAAAGAAAAGATCAATTTAAAGCATTTGAAAGAAAAGATCAGTTTAATGCATTTTGAAAGAAAAGGTCAGTTTAATTCATGTTAAATAAAAGAACAGTTTAATGCATGTTCAAGAAAAGGTCAGTTTAATGCATGTAAAAAAGATCAGTTTAATGCATGTAAAAGATGAGATCAGTTTAATGCATGTTGAAGAAAAGATCAGTTTAATGGATGTAAAAGAAAAGATCAGTTTAATGGATGTAAAAGAAAAATTCAGTTTAATGCATTTTGAAAGAAAAGATCAATTTAATGCATGTAAAATATAAGATCAGTTTAATGCATGTTGAAGAGAAAAATCAGTGTAATACATGTTCAAGAAAATACCAATTTAATGCATTTTGAAACAAAAGTTTAATGCATGTGAAAGAAAAGATCAGTTTCTTGCATGTTAAAGAAAAGTTAAGTATTAATCACGAGAACGCAAATTATACGAGAGTCGTTTTAAATAAAGTATGTAGGAAGATACAATGAAACTAAGTAGCACAAAGCTCTATCGTCAAGAGCAGATTTTATTCTATCTGGCTTACTTCATTAACATCGTCGGATACATACCGTTATCTACAGTTTCTGGAATCATACACATTTCTTTTATATCTGATACATTTAAATTCCCCAAGCGACCTTATTATGTTTGTAATAGGAAACGTATGTCATGCTACAATGTTTACCTGTGGACACAGGTAAAATGCAACCAATGAATTGTAATCTCTTTGTGTTGCTGATCATACTACTAGATTTCTCCATGTTCAAAAGCTCGTTTTTGTCTCCGTTAACTTACACTATCAAAATTGTGCATTATGTTAACAGTACAGAACACCTTAAAATTGCACGCACGCCTTCACGTGTTCATATATTAGTATAATATATTAGGAACTACTTTGTATACAAACCATATACACTCACGTAGTAGACCATATAGCTTTTGGCTGATTAGATTTATTTGTGAATGAAATAAACAAGCTGTTTCATCCATTTGAAAGTATAAATGATAAAGTTAACGTTGTGGACTAGCTTATTGAGTCAGAAACTAAACTTTCAAACAAGCACACAAATGAACGTGATATTAGCAATGTCAAAAGCAAACGCAAGAGACGTAGTAGGTCAAAATACCGTTCTGATAATTCGAACAATTATTTAGGAGAAATAGACTGGTTTAGACTTAGACTAGTGTTTTATAGGATCTATCAAAATAATTCATATAAAAGCATAATGAGGCCAATGGCTACCAGAGACGTGCCATTTTACAAGTCTGTCAAAATATTAGGTGCGAGAAAAATGCAACTGAAGGTTTTAATAGGGAACTAAGATCTTCAGAACCAATACGTCATATTTCCGCCTGCTAAATTTGACAATCAAAGACCAGCTTCTTTCCAATTTTTACAAGTAACTAGTTTGCTACAATGTTAAGCTAGCGTTAGAAGACACACACTGTATGATGTAGATCATAGCTAGAGCTCATCCAAAGGAGACATGAAAGTGACATGGCATATGCATGGGTCTTCTTTAGCTGGTAATAAGAATGGTAATAAATACACTTATGCATCCTGAATTTCCTCAAAATGTACTTACTTAGTTCTGCGAATCTGATTGACACGTGCTTCAAAATGTGACAAACACAAAAACGGTCGAGACATTTCGACTACATTTTCAACTGAAATTTCATTCTACTTATTACACTTAATTGACTCAAAAATTAACTCCATCATTATCAGAAAAGCAGAATTGTGCTGGATGAACATTAAAACAAAATTCAACCATTTCAGACCTAATGAAACATGCTGTTGCAATGCGTATTCTTTCACAATATGACTCTAAATTTTAATTTTAAGTAGACCAAAACAACACTTTTTTGAAACAATGTCGAGCGATTGACAAAGTTCAAAGATCTCTGGGCGGTGCTATGTGCGCATTAATACTTATATTGTGTATTGGCGAATCTCAGGTTTTGCATTTAATTTTGAATACAGCATAAGTTCAATTGCTTTGTTTTTTGTAGTGTATTTTTTGTAATTAGGCCTTAGGTAGAATGACAAAATTTGTATATTATAAAAGGTCCCCGCATTTGTATGGGAAAATATGAAATTATTTTCTCGGATGAATGCTTCACTTCAAAAGGTCGTGCAGTAGAATTTTCAAACAAAGCTCGTTCACATTTTCCTATATAAATGCAGTAACCTATACAAATATTCGTTATTTTGCCAATTCTCTTCTATACCATAATAATTCAATTATAATGTTTAAAGCAGTCGATTTACAGCTGTGTTAGAAGAAAGATTTGAATTCTGACGGAAACGTAATTGTCTTTAATATAAAAAATTTCAAACAGTGAAATTCTATTTTC
Source organism: Potamilus streckersoni (assembly GCA_016746295.1). NCBI lineage: Eukaryota > Metazoa > Mollusca > Bivalvia > Unionida > Unionidae > Potamilus > Potamilus streckersoni. The sequence continues at coordinate 365,268 of JAEAOA010001895.1, forward strand.
CAAGTGTGTTTCTCAGACAGTGTACTTTTTCTACTTAGATTCTGTAAAATCATGCATCTTCAATTTTATAATGTTCCACGAATATATACAATTGAGACATGATGCAGCATTGTAATTCTTCTCACAATATTTGTATTAGAAGGCAAGGCAGTTCGTATTTTAAGAAGATAAAGACGGAAATGGTGCCAAAATTATTGCAGCGATTGAATAACTTGAAAGTGTGAAAAAGTCGTGTTAGTGTTATTATTCTATGTTCCAAAGTTATGCTTATATTATCATTCGTCCTTGCAGCTTATCTTAAAAAAAGGCACCCACTCCCGTAAAGATTTGTAAAAAGACTGAAGAACTTGAAAATCTTTCTAGAGGGTAGAGCAGTAAAAATGTGCGAGTGCGTGTGTGTGTGCTTGTGTGTCTGTATTCCATTGTTAACGTACCTTTAACATATTTCAGACATATCACTTTGTTGTCTGCAGTGTGACACTTTACACTGATTTCTAGCACTAGAATATCATGTCACAGACAGCATCATGTCCCATCCAGTAACATTATTCTGATAGCAGGCCAACCAGTCCTAGCAATGGCCTCTTAATGATGATCGCTGAGCGAGGCAGCTGCATATACCATTTTTATTCGTCTTTCGTATGATTCGTCAGGGTTCAAATACGCAACCTCCCGCATCAGAGGCTGACGCTCTAACCATTAGGCCAAAGAATTGATAATATGCAAGTTGCTAATACTTAATCACTCCGATCACCCAAACATATATAAAGAAATTTGACCCTCAGTATTTGGAATGTAATTGTTACTATACTTTGGGGCCTTGCTATTGTACCTTATCTGGGCACTATCAGGCGCACTTGCTGGAAGGAAACTACAGGATCACTCAATTTTACGCGCTCCAGCAGCAAATGCTGAAGCCTGATTCGAAGACTTGGCTTCGCACAACAACCAGCAGTTCAAGCTCGCCCTGTTTTCAAGCTAAATGCTGTACATAGCCACCTATTACAAGTGGCAAAAGCACCCCTGAAGAAACAGCACTGATGTCAAGTACGAGACGAGTGGCGATAATACTGCCGTCGAAAGTCAAATGAACTAAATCAAAATACGGCAGAGGCATTTACAACAATAGAACGTGAAACGAAACTATGCAGCATCTAATCAGGAAAAGCAGCAGGATATGTCCACATCCTGCCTCAGCAGCCGAAGTAAAAAAGTGGCTTACTGCTTTATTCACCCGGGTTATTAGTGAAAAGTGCATACCAACTTTGTGACACCAGGCAAATATTATTGCGATACCAAAGCCTGGCAACGATCCAAAAATGCAGCGAGTTATCGGCCTATCTTCTATTTCAGTCTATTTTAAGGTACGAGAGCGTCTGATTATCCATAGAATTGTTCGCGACTTGGAGAATATCATCATTGTTGGGCAGCAGGCAGGCTTCAGGCATGACCGTAGCACTTGTGATTAAGTCCTTGCCCTGATTACATTTGTTAAAAACGGGTTTTAGATTAACCTTAAAATTGGAGTTGTATTTCTAGATCTAACAGCATAATATGACACGATCTTGCATGCAGGGCTGCTATCTTGCATGCAGGGCTGCTGATAAAAATGTTCAGAATATTGCCGCGCTGAATAGTTTTGACTATTGACTGTCCCTTCGCAACAGGCGCTTCAAAGTGCATATGAGAGAGAGAGAGAGAGAGAGAGAGAGAGAGAGAGAGAGAGAGAGAGAGAGAGAGAGAGAGAGAGAGAGAGAGAGAGAGAGAGAGAGAGAGAGAGAGAGAGAGAGCTTCAGCTCTTGAAGACGTCAGGCTAATTGACTCACACAACCGTCTGTTCTTTCGCCAAGTTTGTTAAATGTCTATATCAAAAACTTACCTGTAACACTGTTGATCAAGTTCATGTATGCAGATGACATTGCCATGGGGACACAAAATCGCTTTTTTGCTGAGCATGATGGATGCTGAGTAAAGACATGGGGATATTACGGACTTCTTCAAGAAATGTCGTCTACAGTATAGACGGTCGCCAGCGTCTTTCACCTTAGCAATGCAAATGCGAACCGTGAGATTTGCATCCTCCTTAATGAGCAGCAAATAAAATACGTCTCGACACCAACATACCTTGGTGTGGGTCTTGAGAGATCACTGACATTCTACAACCACTGAAGAAAACTGCAGGAAAACTTAGCACTTGAAACAATCTAATCCGAAAACTGACTGGCTCAACATAAGGCCCTAGTTTTCAGACACTCAATACATCAGCACTGGCCTTCTGTTATTCCCCAGCCGGCTCGATCATCCCATCCTAAATTAATTAATGTCCAGCTCAATACAGCAATGCGCAAAATCTCTGGAACACTTCGTCCTACTCGTTTACCATAGCTGTCAGTACTCAGCAATATTCCTTCAAATCTGCGTCGCCAGGAAACAACTGCAAAAGTGTTGGTTAAGGACTGTACCAAGGAGAAACTTCCACTGTACATGGACATCACCTCACGTTCAGCAGTCCGTTGATTTCGAGGCACCCGATCTGGGTAGGTCCGATGGGAGAATTTGACAGCTCTTTCGGCATGCAGCGTTGAGTGGTCTTTTAAAGATGTTGTAAACCACTCACTCGTAGCTGCGCCATCTGTCTACCCTCCTAGCTTCAGCCTTCCTTCCACGTCATCTATGGACCACATTCAACCGCTTTCGCACAGGACAGTTTGGTTGTGCAGTCAACCTTACCCGATGGGGACAGGCTGCTAACTCTTCCTGTTGCTGTGGAGCTCTTCAGACCATGTCAGACATTGTGAACAACTGTCCACTGACAAAGTTCCCCAGAGGACTGCAGGCTCTGCATGTTACTGATGATGACGCTGTTAAACGACTGAGTACGCACTGCACAAAATAATAATAATGATAATAATTATACACAGGAGCCTTGTTACTGTACTTTGAAGTCTTGTTACGGTACATTGCGTCTTGTTACTTTACTTTGGGGCCTTGTTACTGTACATAGGGGCCTTATTATTGTACCTTGGACCTTGATATTCTAACTTGATTTTTTGTATCTTGGGCTTTATTACTTTACCTTGGAGCGTACACAAGTTTATTTTGCATTCAACATTTGTATTCTTGTATTAGGCAAGAGGAACTGGGCAATAAAGTGACATTATATAGTGTGTGTTTACAGTATGGCGATAATGGTTGGAATATATAATTGATATATTGTGTAATTAGCTGTTTTTTGTATTGCATCTGAATAAGGAAATCTCTGATCTAGCCTACGAAGAAACAATGTTAGTGATAAATTATGAGGTTAGGTCATATTAAGAATACATATTCCAATCCATGGCCACTTACTTGCTAATTGTTCTGCGCATTGGCTTTTATTATGTGCTTGCTATCTCAATGACACGGTGATGCCTATAAAATTAAAATATCTTTTGTTTTGTTTTTCATCTCTTATTGTTTTCCAACCGAATATCGGCTCTGTTTGGCATCTGAAAGAATCAATGCAAGATAGATCACTCGATTGAATTCTAGAGAATTATCGGGAAATGATATATCTTGCCATATTGGAATTGGTCACTTACTCGAGAACTAAATTTGAAGCGCTGTTTTATTTCTTATAACCCAATTAAAAAGTATTCACAAACTCTTGAAAGAGTTGTTTTCACAAGTTATTTTTTCGTTCATACATAAAATGGGTATATCTAATTCATACAGATAACTTGTGCATGGTAGAACAGGCCACACGAGTCTGTCCATCGATAGATCGGAGGGTGTGCAGGTGGCTGAAGAGGTTGCATAAATTGAACGAAAAGACATTCTTCACTGTGCAGTATTATTTTCATTTCTAACTATAAGGCTTGGTGTGAATCCGAGCTCATAAATTGACACATGTAATTGATTAATTTTACCTTCCGTACATTCAGTACTAATTACCTGAAAAGATTACCTGTCTCCACCTGGCTGCACAGAAATAACTTCACTACAGTTACTGTGGGAAATTACGTAGATAATGATCTTCGGTGGCATTTATTGACCGTCCACAGTGCATTAAACTGATTCAATATAGTCTTCGTGCTTCACTATGTTACGGTTACATCCAAATTATTCATAATATCATAATATGTGGGGAAACACATAAATGCATACCCTAATTATGTGTCTTCGTACATTAAAATTATGTTAATGTTATCTAGCTGTATCCCGTACGATCATGGAATAGTAGTTTTCGCTCTGTTTGTTTATTGTTTATTTCTCATTTATAACCTCTATATACTTTGATTTATGTTCTAGAAATCACGAATGACTGTTTTCTTAGATGAGGAATACTTATTGGTTTGATATGCGGTTGTATCTGCTACGCGCTATTTTGTATATCATCCTTTGTATTATCCGTGGATAAGTGACTGTGTGTGTTACACATGAATGGCTATATTCAGAGTCGATAAGTGAGGGTGTGTGCTACACATGAATGACTACACATGAGTGACTATTCAGAGTCGATAAGTGTGTGCTACACATGAATGGCTATATTCATAGTCGATAAGTGAGTGTGTGATCCACATGAATGGCTATATTTAGAGTCGATAAGTGAGTGTGTGTGCTACACGTGAATGACTATATTCATAGTCAATAAGTGAGTGTGGGTGCTACACGTAAATGACTATATTCATAGTCAATAAGTGTGTGCTACACATGAATGGCTATATTCATCATACAAGGCAGTTTCGTTCTGTTAGGTCAATATGCGATGTTCGAGAAGCTAATTATTTTGGTACGTGTGTGTGTATGTGTGTGTGTTTGTGTGTGTGTGTGTGTGTGTGTGAGAGAGAGAGAGAGAGAGTGAGTATGAATGTGTCACAAAATAAAACCCTAGCTCAGATCTAAAATAAGATTTCATTGCATATTGGGTTAATATTGACACACATAAAATGTCTTTTAGAGGTATATTTGGTTCAGTTGTCATAACAACGATAATAATCCTTATCGATTATTTATTGAATATTGGTAGAACAAACATAATTGAAAATAGTTTATTTTCATTAAGTATAGTAAGAGATGTACTAACTTGAAATTATGAATATTCAAGCGAAACATGTTTAATAATTTTGTATATGATTTCTACTGTTCGCGATTTATATGACGAAAAGTTATTTCCTTATTATCATGAATATTTTCAAATTTAGAAATAATTAATTGCTCTGCATTAAATTCGTTAACTGCATTTACTTGTTCCTATAAATTCATCGTGCAGATGAATTCAGCAATATTTTGTTAAATATACAAATCTTCATAATCTCTCTTTTCTAGAAATTCATCTAATCCTTTCGATGCTATGGGATCTCTTCGCTTTCCCACAAATTCAGACCATCGCTTCCCCAAAAACTCTGAATAACGTTTGGAAGGTTCAAAATAGGGTGTCCAAAGTTGTGATCTCTTTGGACTGCGTTTCCCAGGAAACTCGGCGTACCGCTTTTTAATACTTCCAAACAGTTCCCGCCTGCTACGTCTTGGATCCAGTTCGATTTCGGCACCATAAATGTCTTGGAGATCGGAAATATTTCCAAGTATTTCCTGTTCCGTTGGCTGATATCTGGCCTCGTCAGTGTATGATTTCACAGCCGTAAGAAGAAAGGGTGATCCGTGAAGTGGTTGTGTTTCATCTACAAACGGAAACGTAATTTTGTTATTCGATTTTATTCTGGTTAAAATTCATATACGAAAAGAGCAGCGGCGAGTAAGATGATAAAAATGCGTTTGTTTCATTCTTTGAGTATGTCTTCGCGCATTCAGTATTGCCGGTATTGGGGTTATAAAAGGTATGTTGATTTCGATACTTTTTCTCACATTCAAGCTTATTTTCCAATATGTGCTTGGATTTGTTAAGTCCAGAAAGTTCATTAAGTGCTTAATAATTAAATATAGGAATAATTTAGTATATTAGGTAACGATAATTGTTTTGAGGTATGAGGCATGAAATATCGATTGACGGATAAGAATAGCATAAAGATAATCATATCAGTGAGAAATAAATGTATGCATTTGGAGTCTCTTGAACATGTGAGCACTAGTTTGATTAAAGTAAAATTTATTGTTGATATTAGTGTCGTTTAAAGAACTCCTTATTGACAAAACTATCTGTTTGAGGTCTTTGGAAATATAGAGGAATCAATGACCTCACAACTAACCCATGCAACGTCTTTTTTCCTTTTTTTGTTTGATCTTTCTTGACGCAAATTTAAAAATTTGCTAATTTTAGATCCCCGGCTTCTTGTGATAGCTATCATTCAAACGATTCGTTGAAGATACACAAAAAGAATTTTGTCAAAACAATTTCATTCAATGATCCATATTTCAGTGTGCGCTTTCAAACTGATGCTTTCAGAGATGAGACTATTGACTCAAGTTTGCTTCCTAGAAGTATGTTCCTCAATGATGGAATGCATAAGCATCAACGACTCCAATCTGAAGAATCGCAGCTGGACAGATTTAACTTTGTAGGAATGCGTTATTTCCACCATTATTTGGATCGCTCAGTTGCCATATTTCATACTGCGCAGAGATATGTACCAGCATGACAGTGAATATGACAAGAAAATACTTTCATATTTCAACTAAACAAATCCACTAAAACCATAGATTTTTGACAACTTGTGAAAATCATAATAAAAAATTCACCACGAATTTAAAAGACATTTCCTTGCACATGAATAACTTTAACATGACAAATTTACAAACATGTTTAATATTTGGCTTACACTGATACATACATTTAGATAGCATTCTATCGCACACGCACACACATACACAGTTATCTCTATAAATTATCCTAATACAATCCAAATTACCCATCAACTTTTGCTGACACGTTTCATATGTTTATTGATTATGTAAAGTCATACTCATTATTTTATGTAATGAAACAGACCTTTAAATATTATTACCGTTTAAAATATTGTCGCAGCATCTGGATTTCTTTTATATATGGCAATCTCAAATAAATGATCGCATACTTCCTAGGAACATATTCCATACTTTTCCATATTCTTTGCCATCCTTTGAAAGTTGTATTGGAATTGAAGGAAATTTTGATGTACCGAATGCACGGTTTTAATATATTTAAACTGCAGATTGCAATTGGATATCATCCTTTCTTACAAACATACACAGCCATCTTTATGTGAAAGTTGATGGGGTAGGCGCACTACAGAAAGATGACAGGAAGCTCCAACAGGATTCAGAGCGTTAGAACAGTAAGTAATATATCTTAATGCGTGTGTGCTTACTTGTAACGATTTTTATTTTAATTTTGTTTTGATTTTTAACCATTCAGATGCGAATTATGTGCGTTGGAGGACCTGGAGTCTATTTCTGTAAAAGACGCTCAATCCAAAGTTTGATTGACACTTAATGTAGGATTGAAATTGACGTCAATCAATGGCAGATTTCTCAATCATTTTCAAACTTGGTAATGTTTGTGATGACAGACAATCTCGTTAGTTAAACAATTTTATTACTATATGCAATCAAGAGATTTTGCATAAAATTTAAACTGTTGGTAGTTGTGTGTGACAGGTATACTGTATTATACTGAATGTGTGACACAGCATATGAATATATCGAAATAGTAATGATATATTGAAAAAGTAAAATTAGTTAATGACAATTTGCATGCTTTAAATGGAAAACTAATTTTAAAAAGTTGATACTAGAAACATATTTTTTAACATCTTTGTAATTTATTATTATGTATTCTTGATGATGCCTTTTCATTGATTACATAAATGTATACTGGTTTTGAACTAGTCTTGAAACAGTTTATAATCATTTTTATCGCGACGAAGATCGAGAGAAGGAAAAGAAGAAGAAACAATAAAACAAGCCTAAATATGTAAATGTAGGTCAGGAGAACATTCATAAGGTCAGATAAACCTTCTCAGTTGAAAGAGAAAGTACGTCCAAAAGTGATATCCAGACTATGGTGATAAAAGTTGTATCATTATAGAATATTTAATAAAAATATGCATATATAATTGTACACTAGTAGAAAATAGGCACGGATGAGAATAGAAAGGGTTCCCTACACACTACGTAATATTCACACAAACACGCAAAAGCAGAGAGTCACGCGCATAGTACAATAAATGCGTCAATTGTCAATCATTTAATTGATTGTTTACTTGATATAAATAGATAGATCAATGTCCTCTACTACAGCGTGCATTATACAGACCCTCCTTTTTACATGGAAAGAAATACATATTTCATGTCCATTTCGTAGTGGAGAATAAGTATAGTTTAATTAGTAAAAATGTTATTAGCAATATAATGTGACACGTTTTATTCTTTGTTATTAAATTAAATTAGGTGTCTAACAACAGAGGGACCTTTAGTGGCTATTCTAGGAAACTAAAAACTGTTATTAAAAGTATTTTTTTTTAAAAAAACAAACAAAATATTGTCCATATTTGTTTTGTGATATATATTACAAGTTGCTAAGAATCACCAATAATAATTAGCACAATTACACGTTTCTATCATTTATATTTTAAAGAATTTTTCGCGATAGAGCTTTAATTACCTGGACTCTAGATAGTAGGTTCAAGAAATGGCCAAAGCGTCAGTCCAGGCTTTCCGTTGATCAATGGTTTGGTTGGCTCAATCGTAAAAGAGGCTTCTTGACAATTGTTTAAATTTACAGGGTAATTAATAGAAAAAACAAGTAATCGATACATATCGTTAGCATTATATATTTAAGAAAATGGGTTATGAGCTCTCTCTCTCTCTCTCTCTCTCTCTCTCTCTCTCTCTCTATATATATATATATATATATATATATATATATATATATATATATATATATATATATTCATACTTTCAACTGACATCCAAGAAAATTAACGATCATCTGTTTTCGATTAACATACAATCCTGGAATAGGAACGACGAATTGTTTTTAATCAGCAGTTGAATGGTGGAAATCCATGTCCATGAATCATTATTTATTTGACATATATTTCTTACATTAAGTGTGATTTGAAACAGAAAACTGATAATTAAGATTTAATGTAAGTATTAAGTGCAGAATTCATATTCCGAAAGCGTAAATGGTACATGAAATGATTATGTGGCTATTTACATTGTGTGTTTAGTGGAGGAAGATAAAAGAAAAGTTATTTATTATTGACTGCCTATTTCGCTATAGCATAAAGTGCTTTAAACGTCGCATAATGTTGCGAGGATGTGGGGTAGTGAACAAAATCAAAACAAACAAAACAACTAATCTGGAAAGCTGCCTTACCTTACCTTATATTTTTTTTAATATATCGTCTTATGTCATTTCACTTTCATTATAAATAAACAACAAATTAATATAGGCTCAAATGTAAATCGCTGATATGAAGGAAATCATTAATATTGTTTGGTGAATATCATCATGTATTGCCATATATCATGGTCGAAACTTGTTGTCTCCTTTTGTTTGGATTTGGCGGCATCCTTGGGTCAGTCCATCGTCTTGAACATACAATTTATCTTTTAGTTGTACATTCGGTACTACAGTGTCATTTGGGTCTTATGGTTTAAATATTGTATCAAGATTTATATATTATAAGTATGTAAGATCTATCTTTATGATAATAATTTGTTACTGTTGAATAAGATGGATCGCCAGACAAGTTCATGTCAAACCTTGAAAAACTACAGAAAAACAGCAAAAAGCATTCCAACGATAATTTTAGAAATAGTGTGATTTATTTCACGAATGTTTTATATTTTGATTACAGACTGACTATAATTCAATGGTTTATAGAAGTACGCATCTTATATCAGCTTATCTTTTGTATGCTATCGACCATTCGATGTTATTTGCTTTCATGGGAAAAAATGGATGATGGTTAATACTGACAGCAGTTTAAGTTTTAGTTGTTTCGTTTTACATGATATGACTTGCAAAAATAGACATCTAATTGAAGTAACTGTTAAATATACTTTTTATTACTTTTATACATTCTGCCTTTCCTGTACAATGAGTAATCCATGTGAAAGTTTAAAGGTTAGTACCAATTTCCCGTTCAATCGAAACCTTTCTCCCTCTCTTGCTAAATTTGGCCGATTTATAAATTCATTACAAATTAGACAAAGTTAGAAAGTCAATTTCTTGTGAGGACGGTGAATAAAGAAAACGCCTGTTCGTTTCGTATATCGGAGATGGTTCTAAGTTATTCGTCCTTTTCCCGACGAAAAGTGGTGGGTTTATTCTTTTGGCGGCCATGACGGATCCTCCGCGCGCATAGTCAAGTGCTTTGAGTGCTTTCAAAATGTCTGACAAATCATAAATATCGTTGCGGTTAGCGAATTGCTTGGCATATCGTTTGGACACGTAGTAAATGGTATCTGGACTTATCTTTGACTTTGTATCCCATGGAAAATAACGTCCCCATGCCTTCTTGTCTTCCTTGAATATAGGGTCATCATCCAGTACCGATCTTCTCCGTCGGCTCTTAACTTCTGTTGATATTTTTCCTTTGGTGTCTATATTTTTTACAGCGGAGATATCGTCTGATTTCTCGCCAATAACAAGAGGTGAATCTTGCTTTTCATCAAATGGAGACAATCGACGATTGCCGACAAAAACGGGAAATTTTCTTTTCCCAACAAACATTGGAATTTTTCTTTTACCCACGAAACTGGGAATATATCTTTTACCAACAAAGCTCGGAACCATCCTCCTCCCGACAAAACTGGGAATATATCTTTTGCCAGCAAAGTTTGGTACAGGTCTCTCATCGACAAAACTAGGAACACTTCTTTTACCGATAAAACGAGGAATGTATCTTTTCCCCACAAAACTAGGGATTGGTCTTTTTCCGATAAAACGTGGAATATAGTGCCTTTTTCCAACAAAGCGTGGGATATATCTTTTACCGATAAAATTTGGTATGTATTTTTTCCCGACAAACATAAGTGATGCCCTTTTTTCCTCTTCTTCTTCTTCTTCTTCTTCTTCTTTTTCTTCTTCCTGAGTTTCTTCATCTTCCCGCTTTCCCACAAACATTACACGATACTTTTCCTTCTCGCTGAACATGGGAGATGCCTTTTTACCAACAAAATAGGGTGCATATGCTCGCCGTCCAAGGAAAAGAGGAACATATGCACGTCTTCCGATAAACGGTGGTGCAAATGCTCTCTTTCCTACAAACATTGGTCGATAGCCACGTTTGTCAACAGTTTCTACATCGTCAAACTCGTCAATACTTTCCGAATCTTCGTCGCCATGAAAAGGCGTCGCCCCTGCAGTAATAAGATGTATGTTTGTCTCGTCTAAAGCAGAATTAAGCGCGTTAGCAGGTTGTTGTTGATATTTCTGCAGGATATCAAATATGGACATTCTATTATTGAAATCTTCTTCTTCCTCGTCAGATATATTTTGCAAAATGTCTTTCATGTCTAGAGCATCGCTATCATCTTGCAGCGCTTTTCGCTTGCCAATGAATTGCGGGATGTAAGATCGCCTTTGCTTTTGATGCGCCACAGCTTCTGATTGATCGCTGAAGGTTTCTATCTCTCCATTGCGTTCTGAAGATTGGCTCGCTTGGGTGTCGTGGACAAAGCTGTCAGACCCTGGTGAAAAAGGGATTATAGTTAAATTATCTTCGATTGGACGACAGGCGGATTGTCAAAAAGCTAGCAATTAGGTTACACGGGTGTAAATAATTAAAGTTCTGTGTTATAAGGAAATGCACTATCCTATGACATTAGTCTATAATTTTGACAAGTTGAATACAAACAATGGTATCTTTTGAAAACAACAAAAAAGAATCGTTGTACTCATGTAAGCTGCAGGTAAGCTAGATTGATCTTTGTGATAGATGTTTGTAAGATTGAAAACCAGGATATCGGGAGTAATATATATTTTAAAACTACTTCTTTAATGCTAGTTGGATTTATTTACTAAGTATGAATAATCTAATTTTTAACATTCAGGTTCATAAGTAACTAGTAAATTAGGCCAATTAAAGATAAAGTAAAACTTTTTAATAGTACCACATAATTTTATGAGAACATGTGCTTGATTATATTTAAAATGGGGATTGCCTAAAATTATGCCAAAAAGTAAATTTGATGGCTCAAACTAAGATAGCATTGGAATTGAAATTTGCATCAATATTTGGTCCGTGGTATACAGAGTCTGTTCAAACTATTAAACAGAAAATTAAAGGCTTTCAAGCGCGTGCGTACAAAGTGGCAATTAATCAAGCGCATAGACACTCTCTTCCTGATAACGCAATTTTTAAATAAAAGTTGATTGAATGAAATTAACTACATCATATCAGATTATATTTCAAGAAAAATGTACTTCATACGAAATGAACAACAAAACAACTCATTGAAGCAATGTGTAATTCATAAAACCGTGTGCTCATAGGATTCAGTGATATCATGTAATTTTGTAATAATCCATTTCAATAGGAAAATGAAAAGAGGAAGAATAAAAACTTTGCTAAAATGATAAACAATTGAAATCAGTAAACATTTTTCGAGTTGTTTTCGAATTCAATAAAAACACAAAACATGATAAAACCAGAAAACCTCAATGTCCAAAATTATGACTCTGCTACTATCATTACTACTGTTACTATTACTGCTGATGCTGCAACTACGTCTACTACTACTACTACTACTACTACTACTACTACTACTACTACTACTACTACTACTACTACTACTACTACAGCTACTACTATTACAACTACTACTACTACTATTACAACTACTACTACTACTACAACTACTACTACTGCTACTGCTACTAATACGTTTCCTATATCTTAAGGTCAAGATAATAGTGTCAATTTATCTCACACATTTGTCGTTAATTTGTTTCTGATTAAATTCATTGCCATTGTGACAATATAAACTGGTATAAATTCTTGATGAGCACGGATTATAATTTTGTACAAAATGAAAACCCAAACATAATCGATTGTATATATATATATATATATATATATATATATATATATATATATATATATATATATATATATATATATATATATATATATATATATATATATACACACTAGTCGTTTTGTTATAATCCGTGGCCAATCAACCACGTCTAAAATAATATATTCCGTGTGAATATATTTTGGTTAGTTAGATATCGACTTACCTGTAGATATGCTGATGGTAAACTGGTAAAACAGGAAAAGAGGTACAGCGATATGTGTCAGCATTTTCATTTTCAGTAAACTTCACCTGAAACGTAGAGCAAATGTTTTAAAATTGTTGCTTGAAATTAAGAAAGATTATCACAACGTTGAAAGCCCATAAACACCCTATGAATATTATGTGCGATACCAAACGATCATTTGAAACACATGACTAAATATTAATTATGGCATATCTCTTTTGACAGTGTATAAAACTATAAAATCGAGATTCTTTGTGGCGGAAAATTACATTATCTCAGTTTTAAACACGTCAAAAAATTGACACATTGTTCAATACGCGGTAATAATTCACCACACTTTTGAAACACTATATGCACTTTCTACAGATGAGGACAAAGTAGAACACAATTATTTACAGAGATGAACTTTTGCTCAATACAGTTCACTTAGTGTGATCTGGAAAATATACTCCAGAGAAACAGTCATCTTATATCAATATAAGATGAATTTGTTTTGAAAAGTTTCAAAATTTGAATACCTTATGGTTTGTTATAATAACGCGAACTGCATAATAAATACAGAAGTTTTAATCAGAGAGAATTTAGTTTTCGTTAGTAGGTCACCATACTTTACACAACAAAGGATAATGGCGTACACAATTCATACTGTGTTAAAACAATTTTGTCACCTAAACATGGCTGATGTAGGTAGTCTTTTTAAATGCATTTTTCGTGTACACCTGACAAAGGTTTATAAATCTCGAAGTGTATCAATAAAGATCTATAAAATACTATGAGATAGGTTTTTCAAAGTGGAATTATCTGATTTACTGCATACTTTCAGCATGGATAAACAATCATTTTGCAAGGCAGTAAAATATCCCATTACAAAATTAAGCCATGATTTAGTATTGAGAGTCACAGAGATGCATTACATGACGACTTGAGAGAAAGCCAAACAGGAAGGATAAAAGTAATATATCATTCATAATTCTTAATTCAATTCATCAGACTCCGAATTTTTTTGTTTTACTACTCTTCGTGCCTTGATATGGATAAAAATAAACAAAAATAAATGTTGTTTCTATAAATAGCTGAAGATGCTCTGAATAACTAACCATTTTGGTATGGAAAATATGGTATATGCCATCCGCTTGCTATTATTGCACGTGCTATATATGATAATGGAAATGATAATGATATTTTTCTCAGAGGCTTAATATATACTAATGCATGTGTAAACATCGTTTTAAGAAGTGTGTGTGTGTGTGTGTGTGTTTGTGTGTGTGTTTAGATTTTTCAAACATTTTCAGTCATATCGCTACAATGTATATACTGTTTGGCAGTTTATAGTGATGCTCGCACTGGGGCATCGCTGTAGCAGGATGTCCGACCCTTTATTCTGACACTAGACCGACCAGTTCTAACACTAACCATATAATGATGAGTGCAATTTTTATGTCTTTGGTATTGCTCTGCCGGGGATCAAACCCGCGACCTCTAACCACTAAACCACCAGAAAAAGTACTTATAAGTGCAATTAAATGTCAACTTCTAGTAATAAGAAAACAGTATGGATAATTTCTAAATAAGTTTCTTAAGTATCTAATTAGTGCAGATATATATATATATATATATATATATATATATATATATATATATATATATATATATATATATATATATATATATATATACACACACACTGGAATTTAATGACATAGTTTCATAATTTTATATTAATCAATTTTCATCTTTAAAGCAATTGTTGATAGCTTTTGTTTCCTTTCTGTTTGATATTGACCTTACAGCATTTGATAGCCACGCAGTATTTTGAAGTATGTACTCTATAAGTCTGTACATGATGATGGAAATAAACTACTGAACTTAATTGTGTGAGTGTACACACACACACACATACACACACACACAAACACACAAATACTTTTTCAGAGGTGATCCATTCGCGAAAAGTCATTCTAATCCCTCCACAGAGATAAATTTCCTTTCTACATGCTCTATACGTAATGGTCAACTGCCGTTCGTGTTCAGTGGACAGACGTTTCCTAAAGCAAACACTCAACGTATGCAATGCTTTTGTTGAATATTGTGCATCAAACAGCCTTCGTAATAATAATAATAATAATAATAATAATAATAATAATAATAATAATAATAATAATAATAATAATAATAACAACAACAACAACAACAAATTTATTGAATAGTATTTGACACAAATGAATTTAAACGTTGAACAAAGGTCACCTGTGTAGAAAGCTACATTTGAACTTTTTCTTAGTGGCCGTTGTTGACAGGTTTAAATGTATTTCACTTAATCATTTAAACTTTAATTGAATTTATATTTTGATGAACAAGACAAAATTCCTAAAAGTAAGGACTATCACATACCCATGTTTGAGTTTCATATTTGTAGCATTATATTGACATCTTCTCTACGTCACAATATGTTGAGATAGGACTCTTTCAAATCACCATTCAAAACAATTGTGAATTAAGCTTTGCAATTAATGTATTTCAATGTTCGTGTCATGGAATCGACCATTGCTGTCATGATCGTGAATGCTGATGTCAGCGACGGGATATTTTAATCATTTTGATATATTGGATGGATAATAAAATAAAAATAGGTGAATATGTTTTTGAAACTAAGTTAAAATTTTGAGTTTATAAGTTTGTTTGGTATGTCTAAACCTTGTTTCACAATAAAAAAATAACGGATTTAAGGTTTTATGCATGCAAATGGTTTTGCAAAATACATTAATATACTTAACCAGCGATGTTTGGGAGTAGTTGGATGATTAATAAATACATATAACATAATCTAAACATCTTCCGAAATAAAACGTGACCTGGCCTGTATGCGATATTTGCCTATTTTCCACATGTATAGACTTTGCCCTAAAACATAGCAAATATAGTTATTGATTGCTGCACTCAGCATAGATCCGGCCACATCTCAAGATGATAGGACTCAAAAAGAGCATATTCCTAACCAGATCTAAATTAAAGGCAATCACCCCCACCCAACAAATGTGCACTATTCTAGTGAGCCCTGCGGTTATTATGTACTTCTGAGAATGTGACCTGTCTAGGGAGAAGTTCTTTGCATTTTCAACATGTACAATGGGAACAATGTTGCAATACATTGACCGCTCCGGTGGCCTAGTGGTTAGAACTTCCGCCCCGGATGCGTTTCGAACTCTGGACAAGTCATACCAAAGACTTTAAAAATGGTACTAACTGCTGCCTCGCTTGGCGCTCAGCATTAAGAGGTTAGTGTTAGGACTGGTTGGCCTGGTGTCAGTATAATGTGACTGGGTGGGACATCATGTCTGCGGCATGATGCTCTAGAGCTAGACATCACTATAAACTGTCAAACTGCAGACATCGTAGCGATAAGACTGAAAACATTGTTAACGCTACGTTAAAAATCTAAATCACACACACCAACACCCCCCACACAAACACAAACACACACACCCTATTTTACGTTCATGTACTTTCACTGAAATGTCTTTGGATATTGTTCTTGTGGAAATTTGAAACGACTTAAGCACACAGCTAGCGGAAATGTCTGCCAACATGTGCTCAAAACTCGGACTTAATCTAAGATGCACTGTCTTTAGCAATTATTAAAATATGGAAAACTAATATTGCTAGATAGACAGTACCGGCTTCTGAAAGTGCAATTAATGATTTGCAAAATATATGACATTAAAAGGTATTAGAATTTGTCTCTGAAGTCAAATTAGTGAAGATTACCATAAAGAGCTAATAATTTCTATTTTATTGGTACCCATCTGAAGTCAAGCTGCCTACACCATAGCCCTAATTACACCCAGCATTCAAACACAGAAAAGGTAATTAAGTTATTTTAACAATGCCTAATATTTGCAATGTCGTTTTGAAATTGCAATGGGAAATTGCAATTTCAAAAAGAAAATTCTTGGAAATGCTCTTTCTTAAACCATCTAAACCTATGAGAACTACGAAACTGTAGAGTGCTGCCTTAAGGGGATTGCTTTTCTTCTATGAAAAGGTGTCGTCTATGGTCTCTTCCAATGGTAGAAAAATGTGAATTTTAAAACCATTTGCGTCATTTTATATGTTCCATTATGGCAATGTTGTCTTTTTATTCAATATTGGGCGACATGCCAAATTATTTTGGACTGTTAACAGCATAGCCATCTATTGAGTTACACTTAGTCTATGAGTTTGATAGACTTCCCATTTCTCATTTTAAATAATTAAACAAATTGATACTGAACAGGTATCCCACTTTTGGAGCTTCTTGTGTCTCTACTAACTCGTTGCTATGAAAACTGATATCGATCTAGACTTTTCTCTTTTTCAGTTACTTCTTATAATAAAAGAGACAGAGGTAGAACTTAATTACACCCTCTACTTGCTGCTAATCTAAATAGACTGCCAATAAAAATCCAGCCCATTTCGATTACAGCTAAGTGCCTTGTTGAAGCGGAACTTCTTGAAATGTTAAGTTCAAGGGCTTCCTTTTTAGCTCTAGAGCTCCAATATCTTTAATTGATTTCGTGTTTGTTACCAAACCCATACATTTGTTTGAGTATTTCCTTTTATTTGAGAAATTGGTGCAACACTGGAAACGTGCTCACGTTTGGTGTAGTTAGGATATTTTATTTCCTGTCCACTTATTTTGTTCCTATCGATGTAATAGCGATAAAAATTATTGTTTATAGATTTCAGTTTTGTTACGCCAGTAATCACATGGCGTAAAGTATAAACAATATGGCTACATATTATTATGACATTACGTTTTGTTACTTGATATATATCTTTTAATTAGAAATATTCGTTGTAATAAGTCCAAATTTTGATAACATAGACGGTAGTAACCAAGGCCACAATGTTGTCTGAATTGTTGGGTTGGTTGGCAAGCTTTAAGAGTAGTCGTAGTTAATATATCCATTACAAACAGAGTTCTAAGAAGGGGAGCACAATACTTGTAATTAACAGGATAACATAACCTGTGCAAATGAAATCTCTTTGTTTTGTGAGAGATCTTTACAATTGTTGTCGATATTAAAGATAATCTAGACAATTTTGTTCAGACAAAAGTGTGCAAGAGAACGATAACGACAAAAAGTGGCAGCAGTTAAAGGAATTAATAAAATCAGCCACACGGATTACAGGATAAAAGGACACAAAGGGAAAGGTTTGAAAATTGTGACAAAGAACGACATTTGATAGAGCGTGTGTGATTTAAAT
The DNA here is from genome assembly GCA_016746295.1 of Potamilus streckersoni. Lineage (NCBI taxonomy): Eukaryota > Metazoa > Mollusca > Bivalvia > Unionida > Unionidae > Potamilus > Potamilus streckersoni. The sequence goes on from JAEAOA010001895.1 coordinate 383,710, forward strand.
TTTTAATGTAGCTTTAACAATTTTTCAGTCATATCGCTAGCACTGGTGCATCATGCCGCAGATATGTCACATGATGTCCCACCCAGTCACATTATCCTGATACCAGGCCGACTAGTCCTAACACTAACCTCTTAATGCTGAGCGCCAAGCGAGGCAGCTGTTAGAACCATTTTGGCATGATTCGTCCAGGGTTCGAACCCACGACCTCCTGATTCTGAGGCGGACTCTCTAACCACTAGGGCACTGAAGAGGCCTATTTGATAAAGCAGATATAAACCACTGCACTCGAAGGAAATGCAGCATGTAGATGTCAACATTGTAATGTATTCAGCATGAATTGTCTTTCTTTCTAGTGACTTTCTTTAGGTGTTCAGGATATTTAGATCGCCAAGAAGCTGCTCCACACATAATCAACCAAGACCGATTCCCTAAATTTAAGGAAAGAAACATAACCGATAATATCAGATTTGCAGACGTCTGTTCGTACATACTCAAACTATCTGATTACTGAGTAACTCGACTTAAGTAGTGTTTAAAATAACTTGATACAATATTTACTCGACTCAATGTTTAAAATTATTACATATATTAATTAAATTGCTTGTGTGTTAGCTTTAAAATTCTTTTTTATTTATTTGTATTTATTTTTGTTTCATATTTTATCTTAATGGTTGTTTTTACGGAATTCGATATTTTTCCAGTAAATTTTGTTTGTATAGTACGTAAAATGTATTACATTAACATTACTTTTAGCTGACATTAGCTCAATCATTTGGTAAACACTGAGTTAAAATGATTGGTCAGTATCAGGGTCAAACCTCAATTGGGGCATTACCATGTGTTATCAACGTTTGTTTTTTTATTGGTTTTTAAATTATACTATCTTGGCGTACGTGTTAACTGTCTTGTACTAAGTGATCATGTGACTCATCACAAGTGTCGAAATAACGTTTTATTGAGGTTTATTAATCAGTATCACTGTTTTCTAGTTGAGTCGTACATAATATTGACAGTTCAGAGGTATTTGTTAGTTGAGTTTGTTTTTAATTTTTTCTATTCTTTGGATTTAATAATTCTCTGGGAAGTGTTAACAAGAGCTGCTCTTCATCAAATTTTTGGACAAAGATATTTAGTAGAAATTATTCAGAGTTCTAACGTCAGAATATTTTTTCGTGATTCTTAAAAGTCAAAGTGGGACTTTTGTCAATACTTTCGTGATTCTTAAAAGTCAAAGTGGAACTTTTGTCAATACTTTCGTGATTCTTAAAAGTCAAATTGGGACTTTTGTCAATACTTTCGTGATAAATAAATTCATCGTGGAACTTTTGACGCATCAATACTGCATTAATATGATGCCATCGGCCGCCATCTTTGAACTTCGCCAGGATCCTAACCTGGATTCCCAACCGTTTATAGTTGACATCAACATTGACAACAAGCATGCTAAAACTGTACCATGTATCAGGTGCGCATTTGCAACAGTGTTTCGTGTAGGTCTCAGGAAAAGTAGCTTTTATACAGGGTAGAATGCTGACGAACATTTAAAGATAATGTGATATCGGTTTTCTCATTTCGGTTGTCTTTCATTTTTTAATTTCAATTTAGATTAAAACATTTCATGAATAAATTTAGTAGATTCATAGGTGGAAAGAAACATTTTGTGCTGAACGTGGAAACAGTTCTATACATCTTTCTATCTAGTGTGTCCTGCAACGTTGTTTATATAATTTCAAAAGTAAAAGCTGAAATCCATTTTCCTGACAGTAATACATAAAACTTTGTGGATATGCTATATATACTAAGCTTGCTATAGACATAACTGCAGAAATTTTCAAAGAAAGATGCAAACTTAAACGCGCAAATAGCACAATAATTTTTCATCTAATCAACTATAGACTGCTTATTCAAGAGACTATAAGTTCACATTTGCATGTTGCTGTTTATTTCTTTATTTCTTGATTCACACCCGTATAACTTCTCAGAACAACTTTACAAGTCTCAAAATGGTATTTCATACCACATACTACTAAACAGGACCTACACACCCAATACACATAATTGCGGACCAGAAATGACCAAGAATATTGTTAAAACAGGGGTCTCAAACACGTGGCATGCCAAGCCGTGTCTTGTGGCTAGCAAAATGATTGGCGCCATAAGGTGTCATAACAGATAATAATGGTGGTTCGGCCCTTGGATCATCGAAAATACTCTCAGAGTGATTTGAGTTTAAGACCCCTACTTTAGAATATGCTGAGGGTCCATTTTACGAAACTAGTCCATGTTACCACACAGTCTCGTGGAGAAGGTACAATAGACATCAGTAACTGTTTAGAACTGCTGCGCCAGGTCCGTTCAATTGCAGAGTGCTGCATGCCAAGTCATACTAGTCCTTTCCGTTTAATAATCGTGTTCAGGACACACAATACAAAACTACAAGGGCGCCACGAGTGGTCTAAAGTGCTCACCGTTCTGGATCACTGTCATCTCACCTCTGTCTGGGTTCGATTATCTGGTTCTAATAACATGGGTACGTGAGAAAGCTTGCCAGAAGCTTATCGTGGGTAGGTAGTTCTTCTTAGTGTTTTCCCTCGTTTTTATTTCACCAGTTATTGAAGCTGCCATGTATAACCTATCTAGTGATGAAAATGGCGTTACACCCTACGACAACAAGAATAAAGTTACAACAGGTACCGAAAGCCTTTCCAATGTTTCTGGCGTGCCACTGTTAGCACGCTTGCAATAGGTTTCCTATACCTGACGTATATTTTTAGAAAGCAAACCAATTACATGGTTTGAGAAATATGTTTTTATCACCTACTTCATCAAACACATAATTAGAAAAAAAAATTAAGAAAGCTCTAAACAGATGCGCTGATGGAAATTATACTAACTTCTACTTTGTTAGAGAATCAATAATTTAAAACAATTAAAGACAAGACAAATACATGCACAAAACAAGATTGGAAGTCTTGCAATCAAAAGACAAACTGAGTTCGCTGTATGCAGACCAAATAATAGTCAATAATAAACAAGGTCATTTTCGATAGGGACTGTGGATAAGTTGTGTAAATGTTATTCATCAAAATAGGTGTTACCCTTTTTTGACAAAATGTAGTCAGTATATGAACACTTGAATTCATAGATTAAGTTTGGTAAGGTCATGAGAGACAATTATATCACCTCACTTTTATATTTTGATTTTAAAGATCTATGTTAAAATTTCCATTTATTATACATTCTATATTAAGTTTTGCTTGCATGTTCAATATCATTATAACAAACGTCAACTCAAGTAGAAAGCGAGTTGACAGATCGCTAAACTGTACAAAAAGAGAGAGTTTTCATATGACTTTACTTTAGAAAAAGGAATAAAAACCCCACAGCACCAACGTTATTGATTCCAAACAGGAAAACAAAATCATATATATGGTTGTGTTCTTTCGAGCAGTTAGGTATGTATGTACATACATACTCTATACTCTCAGCATGACATTGTGTTCAGTACCTCAGTTAAAAAAAGAGCGGCAAGATGAGTAAAATAAGACTTATTATTATTATTATTATTATTATTATTATTATTATTATTATTATTATCATTATTATTATTATTAATTTTGATCATCATCATCATCATCATTATTATTATTATTATTATTATTATTATTATTATTATTATTATTATTATTATTATTATTATTATTATTTTTATTATTATTATTATTATTATTATTATTATTATTATTAGCAGTAGTAGTAGTAGTTATAGTAGTAGTAGTAGTAGTAGTAGTTATAGTAGTAGTAGTAGTAGTAAGATTAGTCCTATGCTACCTGAGTCTCACGCAATGACACAAATCAATAAGCCGCACAGTAGAATTATGTTTCTGCTTGTATCCGAACTTTGTTCAGTTTTACATAGCTGCGATATTAACCTTTTAGACGCATTGTTAATTATATTATTCTATATTCTTTTCCCCATATTCTCTGTAATGGACAGTTGATGAGTCTCAAAAATGGACTGAGCAAAGTATATAAGTAATATTTCATGTATCATGTCACACACACACACTCTCATACACACACACAACACACACTCATAATCATACATATATACATGCATGCATACATACATACATACATACATACATACATACATACATACATACATACATACATACATACATACATACATACATACATACATACATACATACATACATACATACATACATACATACATACATACATACATACATACATACATACATACATACATACATATTTCTTTCGTGTGCCATTTTTTTTTCGTTCCAGTATGAAATATAACGTTGTCTTTAAATACAAGAGGTGAAGATGCGTAGTCTCTAATTGCGGCATTATAAGTTATCCATCATCATATTAGCTCTAACGCAGTTCCATCTAAACCATGCGGTTCTAATGTGTTTTGCATTAGTTTGAAAATTTATTACTTAATGGATATGTTTGTAATGGATTAATTAGGAAAGTGGACTAGTGATCATTTCTGATTTTCAAATAGTAAAAGTCAACTGCCTGATACATTAACTGAATCATTCAATATGAGGATAGATACAAAGAAGAAAAGGAGCTGGAAAAAGAATGAACATAAGGATGTGTGAAAAAATATGAGTGTCAGAATACAGGAAAGCGTGTTTAATCAATTTTAAAATCGGTGTTATTGAACTCATATGCATGACACTTTATTGCACAAAAGCTAAATCTAGAAGAAAGCATACAATATGGTAATTCGAGGAATTAACGTCATGTTAAATCATCGTGCAGAAAAGGATAGAGAGCAGTCACTGACTAGAATTATAACCCCAACAACAGCATCAAAGAAATTGACAAATGACTTCGTTAGAGATGGTTTTATGTAAACCTGTCACGAAAAGACCCGTTTAATGAAAACACAAAGTAAGCAAACTTCCTAATATTTTAAAATATGTATAAATCTTGAGATACACACATATATATCGAAACAAACTGATACTTCGCGCAATAAATAAATTTAAGATCCAAATTTAACAATGGTATTAAGATCGGGGTCAGAGAACATCATTAATTTGCAGCTCGAAAAATAGGTGTAGATAGCTAGTTGTATTCTTATATGGCAATATCTAATACCAAGTGTTTAGAGCCCAAATTGTGGCTATTCATCATCAATAATCTACATTTCCTATAGACTGACTCATATTTCGAGCGATCTTTCCGCACAAAGTTGAATTGATTTGGTTAAAGCCATAGCAGTTTTTCTCCCTTCCATTAACGAAAGCGGAATTAGACATTCTTATGGACTAACGGTCAATTGCATGCGATGTATAGGTTGAATGATATGTCTATCAGTTGATAAAACTTGGCCTTCATTGATCACTGTATTTGTATATGTATTATTCAGTATCAGTCTGTTTAGAGAGGCGTTCTTTATCATTCTATGCTTGATTGCCGCAAATAGTGTTATGGCGCATCCGGTTAGAGTGCTGAAGGAAACGGAGAACTTATAGAATTAGACAGAAGATGGTCACAACAACCGAATATTTAGCTGTGAAAAATTACCAGCTTCTTCTCCTTGTAAGTACTGTATTGTCATCTGTGATTGTACATAAGGTGGCTGTGATGTAAGAGAAAATGAAGCGAACTGCATCTAATGTCACTACAATGGAGTGTAGCATATAACAAGACAGGATCTTAAGACCATTTTACATCCGTATATGTTATCAGAATACATGTAAAAAGACATTCATTAGATACACGTCGCAACAAAATCCGTCGAATGTGCAATTAGACATATTGTTGCGCCAAAGACACACACATTCATATATTTTCTTTACAGTAAATCAAAGTAATACATTAATAATCCATGGACTATATGATCTATTTTGACGTTATGGTTGCATCTTTGAACGTTTAACAAAAATATATTCTATCCAATTAGAATTATAAAGCAAACAGCTGACATGAAAATAAATAAAATAGAAATAACTGCGCATTGTACAAACTAGATTATACAATAGTGGTTTTTATTGATAATCCTTAGGCATGACACAAATGAATGTTACTAGATACGGAGAAGAAAAAAAAAACTTGAATAGGCGAATTTTGGTAGTCAGACTTTCACTTTCCCAACGATTTCAGGGCATCTGACAAGTTCATTACGATGGGTTCGCTGTAGATTCTTTAATAGTTGGTATGTGAAAATATGTCAGAAAGATGTAAGAAAACATGGTTTACCCAAGGATTTGGCTAAAGTATTATAGTAATTATGCTAACGAAATCATGTTAATACTTTTATGTATATTTAATTTAAAAGTGTTTATTAGTTTTAATGTTTTAAAATTTCATTACATGTTACTGTAATGTAAGATTTATGCTGGACTTTACCTTGTCGAAAATTAAATTCATTTCTGCTTGACCTGATTTAATTTTTTAAATTACATTTTTATTCATTTATGGAAACAGCTAATAATAACTTCCTCATTCTCTATGTGCATAAGCTTAACATCAGGAGTATTAATCAGGTAAACAACAAGGAGTAAATTGTTGTTTTTTTTTTGGTGGGGTTTTCGGAGTTTCCTAAATGAATATGACAGGTTATTGTGTTGTAAATCATCAAGGTTCATTAGAGCATTCTTGAAGATTTTTTTCCATTTAGTAATGATATTTTTTTAGAAAACGCTAATTGTGACCTGTGAACTTTATTTTCTTCAACTTATTGAATTGAAATGATTGTTTTCTCTGTAAAGACATTCACTGAAATTGAAAATATATTCAAACCTGAAATTATATTACTGTGATTCAACAAAAGACTGTTGACACATTATAACTCCTTAAGCTATAACAGACACGTCATCACCTACAGTTATGGATCTCTTTTGGACTTGTATTGAGCTTTATTTGGGACTTTAAATTATTAGGACTTGTGTCTAATCTAATTCTTGGATTATTTTGGGATTTAATTCGTAATACCGTAAGTTTTTTGTCTCATTTTCACTTTGTATTATAGGAAATAAATTATTTGTTAAATTTTACAAAGGTTGTCTTTCACTCTTATCTGTTACTTATTTTATGAGCATAAACTCGCAACAATACAGCACTGACCTCATGGATCAGACAAACATAAATAATACTATCCCTTGTCGTGTCTGTGACCAACATAAGATGCAAAAAAACAAAGAATCCCAAACGTTATAACATATTAGTGCAAATGACATTTGCTTGGTGGAAAATTCCAATACAACTAGTCAGGGTCAGTGTTGTACATTGGGAATACGCAACACGCCATACATTGTATCATTCAGTAGTGTGTTTCTCAGGGTACCAGATTATACATGATAAAACTCTAGCATATCCTATCATCAATTTTCAAACAGTTTTGTGGATTGATGTATTATTGAGAAATTCATTATTGGAATATCAATGATAGCGATAATTCAGACTGATAAAACAATCCTGTTGTTACCTCCATTATAATATCCTTCAGTTTGAAAACAGAAACTGATAAAGCATGGTGTACAAGTACAATTTATACCAAAGGAGAATTGCTATAGGAAATTTGTATACGGTAAATTGGTGGTACAAGAAAAAGAACTAGAATACTCTTTTTATTGGTGGTCTATTTGAGTTTTCAAAATTACAATTCATGCATAAAATTAGATAGGAACTGACCGCCATAATTAATCTTCTGTCTTTATGATTATTAAGACTACGAATAGTCCTAAAACAATGAATTTAATAGTACGCCGAAAGTTATGAAAGAGTAAAGTTATCAAATATTATGAAATAGAATCACTGGAATCGCATTTCATTTTCATACTGACTTTCAGTTTACATTGTGCAGTAAATGTACAGTATGTTGTGCTTTTGCTTGTGGGATCTGAATAAATCAATTTAAATTGTTGTTGTATGCTACCATACTGGTTCTGCTGGTGTTTTGGGAATTAAGTTTGGACAATTAAAGCAAGCACGATAGCAGCAACAGAAACAACAACAATATAGACGAAGATAAAACAGTACCATTATCGAGTATAAAAACAATGAAAGGAAAAGCACACAATAAGTTCCAACAACAACAACAACAACAACAACAACAACAATACTACTACTACTACTACTACTACTAATAATAATAATAATAATTATTATTATTATTATTCACAGATTATGATGGTAGTTTGGTTGGTCTTTAATAGTGAGATATCCTCGTGATTAAAGATTCATTGATTAGAAGTTAAATGTCTGTAACAAATACGTCACCGAACCAATTACCGCACGATGTTTATAGGTTGAATTAAAGATTGAGGAGTTAGCACACATCACTATGTCATCTGAAATTAAATATAGAGCATTTGCAGCATGATGTTACTATATCTTGCATTAAAGATAGAGCAGTTACTGCGCAATGTTATTATATTTTGGATTAAATATAGAGAAGACATTCTTCATAACATGAAGTTCATATCACCAGCAATTTAAAAAAAAAATACACGCACAATTAATCTTTATCCTCGGTTTATATCAGCCTCACTAAAAAATAACATTCATCTTTTGTGCCCTTGATTGCTAATTATGTCACAATAAAATACATCTTTTGTAAGTCTCACTTAGTCGAATGATTGCTCAAAAGCTACATTAGTAAGCCGTGTCGTTATTATTTTACTTTAGTCTGGCCTTTATTCATATTCACAAGTCATAATTACAATTTATTAACATAATTTTGTTTTAAAACATATTTCTCTCCTATAATTATTTACACCCGTCCTTCCTTGCATAACGTGCAAACGAAGCAGCAATCTTTAGCAAGTTTTATCTCGGCGATGGAAGGTTATATCGAATGCTGTACTGTAAGGGAGTCGAAGAAAAAACCTGCCATATGCTGGAATAAAAGCAACACAGTTCAGCCAGTATATGGCTCGCTTTCACATAAAACAATCGGCGTGTGATATTTATTACCAACCGTCATCAAAATCATTTGCATCTTCTTATTCCTCCTTTTACAACAGCAACTATAACTATTTTCTTTTTCTTCATCTTCTTCTTCAATGGAGCCTACTCGATTGCTCCCAATCTCCAACAAAATTAACACAGGTTTCTCAGATACCTGTCAAAATTATAATATAGTTGTTCAGATATGAAGAAAATGTCATATCTAGTGACGGAGGGGGTCGATTCTATTTAGGTTTATTAGTGTTAGCGTTCAGTTCACGAGTAAAGTTGCATAATTCATTAAAGGAGCACAGCTCCTCAAACATTAAAAGGTTTTCAACAGTTTTGTTATGTTGACGCTCATGTTGGAATTGAAACATAAATAATTGATAGATGAAGGTAGAATCAACAAACTATGTAACTCTAAAAACCAAAATATTATGAAAATAATTAATATAGCAAATTTTGCACTCTTTGATATTGTAGGGTCTTAACAGTCGGAGTCCGAATAATATATCCATAATCCATTGCAAAATTATATTTGTCTTTGTTTTAGCCATAATGTCCGTATTTCGTACTTTATATTTAATTAAAACAGATTTACGACAACACATTCAAACCATTCCTCTATGTTTGCTTTAGTTTCGTACATTTGATAAAATTTAATAGTAGAAAGTTCTTTGCGAAGTGAAATATCACAGCTGTAACTTCATTTTACTTCTTGTTCATTGAACCTATTAACAAATGGTTGCTTGAGTTAAAGTCTTATAATGAATTACACACGATACATCGCTGTGTGACTACAATAAAATACACACATATACAGACTGCCATCAATGATGGCGTGCACAGACAACCTTTCAGTTGCAATTAATCTTTAAATAACATTCCCTCGTGCCTTTGAACGGTAATGATCTACCATGAAAATATCCTCTATGCCACTTCATGCAGTATTTCTTCAGCTATAAACGAAGAGTTGTCAAACACTACAACATTGTGATGTTATAAACTTCTTATCCTCTCTAGGGACCAAACGCATATTTAAAGTGATGCAATAAGTTATTTGGGATTGGATCATTACTACAGAATCAAGAATTGTTTTCATTATTTTTCTAAACATGCTTCTGCACAAGTATTCCGACCACAACAAGAACAGACCAGCCAAATAAAGAGGTTAAGTTGTCATATATATATATATATATATATATATATATATATATATATATATATATATATAAAGTTGTCATAAATATGTAGAAACAAATGACTCTAATATCATCAGATAATAAATAAACTATCAAACACATGAAGGCACAAGACAAGGGAAATTTAAACCGTACAGCAAAAACTACAATAGTCACTGAAAGATCAGGGACATATTTTTCAGAGATCTTAGAAAATGAAATGATCATTTATTGTTCAAGAAACAATCATTACGTTTCTTCCTTAAAAATTCAGATGAACTGTCGACAAATACCGAGCTAAACATGTCACAATAAGTTTACGAGTAGCGCAACGTTTAATGGACCGGTATATCTATTTTAATCTTTAACTGGGCAATTTATATATATATATATATATATATATATATATATATATATATATATATATATATATATATATATATATATATATATATATATATAAAGAAAACAAATCATATGGTGAATAACAACCCTTTCAAGCGTACTGGATCCACCAAGGGATCACGTGTGTCAGGGATTAATTAAAATAGATGCAATAAACTGACGACGAACAGTACGAAACTAGTAACTAACTAGCCTAAGCGCTTTCGACTCTTAATGAGTCTTTTTCAAAGGCAAATACAAAACATATATACGATAAACAAATAAACACAAAAACGTTGTGTTTGTAAACCTCTACATGGCTGTCTTCACATGTGCTAAAGCTATAAATATAACCAGCTTGTATAGACTAGATGCGGAAACTGAAAACGTTGTATAATTCCCTAAAAGTCTACAAGCCAAAGCGACATCTATTTTTACTTTTTGTACATATGTAACGCAGATTATATCCCGGATATTTGATATTATACCGGTTATTCTTATAGTAAAAATTGAAGGATAATAAGAAGATTTAGAAAATGTTAAATTTTACTAGTGCATAGTTTTCATTTTCTAGTCTTCTTGGTTTGGACCGCTTGGTTTCAATGTTCTAAGGCGGCGTATGATTACTTTTCCTTCCTGGTTTCGGAACTCCAGCTGTGGTTGTTAGCAATAGCGATAAGTATTATATCACTGAAAATGTGGTCAACGGAGTAGAAGTGTTCTGCGACCGGGCTTTTGTACAACTTTTTTGTCATCCAATCAGATCTATGAAGGTTTATCCTTTTGTGTAGCTTTTCAGTTTCACCGACGTACTGAAGGCCACAGATCTTACATGTGATGAGATAAATCACATTCTCGGTTTTGCACGTTTTGTTTGGACCATGTATGTTTAGTTTTTCTTTAGTCACTGTGCTATTGAATGTCTAGGTCTCTATCATATGTTGACAGGTTTTGCATCTTTTATCGCCACAGGGTCCAGATTGACTAGGTTGGTTTTGACTAGCGATTGGTGTTAGCTTTGCCCTGACTAGGATGTCCTTTAGGTTTTTTGGTCTCCGGTAAGCTACTACAGGTTTGTTCGGAAGTATTAGGTTTAGTATGTCTGACGATTGCACGGTTGGCCAGTGGTTTGCGATGATTTTACCTACTTTGGGATTGTCTGGGTGATAGGTCAGAATAAATGGTATCCTATCAACCTTTTCTTTCTGTCCATATCTGAGTAGGTCATCACGGTTTGTTTGTTTGGCCCTTTGGATTGCCTCCGCAATCAGGTCTTTGTCGTAGCCTCGGTAAATTAAATGTTTAGCCAGCTCTTTAGACCTTTCTAGGAATCTTTCATCGTCGGAGCAAATTCTGCGTATCCTCAGTGCCTGGCTATATGGAATGTTCTTAATGCAGTGTTTTGGATGACAGCTGGTTGGGAGGAGATACTGGTTTTTGTCGGTTGGTTTCGAGTAGATGTCTGTGTGTAATTTGTTTTCCACCAGTCTGGTTGTTGTGTCCAGGAAAACATGGTTTGAGTTGGACATTTCTACCGTGAATTTTATTGAAGGATGGAAGTTGTTTGCCTTTGATATGAAGTCAGCCAGACTTTCTCTTCCATACTGCCACTTCATTTCTATATCATCGATAAAGCGTACCCACTGGTATGGTGTACGCTCAACCGATGCTAAGAGCTGACCCTCAAGTTTTCCCATGAAAATGTTAACATACGAAGGGGCCATTTTAGTACCCATTGCAGTTCCATTGATTTGTAGGTAGTTTTCTTCATTAAATTCAAAGTTGTTGAGTTTTAGGACAAGCTCCAGGAGCTGGACTAAGAAGTGTGTGGGTGGATTGTTTACAGTGCTTGTTTCCCATGCTTCGCTACATGCCTGTAACCCTTCGTTGTGCGTTATGTTGGTGTACAAAGATGTGACGTCTAAGGAAGCAAGTAATGTATCTGGCAGTAATGGTTCACTAGCTTTGCTTTTTATGAGATAATCTGTCGTGTCTTGAAGATATGATGGTAATTTGTGGACATGGGTTCTCATAAAATGATCTAAATATTCTGATATCCTTTCTGTGGGGTGCCAGTTACCTGAGATTATAGGTCTGCCAGGGTTTCCTTGTTTGTGGATTTTGGGTAGAAGATAAAATCTACCTGCTCTTGGGTTTTCTGGGCTTAAGTAGGTTTTCGTTTGCTGGTCTATGTGTCGGCTTTTGTACGCCTCGTCAATAATATTAGTGATGATTTTTGCATATTCCAGCGTTGGATCATGGTCCAGTTTTTGGTAGAACCTAGCGTCACTTAGTTGTCTACTTGCTTCACCAATGTAGTCTTCCCCATTTCATAACGACAACAGCGGAACCCTTATCTGCAGGCTTAATTACAATGTCTGTTCTGTTTTTAAGTGAGTGCAGGGCAATCGTCAGACATACTAAACCTAATACTTCCGAACAAACCTGTAGTAGCTTACCGGAGACCAAAAAACCTAAAGGACATCCTAGTCAGGGCAAAGCTAACGCCAATCGCTAGTCAAAACCAACCTAGTCAATCTGGACCCTGTGGCGATAAAGGATGCAAAACCTGTCAACATATGATAGAGACCAAGACCTTCACTAGCACAGTGACTAAAGAAAAACTAAACATACATGGTCCAAACAAAACGTGCAAAACCGAGAATGTGATTTATCTCATCACATGTAAGATCTGTGGCCTTCAGTACGTCGATGAAACTGAAAAGCTACACAAAAGGATAAACCTTCATAGATCTGATTGGATGACAAAAAAGCTGTACAGATGTTAGGTCGCAGAACACTTCTCCTCCCCTGGCCACACTTTCAGTGATATAATACTTATCGCTATTGCTAACAACCACAGCTGGAGTTCCGAAACCAGGAAGGAAAAGGAATCATACTGGATACGCCGCCTTAGAACATTGAAACCAAGCGGTCTAAACCAAGAAGACTAGAAAATGAAAACTATGTACTAGTAAAATTTAACATTTTCTAAATCTTATTATCCTTCAATTTTTACTATAAGAAAAACCGGTATAGAATCAAATATCCGGGATATAATCTGCGTTACATATGTACAAAAAGTAAAAATAGATGTCGCTTTGGCTTGTAGACTTTTAGGGAATTATACAACGTTTTCAGTTTCCGCATCTAGTCTATACAAGCTGGCTGTATTTATAGCTTTAGCACCTGTGAAGACAGCTATGTAGAGGTTTACAAACACAACGTTTTTGTGTTATTTGTTTATTGTATATATGTTTTGTATTTGCCTTTGAAAAAGACTCATTAAGAGTCGAAAGCGCTTAGGCTAGTTAGTTACTAGTTTCGTACTGTTCGTCGTCAGTTTATTGCATATATATATATATATATATATATATATATATATATATATATATATATATATATATATATATATATATGTGTGTGTGTGTGTGTCTATATATCATTCACATGATTCCATTTGCCAACAAGATCTGACCACACTGTTGAGATCTTTGTCGCGCTTTAAGACTTGATTAGTTTCAAATATATATATATATATATATATATATATATATATATATATATATATGTGTATATATATATATATATATATATATATATATATATATATATATATATATATATATATATATATATATATATTTGAAACTAATCAAGTCTTAAAGCGCGACAAAGATCTCAACAGTGTGGTCAGATCTTGTTGGCAAATGGAATCATGTGAATGAAATTTAAAAAGCAATGAACAAGATTGTAATCGGAATTTGGAATACATGTACATAAAAATAATTATAGTATACAAAATCATGCGTGTGTCTTAAAATGCAAAGTATACTAGAGCCCAAAATAAAATATACAAGAACTGGACGGATGATTGCAGGTCTAGATTCTAGGCGACGGCGTTACACGTTTGTCGTTTATCATTTCACAATTCAATCAATTTTATATCCTTTGTTGCGTATATTTCTCATTCTTGAACACTATACATACCTTAAGGTGCCATCTTGAGGGTCAAAGTAAAATGAATTTATGAAAACCCATTCATTTTTATAGAACTTGAGCAACTGGGTGAATTAGTGAGCTTGTTTACTCGCCTTTGAGACGTGCGAGCTAATAAACCTAAATGTAAACAGCCCTCACCTCATTCAATTTTAATTGGTCTTCACAAGCTAAGTCGGAATTGAACATAATTTTGGGGATGATTCTAGCTGACTACGTTAATGCAAACAAAGAACAAGGTTAAGAATATATGTATTGCAGATATAATAATAATAATAATAATAATAATAATAATAATAATAATAATAATAATAATAATAATAATAATAATAATAATAAAATGTTAATGATGATGATGCATAAGGAAATGAATGACTGTACTGTGTACTTTTAATCCAGTTTGATATGACTGGTCTGATTCGACTCTCTACAGACCAGAATACATTTGTTCTATTTGCACATAGTAGTTATTTGATATCGACGGTACATCACGAACTCAATTGCCGCAAAGCAAGCTGCTTTTTGTGTTACTAGTAAAATGTGATTACACTGTGAATAGGTATGCAGAGTAGATAAAACAGCAATAACAATGAGAGTTACTAATCTAATTTTCGAGTGATCGTTCAATCACGTATGACTTAGGAAAGGCAAAGCGATAACTGGATTGCAGTCAATGTACTGGCGTATGAAAGGAAAAGTCCATATTTTCTAGAGGCAGATTTGAGCCTGAGATTAATATTAGCTATGCATCTGACTCTACAGTTTATCACCAGATGCTACGCAATTCGTTTTAGGAAGAGTTTCTGCCCTATCTTCACATCAATAAAAAATAACATTATGCGGTAATTGCATTCGTGACGCATTTACTACACTTCTGTTGCCAATTTTTCAATGAAGAATTGATATGGCAGATAACATCTAGGAAAAAATCTCAACGGGAAACGAATGTCTAATTTTCATGATCCCTGCCCGATTTTCTAAAGTTCCCTATAACATTATCATGGCTTTGACAATTAAATGACGAAATAATGCAGGATTCACCAGGCAATCAATATAACGTTTCAACCCTAAAATCACATCAGAGCCTGATTCTATATCTATCTTTATTATTCTATATGAAAGACAATATAATGAGGAAAATATATAAACATAGAAGTTACTTTTTATGTCTGTCCTGCGAAAGTATTGGCATATTAGACACTACAATAATATCAAATTTAACCTGGTCTATAGTGTCACTACTTTGCGTGCTGAGATAGTTGCTACCATTGACAGTACACAATTAATATCTTAAGGAAATCATGACAAACGTCTTTTACTTTAGATTAGCACTGTTTTGGCCCCTCCTTCCTTACTCCAACTAAGGCAAAATACACATTTCTTTCGAGACCATTATGTAGAAAATTCTAAAATGTATTTCTATCGCGAAACGTTGAAGAGACTTGTGCTACTATTATAGACTGGTTTTCATGTAAAATTATTATTGTTTTATTAATTTTCTCTTCATGACGAATAAGCAACCCCAAATATATTAATGCAATAAAGTTTTGAAGAATTTGTGATGAGCCGATGCCGGGCAGTATTTGTCATCATTACGCAAATTTATCAAACAGGGGAGAGAAGATATAACACAATATTGTTATTTAGTGATTAATATAATTTTCTCGTCCATGAAATGGTTATACGTCTATGGTAACTACGATGATAAGTGCGTTCATACATGCAAAATGTTACTGTCATGATAACACAAAAAAACAAGTAAGATCGTCGTTGTGCTGTAAAGAGTGAGATGATGAGTGTACTCTAAAATGTAAGATGACTGGTGCGCTATAAATGTAAGATGATTAGTGTGTTATCAAACGTAAGATGACAAGTGTGCTCTAAAAATTAAGATGACGTATGCTGTAATTGTATGCTGACTAGTACATTAGCAATCTTACATTTACAGCACACTAAATCTTATAAGTTTGTAGCTTTACAACAAATTTATACCAGTAAATTTATGATTCTTATTTAGTTGTCGACCGTACTTAATTTTGTAGCCATCATCTTGAATACAATAACAGTGTCAGCCTTTCATTGTTAGCTGCTGTCATCTTTTTAGGTGTTAAATAGATATTGCATTTCATAATTGACGTCACTGTGACTAATCAATATTATATGACTGAGATCACTGTGACTAATCAGTATTCTCTGACGTCATATCACTGACTATTCAGAATTCTCTGACCAATCAGATCACTTTTATTATTCTGTAGTCACATCACTTTGACAATTCAGAATGATATGACGTCATATCATGGACTAATTATTACTAAGTAAAGTCGCATCATTGTTACTAATCAGTATTCTCTGACGTCAGATCAGTTTATTAATCTATATTCTATCCAGTCATATCACTTTGACTAATCAGAATTCACTGATGTCACGTCACAGACTAATCACTACGTAAAGTCACCTTTCTTTAAATAATCAGTATTATCTGACGTCAGGTCACTTTGCCAACTCAGAATTCTATGACGTGACAGTACATAGAATAATCAATGCTCTCATAAGTATTTTTGCTATAAATATTTCTTTGAATTTTTTTAGATGAAGTTTAAATTGTTTTGATCAAAAAGTGATTCTCATCTTTCGGGATGCTTTTTTATTTCTGCGTTTATTTTTAAATGTTTGTGTTGCATGTGTCAGCGTTATTAAGTGTGACAGTTATATTTCCTCAAAAATGTATTTTCATGTAAACAATTGAAATTTATCATGATTATCTTGTATAGCTCTATCTTTAACCAAATTTACAGCAATGCTTGTGTATACACTATTGCTTAAATAGACAAAACGATTAAAAATCATGTCTTCCGTGATATTTTTGTGATCAACGTAGTGTAGGTAAGCTTAAAATATTATTGACATCACACATAACGTTTGGCTTGTCAATTAAGTGTAAAGGTGTCACAATATGTATTAAAGATGAACTATCTACACCTATACTTCACGCAAGGAAAATAAATCTTGAAAAATGAAAAAATATATATCGATAGTTACTATTCTGCGCTGTCAAGGTAAATTTGATCGGCTCAGTTATAATAATTCCCTCTAGATCAGTTCCGTGTAGAGTGAGGTATTTGAAAGAGGACTTTCAATCGCCAATAAATTGGAATGATTCCTCGTCGAATAAATTAACGACTGAATAATGAGACTTGAAAACAGCCCTAGCATGGTTTTAGCATTGATGCTGCAATCGTTATGCGAATACCTTATCTCAGAGCTATTAACTCGATCGAAAAACCATTCTACACAGCGTATTGGCTACTAAATCAGTTTAGTCTTCCATTAATTGCTCTCTATCCGTATACATCAATATAATTACATGCCTTATGTATAAGTGTTGGAAAGATATTGCTATACTCAACATGCTAAGGAAGACAGAAATTATATGTTTGTATTCATGCAGAAAAAAACCAATTACAATATATATGTATAGCTCCATTTAAAGAATACATTCCTTCTGATGCATTATACGTTCACATTTTACTGGTTAGAATTGTCTATTTTGTTCCAGACATTTACGTAGAATCGTAACTTGATTTGATCGGTCCTAAAAGTAAAAGTCTGAAAAGTCTGAACATACCTAGTCCACTATAAGGACTACAAAAGATTTTTGAGAGATGCTTCAAACTTAGCGGTAGAAAATCAGTTTATTTAAGTCGAATAAAGAAACTTTCTTATATTTTTATCGAAAATTGTTTAATACTTTTATCAGTGTTTTTAAGACAGTTTTACAAAATGTAACGGAAGGAGGCAGGATACAAATCTATGCAAGTTTCCTTTTCTTCACACATGATGCACCCGGTTTTCGATAATATGAAACTTTGTCGTGAGACATAAGTTGTCAATTTTCTGAAGCCTGTTCCTTGTAACAAGTGTATTGTATTTATGGACAAAATTGTCTCTTTGTTGAAGAAACGATATTCTTGCATAAGAACGTCAACACGGCATTGTTGGACGGTGTGTGTCAATATGGCTAAATAAATACATCATTGCAATCGTCACATTAACCTGGCATATTGCCATACGTATGCTTTTTCCAGACCGCACGCAAAGCACATTACCTTCCATTCGTACTGGATGTATTTTGGCTGAAAACATACAAAACATTTACGTTTTTCTGTCGCAGAAATGTTACTACTAAAGGCGAAAAATGTGTTCTCGTGCACGAATAAAACACATTTACGAAGAAAGTTCGTAACAACCATGCATACATATTGATATATCACTTCGTCCCTTCCGCACTAACCGGTGTGTTTTCTGATCTGCATATTAATCGAAGTACCATTCAAAAGCTTAATTTCTTTATTTGTTACAATTTTCATGTAATGATGCCGAAATTATATTTTTTTGAATAGCATTTTGTTGATTTTTTTGATGATTTGTTTCAATATTTTCTTCATTGGAGTCAAGTGATCTAGAACAGTCCTCCGTTTTGCCTATTGAAGGACAAGAACTCGCCATCAACGGCAATATCAAAACACACCAACATTTAATAAAAACAAAATTATACTCCATGTGTAGGCAGAGCGGACAAAATAAACATTGCTTATTGAATCAATTTTTAACTTATTTATAAAAAATATATGACATTTACTGCATATCCCAGGAAAGGAATATTTATTGTATAGCTAACATGAGGAATGTACTGAAAGGAAAGCAAATTATATATCTAGAGACACGTACATATTTTTTCTGCTTGTTTATCAAGCAAGGTTAGATTTCTTTTAATCAGGATGCTACAGATATTTTGAAGTTTTGTTTACAAGTTTTTTAAATTATATTGTGCTAAGCATTTGTGGAGACAGATGCTTATTTGAAACGGTACTTTCTCCAAGTCTTCTAAAAAATTTACAAAAATTTAAAAAACGAAAACAAAATCACGTGTGATCCCTATAAAACCTTGTACGATCACACTCTAGCAACTTTAATGTATCACCAATTAATTACTATCAATTGCCTAACAATAGAAGAAAATGCGATTTGTTGAACTGAAGGAAAGTGTAAACAGTTACGAAATTGTTTTATATGTATATACAACCAAACTAAACGTCCTGGCTTTGTTTTCATTTCCCTCCCCTCACCATTCTGCACTACCACCCGTATCATGTTTCTGAATGTCTGGTACTCTACCCTGTGCGATTATGAAACGTAATAAACTTTGAGATAAGCCAAGTGTTAACCGAAAAAAGTCCTGGTTATACAATTTCTTTATTCAGATTCAGTTAAATAAATGTTCTATCAGTGATATTGTTTATATTCAGTTGACTACATAAAACCATAAATAATTACTACCTGTAATTTTGTGATGAATAACAATATTCCCACGTCTTTACTATTTAAAAGTGAAGCTTTTGTACAAAGGTTTAAATCGAAGGGACTATTAATATTACTTATATATGCGCATATTTATTTTGCCAACAAGAAATCCTCTTAATTATGATTTAAATGACTAAACAGCCGAAATGTAAATTGTTTAGGTTGCCTAATTAAAAACAAAAAATTTAAAACTTCAGTTGTATTTCAAAACCTATCACATTTATTAAGTAGTATGACATTTGAGATTACATGCAAAATGTTCAGTGAGCATGGAAATTATAGGTTAATCAGATACTTATGTTAACACATTTTTGTGAATAATTTAACCTAGTTCAGTTTTCAGTCAATGCATATGTTAGGCTGAAATTGGCAAGTTAGCAAAATAAATAAAATAAATGCATTAAGTGTTTGGAACTATTTTTTAGACAGTTAACGCACAGATTTTCCGCCCATATTGTGGATGGGGTAAGAAAAAATTTCCAAACTCGTACGGTAAATTGCCAGAGGGCAGAGATGCAGTCTTATCGACAATGATGCAGATGTATTTTAACAGTTTGAGAGGACTACAACTACAGTATGGTAAAAAAAAACCATTATTATTATTAAACAAATGCTTAATAAATAATATTGCACATGATATATCCCACACAATAAACTTGCTAGTTTCATCACATACGAATA
Organism: Potamilus streckersoni; assembly: GCA_016746295.1. NCBI lineage: Eukaryota > Metazoa > Mollusca > Bivalvia > Unionida > Unionidae > Potamilus > Potamilus streckersoni. The sequence continues at coordinate 404,259 of JAEAOA010001895.1, forward strand.
TATAATGTTTTATGTTAGGAGACCGTCAAACATGTAGGTTCGTGAAAGATTTTGTCATACAGAAGAGTTCAGCGTGGATTACAATGATGTGTTCTGAAACAACTTCAAAGAAGCACAAAACCACCACGGTAACATGAAACAATATGCAAAGATAGAAAGACGTGATAGCCTTTAAATACATAAGTATGAAAATCATCTCTATCTCTATTATTTTCATTCCGTGTATGGATCATTGCTAAAAGATCATTACACAGTGATGTTTTGCAACCGTATGCGTATCTTTAATGTAGTAATTTTTTTTGTTTTGGCAGCATATTTTGGACATATTTTTGCAGCATATTTTGGACATATTTTGTCAGCATATTTTGGACATATTTTGTCAGCATATTTTGGACATATTTTGGCAGCATATGTTGGACATATCTTGGCAGCATATGTTGGACCCAAACAGCTGATATAGTGAATTTCACTTGAAGAATTGTCTCCCCATAATTTTGTTCTCATTTTCTCTTTCCTTTTCTCTATCGCTTAGTTTACTTTCCTCAAACAAGTGTTGATGGAGTTTCAGTTTGTAAAGCTAAATCTTTCATTACTAAACAGCGATTTTTAGTCAAGACAAGATAAGCGTAAAATTATTTTTCTCCAGATTGCGAAAAGAATTTTGAAAACTTCTTAGCCAATCGCTTTTAATAATTCTAACATGATCTTAGATCACAACAACTTTTAAGATGGCAAACAAATAATGCATATCAAAAAGGCAGGAAAATGCAGGTAGTGTCAATTTAAAATGAGAATATTTCAAAAGCACAAAAGTTGAACAGAAAGTGAATTCGTGTTTAATAAACGTGTCACAGGAACGACAATAAAGAGCGACATTCTTGTAAGACAGGCACCTTTAGCAATGTTTGTTTAGACAATAACATCTACGGCCAGAATAATAAAGAACAAGCAAACTACAAAAATTTACTATAGTGATTTCACTATAGTGATTTCACTGTGTAGTTTCTGCGTGTCCTATGTACGGGAGACACGTACATTGTAGTAAATAGGTTACTAATGTTGCAGAATAGCTCTTCGTGTATTTAGATTAAGATTTACGTTCAATATTTGACTTCTTTGTACCTACAGAGTCTAGGTAATAGTTTAAACTTAATATTGATAAACTCTACTCATTCTTTAAAAACTGAATTTGACTTTGTCATCTGTTTCTTCGTTTTTGCTGTTGTCTTTGTGTGGGTGGTGTATTTGTAGCTAGATAAAGTGCTTTATATTATTCTGTGTCAGCTGCATCAATGTCACGATAATTCCAGTATGGCTCAGCTAATTACAGGGCAAACTGGTGTTCACATATCATGAATACAGTTTATTAAAATGACTTCTGTTAAATAACTATTCTCTATCAATATTGATTCAATATTAATTGATTCAATATTAAATAAAATATGTATTGTTGAGCTGATTTTTAGATTTGCTTTAGATTACATAGGTTTTGAGTCTATTAGCATTACTATGAATACCTGGACAGGCAGATACAAAATCCCTAAGGGGTAACTTTGGCAAGCATGCAACATTATTCCTAATAGTCTCACTTAGACCTCACGTTAATAATTTGGTATCAAAGATTTGATCTGCACATGCATATAATTGTTCTAAATGAAACACATTGAAGGCATAAGAATGATGAAAGACTAGTAGAATTTTTAAAAGAAACACAGCATAAAAAATGACACAAATATATCTAAAATCACATACTGATTGGCACGGATAACGATTAGTATTTGATAATATACAATCTGTATGTTCCTGTTATGACTTAAAACTCTGCATGAATTTGAAAAAGTAGAAATTGAAACTAGAAAGAGATAATCGATAAAGCACTGAAATGTTTCTTGTGAGAAAGACATCACACAATTATGGAATTATTGTTTAGGAACCCATTAAGTTACGAAAACATTCTGAGAATATGAACATTTGACATAGAAATTTATGATTTTATTTTGAGACTATAGACGTCCATTTTAAATTAGCCAAGGGAATCAAAATGCAAAATGCAAAGAGCATAATAGTGTCTCATTATTTCATATCTTTATACTTTCAACAGCACCAAGCGACAAAATTAAAAATAACAAATTTGCAGTTATAACAAAAATGTATTTGTTTAGGTTTTGTCAAGAAATATGTTTATCAACAATTTCATGCAGTAGTTTCCTATAATTTGAGTGAATGAGCATGTTAGGTATGGGCTTCTTTCTAACACAAATTAAAGGAATACAATTTGGCTGCAGGTTTTTTACTTTATTAAAGTGCATCATATCCGAAAGATCTAAGCATTGTTTCTTTGGATCTTTCATCTTCTTTGTTAAGGCAATTTCAAACTTTTTAGGAGATTTCAGTTATAAAGTTTCATGGCTGAACAGCGTTTTTAGTCTAGACAAGATAAGTGTGAAATTAATTAATGTTATCTGATCACAGAAAGAACTTTGAAAACTTTAATGCCTTAGACTTCATAGCTGTTTGCTTTTAATGATTCTAAAAGGATCTTAGATAATAACTTTTAAGATGGCAACCAAATATTCAATTTAGATAGGGATTTATATAGAAACCCAAATGCATGATAAGAATAAATCGATGTTTTAGCAGACACAATACGTGTTTTGAATTCGAAAGCAGAAACCAGATTCTTTATAACGGCATTTTAGAATCCGTACAGACTATTCTCGAAGCTTTAGCTCACATGATGTTTCACAAAAAATCTAAAGTAATCATAACTGCAATGACGTACTTTATTACGATGATGCAATTTAACCCTAAAAATTGCAAAAAAATTGGGTGAAATTCACTTACCTTGTATTCTTTCCTTGGTAATACAGATTTCGCAAATCGGTCTTCTTTCTAATCAAAATGTTGCCCGAATTTTCATTTAGATTGTTCTCCAGAGTCAAGCAATCCGAGGCAAATCTTGGTCTTCTTTTTGCTAAAGATAAGGTTGATTTTTGTCAACCTTATAGACATCTAGCTTTATAACCAGAAGGCATACGTGGGTGATTAATAGAAGGCGTGGCTTGTGTCCTTTGTTAACCAATAAGATTTCAAATCTCAGCTATAACAACACACTTCAAAACCCAGTGAATCAAAGTAAGAACCAAGCAACCTGTAATATATTTTCATAAATGAAACTCTGCAGACATTAACTCGCACAATATGTCGAGCTCATTTCTACAGAATATAATTGCAAATTAGATAGAATTTACGGGCTGCTGGGACCTTCATGGACTCCCTGTGCTTTCATGAAATCAAAATAATGATTTAATATGCCTGATAGCTCTCGGTAGCTGCTGTGGATATACATTTGTGCAAGAGATATTGGCAAACGGGATTATCGTATGGTAATCGATATTTTCAGAAAAAATCGCACGTTTAGTAGTAATTTTGTGTTTATCTATGGAAGGTTTGAAATATTAGACGTCTAGAAATGATCAGTGCATAATTTAGTATAAGCATTTGATGACGTCAATATCTAGTGGATATTCAAAACTCACTAATACTATATATATATATATATATATATATATATATATATATATATATATATATATATATATATATATATATATATATAGCACAGTATAAAATATACTTTGTAACAGATTAGATTTTATTACAAATGGATCTTTCTTCTCTTTGCAGTTAGATAAATCGTTTACGCCACTTAGAATTTAATTCAAATTTGCTTGTTTCTTTTAATACCATTAAGTTTACTTTACATTTTAACATGTAGGAAATACAAGTCTAAAGACTAGTCGCGTACAAGAACGAGTAAGCAGTGTACCGCACAAGTACATGGCCTAGGATTTTTGTGGTGAATTTCCAGCCCAAGGGCACACCAAAGTTGCTGTCATGACTCATATTTTGGTAGGATTCGAATCTGCATCATATCCATTACAAGTCTTACACACTAACAACTGAGATATAACGGTTTCTGTATTCAAAAATCAAAATACTTTGAATTCATTTCTTGTTGGTATCAATTTTCGTGGTTTAGCGACTTATTACATGTATGTCAGTGATAAAAGGTTTCGTTCCTGATTTTGCGATGGATATATGATAATGATGCTTTAATAACCAAATGTTGGTTCCCTAATTTTTTAATTCATGGTGTATGGCAACCATTACAACCAAACTGTTAGTAAGATACGAAAATTGGTGAATTCACATTGCCAAAACTTTACATGTAGACCAAGTATAACATCGTAAATATTTTTGTCCGAGTTATGAAATAATTTGTCCACACACCTTCCACCAAGTAAATAAACAAATAACTATAAAAAATAATTAAGTAAATAAATTTATAAATAAATAAAAAAACTATACTAATTAGGATACTATTGAAAGACTGGGTATTCAAATCCGGCTGTCAATTGTGATGCTTTCCCTTCTATATGCATACACATTGTAATACTGAATATTTAAGTGTCTAACAAATAAAGGCCCTCTAAGTGTTTTGGATATTGGTCGTCTGCTGATGCTGTCGTAAACGTTATAATTGCAGGTTCGAGAACCCAAATCACACATCAGACCCATCTTTATTCTTGTTTCGTGTCTAATTATTCATCAAACATCTAACCTGTAAATATGTTAGAATTCGTAAATCATTCTAACTATGAGGCATGTATTATTTGAAGTTATATGGCCAGAATGTACGGTGCAAATCTCAAGTGACAAGACTTTCATCCCTTATGTTACATATAAAAATATTGCATAAAAAATTACATAAAAATACTCCTGAATATCATGAGTATATGATCATGTCAGAAATATATTTGTGCACTATCGAAGAAGGAAAAACAAGTTTTAACATCATGGACTGAATAAATATACTCTACCTTTCCTAGTGTAGAATGAGAGAGAGAGAGAGAGAGAGAGAGAGAGAGAGAGAGAGAGAGAGAGAGAGAGAGAGAGAGAGAGAGAGAGAGAGAGAGAGAGAGAGAGAGAGAGAGGCGGAATAATAGCGAGAAGGGAAGAGTGACAATGAAAATGACGTAATGTTTATTTTCACCTAGGCTTAGTCCTTAAATATTTGCATGCCCAATACAATTATTTCTATCACTTTCACACCCAATAAACGTATCGCGTCTTAGACAAATTTTGAAGTTTTGATAAGAGGAATATGTTATTTTCTTTATGATACGCCTATGGATGTGCATCTGTCTCGCCTTACGTTTTCTGCAGTTTGATCGCATCAAAGATGTAATAATGCCAGACTCTATGGAACGTCCGGATTGACGTCATATGTCAAGATTACGTAGGTCAAACCTTAAGGTCAAAGAAGGAGTGGTATAAAATGATGACAAAGCAATGGGTTTATCCAACTTATGCTTATTATTGATTTATCTGCCTTGCAAATCGAGCAATACAAAGATTGCATACCCAAGAATGAGCTGGTTTGGTGCTAACGTGTGAAAGATGATTATGTAATGTTCACAGACAAAGATCTCAAAAGCGTAGTCCCTACAAATCAGATACCATACTGAACCATTTAAAAAAGTTTTGCCTAAAACCGATTGTATGTTATGCTTTACCATGTCAGTTTCAATACACATACACACACACACATATATATATATGTGTGTGTGTTTGTGTGTATGTGTAGTGATAAAAACAGACTGTGTAAAGACACTATCTCAACAACACATCCAAGCTTCTGAAGATTTCCTAGAAAGAGTTCGTCAATTATTTATCTATCCTTCCTACGTCTAGGAACTCAGGGTAGGAAAAACAGCCATCTTGAAATATGACTGACTAGTTATAAACAGACCTTATAATACGAGCTTAATGATGCATTGCATGACACAGTAAGAATAAATGATATGTAGGGTTCAGACGAAGCCATTTGTACACATGTAATACATAATGTGCAGACCATAAGGGAAATTATGTTCTGTATCTGGACTGTTTCAGGTTTATATATAATTTCTTAATCTGGTTTCTAATCAGCAGTGTTTAGCATTTCACTGATGTTTATTTTGATTGGATCAATTAATTTTAAGGAATGTTTAAATTTCTTAGTTTGAATACAAATCTTTTTTCTCAGACAGTATTATTTCTTCAATGCTTTTAAAGCAGTGTACTTGATCATATGGGTCAATACTAATGGTTTGCAATACTATAAAGTGAATTGAAAGTTGTTTTTATTGCAAACATTTTGATGATCTAAAAATCATCAATGTTTATAGCTTTATTTATATTGTCATTTCAAACAAAGCTTAATTGCGTCCTTTCAATTATTTTAAACTGTGCAGTATAAAAGTCATATATGTTTCATCTTCTTAGTTATGCATTATATTTTTTTCATTTCTTACTATTTGCAAATTGATTCATATTAATATATCTATCTTACCGACGAAAATGATCGAAAACAACATAAATGTTTTCTTTAATGTGGAATATGTTTATTTTAAATTTCAGAAATATATGTCGCTCCATGATATTTCCAAATCATATGTTAGGAAAATCTTCCTTTATCCTTGATTATTTTTTTTCACATATATAGCAATGAGTCTCAGATTAATAATGTTTTTAATCCATTTCACCAATGTTACGAATATGTAATTAAATTGCTTCTGTTCAAGTTTTAAAGTCTTTTTTTAATTTTTCTTTTTCGTTTCATTATATTTTGTTGTAGTGATAATTTTCATTGGATTTGAATCTCTTTCCAGAAACAGCATTCATTTATCCTAATTAGAACGTAACAGTTACTTTACCATTAATTTTAGCCGACTTCAGCTGAAAAATTCTTGAACAATGAAAATGATTGGCTATTCCCAAGGTCATGTCTAGCCACGTGTTACCCATATTCTAAACAGTATTTTGTATTATTCATTTATAGCATGAGAATATGATTATTTCAGAGAGGGCTATTGTACGTTACGTGACAAACTGCATTTTATTTACTGAAATGTTCTAGTTAGAAATAATGTAACCTGTCATGTGAACTACAGTGTGATCTAAAATCGGGGCTTACAACACCAAATTGGTATTATAATAATACCTTTAGGAGCTCAGAGCTCTTTTGTGTTGTTGCCATTCTCAGTTATTTGTTATTTAAGAATTATTTACATTCTCTGGAAAATAAATGCTTTTTCATCAAAATCTTTGACAACTAGAACCAGTGAAAATTATTTGGAATTCTAAAGCCGTAATATTATTCTTAATTCACAAAATCCAAAGAGAAACTGTTTCCATCAGTACAACTACATTATCTGACCTGGATTTAATTAGAACTGTTTAGTTATAGGACTTATATTTTTCAATTGTATAATTAATATTTGGATGATTTTTTCACGAACCGTAAGTGCTATTTCATGTGTTTATTGTTTTATCTAGAGAAATAAATTAGTTTTTGTTAAAATTTACAAAGCTTGTTGATATCATTCTTTTCTTTTAGTACATTTGTACGAGCCTAGACATAACTCTCATTATTATTTTTTGCTCGTTGTTTTAAAACTGTTGTGGTAGTTCTTTTTTTCTTATAATAAACATATCGATTTTCATAGTAATTACCTTTGTATAGCAAAAAAGAGTATGGTATATGTTTGGCAATCTGTTTATTACTTGTTTTTTAATTTTATAAGAGCTACAAAAATATTTTACCAATGTTATAATGGATTTAATATATTCTCAAATGAAGTAAGTTATGTTCTTCACCGATACATGCATCTTTTTGACCTGCTTCATTCCTTCTTTAATATCTAGATGAGACTCTCTCGTCAAACGTTCATATTCTAATATATATATATATATATATATATATATATATATATATATATATATATATATATATATATATATATATATATTGTTGTTGGTAACTTATTGAAGCAATAATCTAGAAATTTATCCAAAGATATTAGTAGAATGTCTCTAAATTATTTATTTATGATGTTAATAATAACTGAATCATTTAAAGATGTGTTCTTATTTATTTGTAAAGAGTGGAAATAACCCAGAATAGCTGTAATAAAACTTAACGTGAAAACTGTTTATTTGTTTACATTTTATGTTGAATAATTTCCTTAATCTTTACTGGAAATATAAATTTCTCCAAATTAAGTTATTTGCCAAGTCTAAGGCTCTCTTTTTTGTAAATGTGCTTTAGAGTATGTACGGATTATATAATGTTTCATTCACAACTAAGATTATATTTGCTTGTCAGAACAAATGCGTGATATTTTTAATTTTAATTTTGTCTCAGAAGGGATATACAAAATATTGTGAAATGGTTGAAGTCATAAAACAGCCCAGTTAGGAGTTTGTTCAACATACTCCCCAAGTTTCCATTTAGTCCTTTCATTATACAGAAAGAAAGCATTAAATCAGTCACACTTACTTTAACTAGAAATATTGAGCCTGATAAATGCGCCATAATTTCGTCAGCATTTTCTTGGTTAAAATTATATTTAATAACGTGTTTGTATTTTAAAAATCTTTTTTCACTTTGTTATTAATTTAGAGATTTGCAAACTCTGAAATAGTCGAAAAAAAAATCATCTATCTTTCCTTCGACGTTTATTGAATGTCAAAAATGTATCGTTCTACATTTGGTGAATGGAGAACTAAGTCTTTGCCCTTTAATTATCATGGTAAACTATTGGGCTAAAGCGGTTAGTAGTCATGAAAAACAAATTATCTTATCGTGTGTATTCCGTCTTATACAAACACTTTGGTGATAATTCGTATGACAATTAATGGTTACTTGGAGTCAAATCTATATTAGATAATGCTGCGGCAAGTTACATATAAAGAAGTTATTAGTTTTATAGTTTTGGTAGAAAAACGACCGATAAATAAAAAGACACAAACTTGGGCAGCTTTCATCTCAAAACATCATATAAAAGTCTTAATTACAGGTCATTTAGTACGTGTTTGGATTTAGAAAAGATTGCCGAAAATTATCTAAAAATTTTATTAAGTTTAAAACTACAAATCTTAACGAACGATACTGTATACTTTATCAGTCTCGAGAAATAGGAGATGAATAGCACTGTCCTCCTTCATGCTCTTTTTTCATGATAAAATACGAAAATGCATACCTAAATTTTATACTACTAGGATTAAAAGTTTTAAATATAATCAATTAATGAATATGGGTAGTGCACCACTCTTAAAATATTTATAGTCTTATGGATTGTTTTCCAAATATTGTACACCCCGTTTAGGAACAAATAGTTGTGAAAGGTCAAAGGTTATGAAGAAATCGAAAAATTAGCTTTTGATTATATTTAAATTAATCGCTGTTATATAAATAATATTAAAGAATACATTTTATTAGCAAGAAATGAAAACGCTAAATGCATCTAACTGAAACGTATGATGATGCGTTAAAAGTAGACATGGGGAAATACTAAATGTTTTGCATTGTTTACTGTGTTAGATAACAAAAATATATATAGTAAATATCCAATTATGATTGTATTAAAGACACTAATAAAACACTATCTGTAGATATGTATTATAAATGGGCAACTGAGTAATATTCGTTTACGGCGTTTGATAAAATTAAATGTTCCAAATTCAAAACTTGATTCAATACAGTCTATCTTCGCGCTTGATGCATAAGAAAGCTTTATCATCACCAATTATACTATTCTTTAGGTTATGATAAAAAATATGAAACGATATAAAATGTATGGTTGTCAATAAAGATGAGTCATTATCACACGACTCGTGTTCTAGTGATCGCGGATTCAGTTGCATTAGCAAAATAGACAGGTTAGTACCCGTATGTGTCCTCCATGTAAATCATATTAAATTTATATCAGACATAGTGCCTGTGAATTTAATTCCAGAAAGAGTCATGCTACGCGATAATTTTTTGGGTTTTGTTTTCAAATTGGGAATAGAGTTAAATTAAAGGGTATCGAAAAATGGTATATCAGTATATTCACTATGTTTGGTTGGTAAAATATACATATGTAATAATTTAACGATGTGCTTATCAACTATTGACACTTTCATAGCCATTTTATTGTTGTATCAATAAAACCCACACGCCTCGCCTACATTGACATATATGATGTAATGTGATGTGATTTAGATTTTTAACGTAGCATTAACAATTTATCAGTCATATATCTACAATGTCTGCAATGTGACAGTTTATAGTGATGTCTAGCACTGGGGCATCATTCTGCAGGCACGTGGCATGATGTTCCACCCAGTAACATTATCCTGACAATAGGCTGAAAAGTCCTAACACTAACCTCTTAATGCTGAACGTCAAGCGAAGCAGCTGTTAGTACTATTTTTGCAAGTCTTTGGTAAGACTCAACCGGGTATCGAACGAACGACCTCCAGCATACGAGGCGGACGCTCTAACCACTAGGCCACCAGATACATTGACATAAGATACTGATTCAGTAAGGAGGCACTCTGCAGTTCGCTCTTTGCATAAGTTCAAAAGAGACCTTGTTTATTTTAGGTATTGTTAAACGAACACTTGATACTCTTTATTGTTTAGTACAATTGACTGCTGTACTTTGGTTTGTAGAGAATAAAGATAGGTCAGATGTACACCTATAAACTAAACTTATACCTCCGTTTGGTCATTTTCCTTTGACGTTTAAAAGAAAATTGTAAAATAGCGAATAGTTAGTTATTTACTTTTTATATATTTTGTAGTTCTTTCATTGCACTTTCAACAATTGGTATTGTCTCATAGTAAATTGTTTTCACTGCTAAAGTGAGATTACATAGGAATAGTTCAGGCTGACTTTTCGAGGGCACTGTGGCAACTATTTTAATCACATGTGTGCTCAGATTGGGGAAAATTTTCACAACAAGAAACTGTAAAGATATTTCAGCCATTATACAGGAGAGTATTATAGGGGTATGCGCACAGTCTCTTCGATGCTCATCCAAACATTTTGACCTCACACCAGTCACTCTATTAAAAGTGCGTAATGTCTATCGAACTTCATCTATTGCACTACTTTACTTGATGTCAGATGAGATTGTATATTATTGAAGCAACTGACTGTTTATCAGGTCTAGACGAGCTGAAAAAAATTTTCCGGAAAAAATGTCGAATCCAGTGAATAAAGTTATCATTATAATAACATGTAATGAAATAAAATAAAAGAAAATAATTTAAAACCGACACATAAGTAATATATATATATATATATATATATATATATATATATATATATATATATATATATATATATATATATATATATATATATATATTGTTGGAGTAGAGGCTGAATCCTGCGCCATGACATTCGTCTTCTTCAAACTGATGGTCAGTCCGAACTTTTTACAGGTGTGGGAGAAGCTACATACCAGCTGCTGATGTCCGTCTTCCATTTGTGATGTCAAGGTTGCATAGTCGGCGAAGAACAATTCAAGGATGATAATCTCTGTGACTTTAGTTTTTGCACTGAGACGAGCGATGTTGAACAGCTTGACGTTAGACCTGGTGTGGATGTGCACTCCATCGTTGCAGTATTTGAAGGCGTACTCCAACAATCACCAAACATGTTATCCTAATATCTCCTAACCAATAATGTTTGCAGTTTCAAAAGCTTCTAATTTACACTTATCTATCTTCTCCTTAGTAGGCATTTTATCGGTTTTTGTTTCCACACGTACTTTACTAGCTATCAGATATTATCCATTGACTAGTGAAAATAGTTTCTTTGCTATTCATTACTAGAATAAATCAAATTATTTTCTTCTCTAAAATCATTACAGGTAACACATTTTATTTGTTTTTCGCAATTCAAACTTCAACCATTTACGGTAACAGCCAAATAAGGAAACGCTGAGTATATCTATCATAGTATATGATTTCATTCCTTCTTAAATTCATTAAATTGTGACCTTTATCCTGTTAGCTTAGCAGAAAGTTTAACAATTGCTGTGTCTTCGATTTATATATTCATGTGTGTATTGATTGTGGTTCTCACTATTTTCTTACTTCATTATGTATTGGTAGTCCTTGTTATTCTCTGTACACTTTTTAATGTTTTCTTTCAGAAGAATTTGTAGCGATGTAATAAATGTTATGCGCATTTTGTATTAAACATGTCTTAGTATCCTGTATAATGTAATGAGTTTTTAAAAAATTTCAATTTTGCTATTTTATATGCATTAAGTTTAAACTACTACAAGTTTGCATTGGTTATTTCTCCATACTTTTAATCCCAGTTTAGGTCGTTGTAAAGATCAGTTGGAATATGTTTTAGATTAATTTGTGATCAATCTCAAATTGCGGTTGTGTTGTCTTAATAATTACTTCAAATAAATAGAAGGTAGACAAAACTTGAATAAGTCTTGAATATTTCAAAATCACAAGCAAAAAAGCTTTGCAAAAGAAAAATGACAATTATTTTTTGATAGGTGACAATAAGCATCAAATATCCTTTTTATTTTAATATTTACATGCGCACTATTTGCACATGTGATAAACAGTATTGTACTTTAACTTAAAAACAACAAAGAAATTCACTGGAAAGTTTTCACGATTAATTTTATCCAGCTCTCCACTCATTTGTTCGTGTTAATGAATTGAAAAAAGAAATATAAAACCATTAAGGTTGGCCAAAGACAGTCATAAGCCAACCAAAAATGAGAGAAAAAAAAAAGGAAGAGCAAACACCGTATTGTTTTTCTTGGTTAAATGACGATCAGATCAGAGAACTTTAATTTGATTTGAACGTATTAATATGAAGATACCATCGTGAAACAAATTTAATTCAGCTCTCTAATCAAAATGTTTAATTTAGACGAAAGTCACACAAACTAATTCTGATATATAACATTTTCAAAAGAATTAATCAATCTCCAATTACAAATTTTACACAGCCGCAAATGAATATATACAAAGAAAGAATCTTCCAGTCGTATTTGCTCATCAAAAACCAACGAATGCATGAATAAGTCAATATAACAAACATCTAAGTCGTTAATACAATAAAGAAGGAAATAAACAACAGACCTAGTGTTTAGATAAATTAATCAATATAAACTATGTAGCCCATATCAGTTTAGGCTTTTACAATTTCATTTTAGCCTCCTTTGTGACTAAATAACCGACACATGTAATATATAGCTATTTTAAAATAACGGACAATTAGTCTTTACATCACCGATTCCTAAAAATGTAATATAAAACATGTTATATACTTTGACTTTTTGACTGTCTCGCTGTTTGAATAAATACATGCATTTGATCTTCGTATTTTCGTTGGATATACATTTTGTAAACCTGTGATGAAGAACTAGGTAGATTTTGAAGAAAAAGTAGTTTTTTTAAGCACACACACAGATATATATATATATATATATATATATATATATATATATATATATATATATATATATATATATATATATATATATATATATTCTCTTGTTCGTTTCAGTGGTGTCAGCTTCGATCAATATCATCTTATCTCCTATTTTTTAAAGAAGAATCGATGAAATTAAGTTATGATAGCCACTAAACAAATACTGTCCGTCCATATTAAATGGCTCATGGTAGAAGACTTGTGATAATTTGGAAAGATGACATGGATTTAATTAGTTGTAAGATTCCATCATAATTTCACTTATGGGCGGGGGATATTGTCATCCACGTGTAAGCAGTCTCAATCTGTCTTCATGGCAAAGTTTATGATAGCTTTTCATATCACAAAGATATTAATATTGCTTTTGCAACTTTATTGGCTATTGTGTATGCATAAACAAGTTTTATTTATCTAAACCATTTTGTGGTAAAAATATTGAAACATTATTTTACAAGGATTTTTTGGGATACTAAGTTTGTCATCGCTTCTCCTCCTACTCTACTAAGAGGAATGTGTTTGTGTGTGTGTGTGTATGTGTGTAATTTGGAATTTTAAAGTAGCTTTAAAACATTTTAAGTCATATCGCTACGATTCTGCAGTGTGGCATTTTATAGCGATGTCTTGCATCGGGACATGTCGCATCATGGTATGTCTCAGCCGGGTTCGAATCCGCAACCTTCCGCATCCGAGGCTGACGCTTTAACCACTTGGCCATCGGATCGCTCTACTTGGATGATTTTCTTGATAATTTGAAGCCTATAAATGTGGTGGCATAAAAATATTTCTCAGACATATTATTAGAAACGTTTATTACAACACTTTTTACGCAGTAAGGTTTAGGTTTTCCTCTCTACCACTTTCGGCTAAAGTTTATGAAAACGTTATAATCAACATAGGCTATGAACTATTGAATTAAATGTTCACGTATAGCTTTCTGTCATGTTAGTAATTTATATTGAGTATGCTGAGCTGGTCTTGGGAGGATATTTCGCAAGTTGAGTAAACAGCAAATTACTCAGAGGAAACGTATTAGTTTTGCAAATTGGGTTCTCCTTAAATCCTTAACACGAGGAATTCTCTAGGTGTTCTAATGTATAGGTGTGTAGTAATTTCAAGTATAAATAATTCTGTTTATTATGTGCTTGGGTAGTGGTTCGTGGAGAAAAACCACACGTCAGCTTGGAAAAGAGTACTGATGAGTCAAAGAAATATGAAACTGAAAAACTGCTGATGTAAAATTACACTTTCGTGATGTATGATCACCTGGTGATTAAATTACATAATGTTTGCATTATTTGCATAAGAACCTTATAACGACACTTTTGCCTTGAGGAAATATGAAAAACAATAGATCTTTAGTCACATTTATGAAGATAATTGACTCGCTTGGTAGTGAATCCCTTTCATGTCACAATATGTTGCAAAAAGTTATTTGGAGAATTAGCTTGCAGTCATTTCCTTTTTTTAAACTGCTTGAAATATTTTATTGAAGCGGTGATAGCTATATCAGTGGCTGGTGGACTGGTGTAAATGATCAACAAAGTTATACTATTCTAATCTCATCTGTCCTTCCGGAATTTAGTGGAACTCTTTTTAAAAAGTATATATATTAAGAATAATACTCTTAATTTGATTTTACAAAAACATTTTGCCTAATTAAGTGTTTCAAATGGATGCATTACACTATATAACCTTTTTCATTATGCCTCAGTTCTGGGTAAGTTTCTTGAAATACAGCTATTCTTGCAATAAAAAGATACATTCATGAATGATATGTTATAAAATTTATAAATCAATTCTGTTCATACGTGTTCTAATCGAGATGTGGCAAATCAAAGACAGTAAATGTTCTTATTTCAGTTACACTGAACTAAATAAATTTGGATGGATAGCTTTTAACACACAGAACAGCGTTGATAGCATTACAACATTCAGTTACCAGCTAGATAAGCCTAACCGCGATGATTAGCTAAGGAATCTCAAGACGCAGTTTTAAATGTCTAGTGGCGCTGACCAATTGTGTTTCTAATTTCAGTCAAGACTTGTTTTATGTAAGACGCTGAACAGTAGTTAACAATTGTTAAAGGAAACAAGCAGAATAGTAAGGAACTGTTATATGTAACAAGCCTGATAGCAATCAAGACCTGCTAAGTGTAACAAGCCAATCAGCAGTTAACATTTGTTAGATTTAACAAGCCGAACTGCAGTAAAGATCTCTTATATGTATCGAGACGAATAGTAGTTATTATCTGCACTACGTAACCAGCCGAATGGTAAAGGCATGTCACAAATTACAAGCAATGCCTTAAGTAACATTTACAATGTTCTTTTAAAATACCATAAGCAAAACGAGTTGAAAGGTCGTAATTAATATTCTTAATTTTTTGAATAACGTGATCTTGATGTTGTTGATCATGTACAAAAGCAGGATTAACTACCCGTTAATGTCACCACGAACTTAGATTTATATTTTATGTTCCAGGCTGTAACTGTCCTCCAAAGTGTCCGGCTTATACCAGTAGTTATATATGAAAAAAATATTATCACCCTTTGTAAAAACATAACGAAAGAAAGAAATTAAGCATTTTGTTAATATCGTGATCCCCATTACAAATTACAAAGTGATGTGCAAAACAAAACCCCGATACAAATACAACTAATATTATTATGTTAAACCATTTAAGATACAATTCGTGTTATAAATTAAACCTCATACAGGTACAACTGGCGTTGTCACGTAAAACCAACACAGATACAAATAGTGTCACCAGGTGAAAGAAGATACAGGTAAAACAAGTGTTATTAAGTAAACACTGTGCCGATGCAACTAGGGTTATCAGGTAAACTCAATAGAGATAAAGATATTGCTATCAAATAAATCCTTTACAGATTTAATTCATCTTATCAGGTAAACTTCATTCATATACAACTAGTGTTATTGGGTATAACAAATATAAATACAACTATTGTTATCGGGTATAACAAATATAGATACATATTCACAAGAATATTCATATGGATATTCACGAATCAAGTCATTTACTCCTTGTGAATCTCATGCCAGACGAAGATCAAGTTTAAATAAAGACATAGTCTCTATCAATAATGTATGAAAATGAAAACCCACTTTTTAAATTTTACTATTATTTTCCTTATTAAAGCCAACGTTTTGGACAACATTATGTTACAAGATATATTGATAAATATATTGATACACAGTGATACAAGGTAGACATCTTAGGAATGTATTCTTGCGTGAAAGTTGTTATTTCTCCAAACTTTTACTGAACTTCATGTTATTCACTCATGATGCGTGTTATCTGAAAAACAACCGAGTGCTGGAATTGGAAATTAATTTCGTTACTGATCAATACCTGTGCTTTTTGTGTATATACAGAGAGATTTCTAAGCTTGGAATACAAGTCGACGTGTTCAGAAAGTGTGTTAATGTAACAAATGTTTATTTTACATGCAAACATTTTTCACAAATGCAGGTTAAATAAAATCGCAGCCCGTATTGTTATGATCAGTTGTGTTGACAATACTATATACCGTTTGCCATATGTGTAACCATGTATATTTGAACTTTTACGGGAATACAACACTCATATTTAATGTGGAAGACTTAATCTAGAAAAATTCAGAAAATATCAAAGTATTTAATGTAAGCGAAAGGACGTTTTCTGAACATGAGCCATTTTAAGGTCCTTCTGTTCTTGAATTACATGCTGTCTAAGTTAGAATGACAACCCATTAAATATCTATTTCTACAATCTGACAGTTCCTAGTAGGTGTCATAAATGGCAACATCATTTGTATGTCAGTAATTTGATACTCCCCTGCGTTGTTTTTGACGACATTGTTTATTTCTTTTAGTGCCATAACGTCAGTTTATCAGAATTACGGTATATTAAAATCTTTCATTTCAACGCTGATTTACCAACAATTTACCAATTTTGGTAATTTATGTTAGGTTCTAGTTCAAGTTTTTCTTGGAGATTGTGGAAAGCAGAGAACACGAAAGAAGCTCTCTGCATGCATTGTCTTCAACGAGACCTTGCGTATGGTTTTGTGCTAACAGGGTGAGTAATATATAGCATCTAAGAGCATTGTCATTGATCTAATTGGTGTTGATTTGCAAAGTAGTTTCCTAACTATAGCTGGAAGGATGTCAGTGTTTGTTGGACATATGCTTTGGGTTTTGAAAATGAATATGAAGATATTTTATGACGTCAAAATATGGTAATGCAGTTTTCTTCTACCTTTCACTTCTATTTCTAGAGGTTTTCTAATTTCGTTGCATGAACTCGTAGTGTGGCCATGCCTACTTTTACTTGTCATTGGGTTAATATAAATTTTGATATGGGTTGTTAGCTTGAAATTTTGTGTTAGGCATTGGTATAGCAAAGCTTTTGACATGGATTTGTAGGTGGAGATTTTATGTCAGGCATTTGTTAATACATCTTTTAATAGGAATTTTCAGCTTGAGATTTTGTCTTATGCATTGATGTCATAATCTTTTGACGTATTTGCGTCAAGTTTTGTATCAGGCAAGTGTAAAGGGCATTACTTTTGCAGCAGCTGTTTGGAATCTTTTTATAACTCTTTCTGGAGTAGAAGTTCAGGGATTTTATTAACTCCAGGCCTAATTTGAAGGGAACTTTTAGAGTCACTGAGTGGTCTTATTGGAATTGTGAACATATTCCTTTTGTATTGCAGCAACCTCCATAATCTAATTTGTTACATGCTGTAGTACTGCATGTAATTTTATCAACTTCCATCTAAAAGTTTTCAGGGCTTTTGCCCCTAATTCTATCCGCACACAAAACGTTTGCTCTTCAGTAGTTGACGAAATCATTTATTCAAGGTTAATTTCATTTTAAATTTGCATATATCTGTAGTCAGCTTTCAAAACTGAATTTTATTGCTTTGTAGAACCCATCTATACATCAAAGCAGTGTAAATTACGCATGATATATTCGGCAATTTCTTTCAGTATTTGAAGCAAAGTCAGAATAAATGACGTCTGTTTTCTGTGAAGAAACTAAATCTATCTTTAGTTCGATTATATCACGACATATGTCTTTTTCGTTACAAAACATTTCGGGTGACCACATATTTTCCTATGTGACAAGCGATGAGGATAGAGGTCATGATTTGCTTTTTTTGTTGTTATTCGAGAAAATCGCCGATGATTACAGAATAATGTCACGAGTAAGACTGACTCAATCCCGAACACTATCTTAAAAGGAAGTTCCGGTTAATTAATTTTATTTTCTCCTTAATCTTATTTAGATAGAATATAGTTTCTTATACATGGAACGTGTAATATAGTTGCAGATGGATGCTAGAAAGAAATAATGGCCTGAACGAAATATTATTTGATTATAGTTGCAGAAATTCTTTATCGACCGAAGAAAATTGTCAGGTATATATTTAATCAAGACGTCTTTCCATAATTAAGTTGTTTATTCTATAACAAACATCCAGAAAATACGTGATCTGATATCGGATCTGCGGACGTATGGTTATTTTGCATAATCGGAAATAGATGAACAAGACACGGGATATAGACGGTGTTCGTGTTGATCTTTACCGGAGCAACATGAAAAGCAGCTATTAATTTGAGCACTTTTAAAGAAATATTTGACAATATAGACTGTGTCTGGCGGCTGATTGCCTTAACATTTTCAGACACTCATTCTGGTGCATTTCTAGTAAAAGATTATATTTCAGATTTTCTGCATGCAACATGTCGGTATTTTCCGCCAAGATGTGGACGGTTGGAACAATTACAATAATGCTGAACCTGTTTTTGGAAGAAGACATTAATCTCGATGTTGACAAAATTAGCTCACAAAATATTCGAGAACAAAAGGGTTTTACTCGTTATGCATTGAATTAGAAATTAAACATGCTCAGTAGAATGCATTATAGAGCTAATGTAACAAGACAAAGTAATTATATATAAAATTAACTTGCACACCTTTACGCAAAGGAAACTATTTCGCAGAAGCACACATACACATTCAATTAGACATTTTTACATTACAAAAAATGTTGCAACTAGATATCATCTAATTATTTTGTCCAGTTCATGCAATAATAACAAAGACAAGTGGGAAAATAACATTTAAAAAGCGGGGAAGCTCAAAAGGCCTTGTCAAAGTAAACTAATCAGTTTTCAGTTTATTTTAGCATCTTGCAAAAGATAAGAATACGACTATCTCAGTAAAACCGTTTCTTGAATTTTATAAAAATATGTTTTGTGTTCTGGCATCGTGAAATTACTTTACCATGTAAAACCGTGGTACTTTTTATAAATAAAGTGATAGAATTCATCTAAAAAATCGCAAAATCAGCCTTTCATATTTTGACTGAGTTTATAAGGTCGCATTAAGTAAGTAGCGAATAGCAAAATTCATGAAATGGTGATTCAAAAGCTCTACACACGCAGTCAATGCGTGTCTGAACTTCGATTTAATAAATATAGTTTTATGATCTGGACAAATTTATTGCACAATTGATATGCAATGACGGAAAGTATAAAACAGTTTATAATACAGATTTATGAGAAATGTTTAATAAAAGACTAATTGCAATGATGGCAAGTGTGTTATGATTACAGATGTAGGTCATGTATGGCAATCTGTTATAGTTAAAATATGAAATTAATATTTAAACCTTTTAAGCAAAACTTTTCATGCAGTTTCCTTAGCCTTTGCCTTATCGCTGCAAATTAAGTCAAACAGTTCACAAATATTTACAGTGATAAAATTGTCTCACATAAAAAACAAATATTTAAATTACAAATCATTAAACATTTGTGACAAGCACATTTGTAATTTAACAGTTATGGGTACAATGTGTAGTGTGATATGAAAATACATGGCAAATGTATTAAATTTAACATTTAGCACATAGTACGAATCAAATGTTAAGGACACTTTTTCCGAGGTACTTGAGTCTGTAACTTTGTGGTGACTTAGTTAAAAGCATCGCAGTAATATTTCAGATATATTTTTTCAAATTCAAAAGTTCAACTAGAATACGCTGTTTGCGATGATGGTATATTTCTTTTTTTTCTATTGTATGAAGACTAGGACTGGACATTGCCTATGAATAGCTACTTGAGATAAATTATATCCCAGTTGCTGAAAGCAGTCTATAACGGTGCGCCAAACGAGGAATAATGAAATAGCAGAGAACATAGGTACGTAGTGAACGACATGGCATTGACCTAGTGCTTACTCATCATCTTTAAGTTTACCTTCATAAATATATTATTCATTATTCGCTTTGAAGTATGGTACTAATTATTAAGCAATTCCGCCTAATATTATTCCTTTATTAGGAAAACGTCATAATCGTCAAGCTATTTTAATTCGACTTCACTCTTCTTTACTTTTGCTTAAGCTAGCATTATTAGTTAGTTTCTTTAATTACTGATGCATAAGATTCCTAAATTAGTAAAAATATCACACGGGATTAATCCATCTTTCTGGACGTAGTAATCATCTACAACCAAGAAAATGTAATTAGAAATGATAGTCTTTAATGCTTGTAATGCTCATCTTTGATCATTAATTCACGTAGGTTGGAAAATAATTTCTCGTTTAATATTTATTATTTTCCATAAAACATTCTAAATTTATTGAAGTACTTAGACGGGTAAATGCCTTCTCCAAATAGTTTCGATTCATGTTTTTAAAATTGTACATAGTTTAACATAAACTTGAGATTCATTCAATGTGACATCAATTAGAAACAATACAGGACGTTCCGTTTCCTCTTTTCACCAACTTCCTGCAAACCATCCTCTGTTATCTATAAATTCATTCCTAAACGAAATGCATTTCTCATCGTTATATTGTATTCTTGTAATATTGTCAACAAAGTAGTTTTCATCAATATTATGATAAGCCGAAGAATAATAGCTATACGAATTAGGAATAAATACAGTTCGGATGTCCGGAATTCTAAATAACTCTTTATGTACCGGACCTCTTTGTTAAGCAGAAATAAGTTCGTGTTATGTTACTAAGGTGCTTTTTAAAAATCTCTTTTCACGACTGTAATTTTATGTTTGTGTAATTTAGATTCAGGCAGTTTTTTAAGTTCTTTGTTTCTTAAGCTATATTTTTCTTAATCAAAATAAACTATGGTGGTACGGTCCTATAGTTCATATGATGAAAGTTTTAAGAGACTTTCAAAAATTAAAACATGCTCAACTTAGCTGATGATGATAAATTTAAATTGTGGAATAGTAGACCCCCTACCAACCAACCATTATATATGTACAATAACTCAAGAGGGTGGTATATAGGGATGATGAACAAGAGCAATAATAATAATAATAATAATAATAATAATAATAATAATAATAATAATAATAATAATAATAATAATAATAATAATAATAATAATAATAATGATAATAATAATAACAGATGTAAAGAGTTGCCGAATATTTACTTTGGTAAATATTATCGCAATAATTGCGTAAGGATGATAAACTGATCTACACCTGTACTCTTAATAAGATTGGTCCACCCTAGGTTATATTCAATAGCTAGCATAACGGAAAACGGAATATGCCTTTGTCCGACTAGCTTCTGGAATTATTTCCCAGATTAATTATATTAAAGTCATATAATGAGATCCTAATATCAGTTAAATATTTTGTGTTATTGATGCATAATTAATTACATATTATAACGCCATGGTCTTACATTTAACAAAGGTATAGTCAATCAGAGGTTCTAATATTGTTATTTCCACCTTTCTCTTGCACACTTTCAAGAATCGTGAAAATTGCATTTTCCATGTTTTTCGTTTTTCCTAAATGCCTTAGATATTTAGTACTGACTTTTTCAATATCCTCTATTCGTGAATATGACTATAAGTGATTCTTTAATTTAAAACGCAAATAGCTGTTTTAGATCAAGGATCTTCTCTCAAAAATAATTGAACACGTTTCCTTTAGTCCATTATTTCTTTTTATCTTTGTCCATCCAAACTCTCCACGGATTTGAAGCAATTTATCTTAAATAATACTATAGAACGGAAGATTTACTTTGCTTCCACATAAAAATTAAAAGCTTTCAACTTTCTAATTCACAAACGTCCACCTTCACAATACTTTATATTTGGGTTTAAATCGCCTTAGTGACATGTACTTTCATTGTTCGTTTCCCCAGATTCCTTAATTGTCTGAGATGTCTATGCTCTTTTATCTAGCACGGAACAAATTATTTTACCGATCTGCATCTTGCAATCATAAATTACAGAAAACAATTATAACACGTCAAAAATGTCCTTTACACATGTACAGATCATAATCCATAGAACACATTTGGCGTTTGTTATTAGAAGCTTAATAACTGAACAGATCCGATATAATCGAAAAAAATTGAAAGAATCAATGAAAGTGTTACAGTATAAACACTACAAATATTTATATCTATGATTCGTTGTTTAACAAATGATCACGAGAGATGGCAGCAAGAGGTCATTTAAGTCAATCTGTAGTTAAAAGTCAAAATTAATGCATTAATCATTCAAACTGACAGGACATTGTATAAACATGATATAATCCCATAACAAATTTGAGGTGTCTGCTGATGAAGATTCCCACGAAGACAATGCATTAAGTATCTAAATGTCATTAAAGTTATATAATAGTAATATCCTCTGAGTCACAGAACTGGCGGGTTAAATAGAAAAAAAAAACCAATTTTAGTTTAATCCTCATTTTGATAAAAGAAACATATAGTTTTATGCAGTGGTAAACTAAATATACAAGTTAACTTTCATTATTTGTTCACGCTTAGTACTTTAGAAACGTACAGAAGGATTTAGTAGTAACTTAATGAAGAATTTCAAAGATAATAACATGTTCGTGCTTGTTTAAGTCTTTATTCAGGATGAAGTTAATCTTGTTTTCCATTAACAAACGTAACCATAAGACATACATGTACTAGCATTAATTTGGTTTGCATAAGAAATCCACAATGCCACTACAGAATTTGTGTTTATTATCTCCTTGTTTTGTGTCTTTGCAGTTGTTTCTATTTTCATTCTTCTCTAATCTGTACTGTATGCTGCAAAGTACAAGGAACCAGTCATTCTCTCTTGGCCAATAAGGCAACCTTTCTACCTACTCACGAGTTTAATAAAAAAAAGTATATATATATATATATATATATATATATATATATATATATATATATATACAAATAATACTATCATACAGGTTAGAGAAATTAAATTCGTACTCTACGGAGTTTCGAACTCAATACCGCGAGTAAATGGCACCCATTGCCTTGTCTGTACGCACCAATCCATATACTGTCACGACTAAGCACGCATCACCAAAAATGATGGCACTGAATCGTTGTTATATAAGCTCGTGAGTAGTGGACACACTCGCATGACGACCTAGTAATTAATTCTCGTATATATGCACAGTCGTTCCAGATTACTATGAAATAAATCAAGGTATATAGGATTTTGTATTACAAAAAATTATAAATATATACCAGACAGAACAGACTGTGATATCCCTGGATTCTGTAGTTACCCTGGATTCTGTAGTAGAATCTTGATAATATGGTACGAATTTAATTTCTCCGTAGAGTACGAATTTAATTTCTCTAACCTGTATGATAGCATTGTTTGTATTAAAGTATTATTTCTGCCCAATATTATCAAGATTCTACTACACAATCCAGGGATAGCATAGTCTTTTCTGTCTGGTATATATATATATATATATATATATATATATATATATATATATATATATATATATATATATATATATATATATATATAAACTTTTCTTGATCATGTTTCGTTGTCATCTTTGAAAAATTGATATAAATTGAATAATAATGATATTTTCAAGTAGTTTCTTAGCCTTAATTTACAGCATGCCACGCGCAATTGCACGTATCGTACTTATGTTGTGCACTTGTCAAATGATGTTAATATATTATTCAATTGCATTTATTTATGTGCATTACAACTCTCCAATCTATTTATATTTGAAACATATAACCCCTGGAATTATTATGTAATAAATTAAAACCGAAACAAAAAGATGGAAAGAAAGTGGGGAAGACGAATCCATAAGACGGCAAGTCTAAAAAAGAATGTTTCTGACCGTTTAAGGTAACTATGAAACAATGAGAATATTGCTTATATTAGACCAAAGAAGTAAACTAATTAACAGTGTCTTACTTATCATTGTCTACATTAATATAGATCGTTTGGTGAAAGAGGGCTTATATCGCCAGAGATGACGCTAAAAATCAGATCAATCGAATATACTTTTGGATTAATCGAAGCCGAAAAGTGTTCGAAATTATTCTTACAACTTCAGATATTAGAGGGTTTTTTTGATACAGGATGTAGGAATATTGACATTGTTTGGTGCAATGATACATATAACATTAATATGAATTTTATAATTAGACATATAATGACACAAAGTATGTTTGATTTACAACACTTTTTATGCTGATTAGAATAAATAGAAATCTGAGAATGACGTATAAGTTGATTTTATACGGAAATATAGTCTACAAATATATGTGCGTGACATCTGAGGAAAAAGTAATTAAAATGTGTTTGCCTCTAGCTTACCCTTGAGTGATGATGTATATTACGCTACTGATCCATCGTTCAATTCTTTTCAACCTTTGCCATTGTATAGCAGTCATCAACTACGTCTTATGTCTCTTCTTCCACATAGCGTCAATATCATTATTAAAAATGTCATACGGAAAAATAATTAAGTTATTTATGCTTGTATTTTTACATTATTATACATTCTGAATATATGAAGAATCTGAGCTTAGATGGAGATTAGGTTTCGACTAAAATAAGGCTGATGAAGCTTTAATGAAGTAAGTCACAATGTTTGTATAAAAAATACCGGTAACGTTAAGTTTACGATATATTAAGAATTAATCTCTAAAATACAGTTTCTTTTCATGAACTAATCCTTATTAATTTTAGACATCAATCAGGTTTTTACATCAATAAAATGAACATTGTTCCATAAAAATGCAAAGAATTAATCTCTAAAATAAGTTTCTTTTCATGAACTAATCCGTACTAATCTTAGACATCAATTAGGTTATTACATCAATAAAATGAATATCATCCCATAAAAATGCAAATATGATTGCTGTATGGGTGTTCGTTTTTGTTTAAGGACTAATTCATATCTACAACTATCTTAAACAAAAGTAGGTCATATATATATATATATATATATATATATATATATATATATATATATATATATATATATATATATATATATATATATAAATATATATATATATATATATATATATATATATAAAAATATATATATATATATATATATATATATATATATATATATATATATATATATATATATATATATATATATATATATATGCTGAATGTCTTTGTCCAAGAAATTGATAAGCACACGTATTTTCCAGGAGAATAGATCATTTTAAATATAAAATTCAAACCCAAAAGACAACAACCAGACAAATACCTTTAGTCCGAAGGTATATATTTACAACTGACTCTCAAAAACACTATTTTTAGTAATAAACCCGACTAAGAACACAATTTCAGACCAGCATAATGGGTCACGTGATCACTTACTCCATTTCAATTAGCACGTAGGCTAGAAAAGGCCTTAACTAAGAATCAGTGATTTCCATACTGTAAATGAACGTCTTAAAAGAAACTTGTTTACAACTAAATTAACATGTGGCCAAACATGCTCTTGGTAATGATCACTTTCACTCAGTGTTTGCAAAATCGTGAATCCAGCTAAAAATACAATGTAGCAATCGAATTGCGTTACCAGTTCAAAGAAGAGAACATAATTTTCCGAAAAATTCTGTTCCAGTGAAAACAAAACATCACCAAAATAACATAATAAAACAAAAATAAGATAAAAAAAGAATTTATAACTAACGCACAAGTGATACAATTACATATACGTAACACTTTTCCCTTAAAGGATAATACAATATTTATATAATAAAGCGTTCATTAAACCATACATAAATTATGCATGGGGTAAAACAAAATTGTATAAGGAAATGTTTATGTATTATACAAGTGTACATGAAATAATATTTTTTTTTACACGGGAAAGTGAATCTGCCATAAAATTGTCTTTTCAGTCAATATGCCTAATGTCAATATTATATTCCTTTAACAACAAACTCTACCTAAATAATCTTTTATTTTTAATATTGTCGATGAAAATAAGAGGGTTGTAATCACGAAGCACATCAACCACAGAAGGAGCTGAACTAAGGTAAACTTCATAACGATGTAATGCCAATGTTAAAGCTTAACATTCCTTTTTGATTGTTGAGTGCTTTCTTCAGTACTTATTTAATTTTTTCGAAAAATAGTACTGACTGATCAACACCATATCTATCTTCTTGATTCAATAATGCTCCAACCCCAACATCACTTGCATCCAATGGTAGTTTAAAAGACTGAAATTTTGATCTTTAAGAACTGGTACACTTTTAAGTATGGCCTTTAACCTATCAAAAGTCTCCTAACATTTTTCAGTCCAAAATAACAGGTTTGTCAGAGGTTCAGTAACATCAGAAAAATGGGAACAAATTTTCAGATAATATCCAGCCAGGCATACATAATAATCGAATCAGTTGCATTTGAATGACAAGCACGTAGAATGTTGAGATAGCCTTGACCTTAGCATCTATAGGTTTAACTGGTCAATGTCCCACGATATGTCCCAGAAATTTTGCACTTAAACGGCAGAACTAACTATTAGATAAATTGATTATCAAACTTGGATCAGTGAGTCTGTCAAATAACTTCCGAATTGTTGCTAGATTTTTTTTCCAGGTGTCGTTGTAGATGATGACATAATCAATGTAAGCATCACCAGTTGGTATGACAGGTACAACTAAATTAAATCATAATTTACCTGGCTATCTCTCTTAATATGCTAGTACTCCATCAATTTATTTAGATCATAGAACTACTATAATAATATAACTTATTCATTTCCTCTTAACCTTGTTAGAGCCGTACATTCTAATTTGATTTTTTTTAAGAATGAGCAAACTAAAATGAACTTTGTTGCCAGATTCAAAAGGTTTCTCCATGAATGTTTTGTGTAACCATAATTTAATTTTTGGCTTGAATTGCTGAGTGCCAAAGTCATGCATGACTAGCTGGAAAAATTTCATATATAAAATTGGAAAGATATTGGAAGGCCAAATGGATAAAAACCTTTATCAAAGCTTTTTACTGTTGTTTTAGGTTCACTATTCCTCAAATTAAATGCCTCTGGGAATCTTGTTGACGCACACATTATGGTTAATAAATATCGGTTGCCTGAAATGAACTTAAGTAAGGGACCAACACAATCTACCATTTTTCTGCTAAATAGTTCTCATATACTAGGAATAGGATGCAAATGAACGTTGGGTATCTTCTGATTGGGTTTTCCTACCATTTGACAAGAATGACAAGATATACAAAATGTACAAAAATCACTTTTGAATTTTGGTCAATAAAAGTCAGTCATGATCTTTGGTAAGTCTTATTAATCCCTAAATGATCAGCCAGAGGAGTTTCGTGGGCCAGACTAAGTATTCCATGTCTGTATGATTTTGGAACTACAATCTGATTGTTCACTGACCACTCATCGCGAGCAGGTACCTCAGAAGTTTGATAGTGCCATTTTTGCGCTTCAGAATGTAGTGTGACTGTTTGTAGAGTTAAAACTAATCTTCATATCTTTCTTGTATGAATAGTACCAAATATTTTCTTTCTAATTTCTGCAAGAAGAGTTTCTAAAAATAATTATTTATGTATAGATAAATGAAAAATCTAATATCTTTTTTGTTCATATTACAGACATATTGATGTTTGCTTTATCTCATTAACTTTTTAAAAAATAATATAGTCCTTTCAATAAAAAAGCTTCACAAACACCTAAAAATATATTGTGCTTTAAAGATTGGTCTGGAAGTCTTTGATCAATTCTTATAAGAGAGTGGTCTGTTTCTTTGATTGATTCTTATAAGAGAGTGGTCTGTTTCTTTCATTTATTCAAATAGGAGGGTGGTCTGTTTCTTTCATTTATTCAAATAAGAGAGTGGTCTATTTCTTTCATTGATTTTTATAAGAGGGTGGTCTGTTTCTTTGATTGATTCTTATAAGAGGGTGGTAACACATGCATTTGCAAGATAGTGGTCAGAGACTTTTGAACGAAATTCATTGTTGATTATTATAAAAAAGTGGTCTGTTTCTTTGATCGATTCTTATAAGAGAGTGGTCTGTTTCTTTGATCGATTCATATAAGAGAGTGGTCTGTTTCTTTCATTGATTCATATAAGAGAGTGGTCTGTTTCTTTCATTTATTCCAATAAGAGAGTGGTCTGTTTCTTTCATTGATTCTTATAAGAGAGTAGTCTGTTTCTCTGATCGATTCTTATAAGAGAATGGTCTGTTTCTTTCATTGATTCATATAAGAGAGTGGTGTGTTTCTTTCATTGATTCATATAAGAGAGTGGTGTGTTTCTTTCATTTATTCATATAAGAGAGTGGTCTGTTTCTTTCATTGATTCTTATAAGAGGGTGGTCTGTTTCTTTGATCGATTCTTATAAAAGAGTGGTCTGTTTCTTTAATTGATTCTTATAAGAGAGTGGTATGTTTCTTTGATTCTTATAAGAGAGTGATCTGTTTCTTTCAATGATTCATATAAAAGAGTGGTCTGTTTCTTTCATTGATTCATATAAGAGAGTGGTCTGTTTCTTTCATTGATTCTTATAAGAGAGTGGTCTGTTTCTTTCATTGATTCATATAAGAGAGTGGTCTGTTTCTTTCATTGATTCTTATAAGAGGGTAGTCTGTTTCTTTGATTGATTCTTTTAAGAGGGTGGTCTGTTTTTTCATTGATTCATATAAGAGATTGGTCTGTTTCTTTCATTTATTCATATAAGAGAGTGGTCTGTTTCTATGATCGATTCTTATAAGAGGGTGGTCTGTTTCTTTCATTGATTCAGATAAGAGAGTGGTCTGTTCTCTATCATGAATATATAACAGGCTTATCAAAATGCAAATACAATTTCAGATAAAATTTAAACGCAAGTCTTACCTGTTTTAATGGATTTATTTTCCTCCTTGTTCGGCTGCCAGTCTTATCTTTCCGCCCAATATTGACCAAACCGTCTGTAGCACATAAACCCCAAAAATTGCTCGTTTTATCTTTGGATTAACAACAGTAATTGTAATTATCTAAATCCGAATTCAAGACCAAGTTAAAGTCAACGCTAATAGTTTTAATTACTATGTTCCTTATAACGCGACTTTGACACAATTCTAGAAAAAGTTACATAATGCATGATAAAGCAGAGATGAACAGAAATATATAATTTGGTTGACAAATTGACGTAGCTAAGTCAGCCACGACATGCTATCTAATTGAATTCTTTACGAAAAAGAACCAATTAAAAGTTAACAGGGTAACGAATCATCTTTGATAATAATAATAATAATAATAATAATAATAATAATAATAATAATAATAATAATAATAATAATAATAATAATATTAATAATGATAATAATAATAATAATAATAATAATAATAATAATAATAATAATAATAATAATAATAATAATAATAATAATAATAATAATAATAACTTGAATTCGTTCCATAGAAAACGCCTTTCTTTTGAACATTTATTCACTGCATATCCATGCTAACTGGGGAAGCAGGTACAAGAGATAAATTGAACCCATGCTCGCAAGGGTTAGGAATATTATTTCCATCATTACCAACTCAAATTGGCAGATTTAAAGATGCATGGACAGAAAGTCATAATGACAGAAACACGGGATTTACTTTCAGTAATACGGTGAGTATCATTTTTATTATACATGTGTTAATGGGAGGCATAAATCTTTAATAGGGAGTAAAGTGGTTTGTCCAATGTGGCAATGTCAGGTTTGTAATTACTAGCTGTAGGACCTGCATGTTCCAATACAAGAAATATTCAGGTTTTATTCATTATTCTCTCTCTCTCTCTCTCTCTCTCTCTCTCTCTCTCTCTCTCTCTCTCTCTCTCTCTCTCTCTCTCTCTCTCTCTCTCTCTCTCTCTCTCTCTCTCTCTCAGGTGCGTTGCTTGCATAATTAAGCCCAAACAAAACTCCACTATCCTATGCCTGGCAATGAATTTCGCCTGAGTCGGAATAGTTCTATGAGTCATAAAGAGAGACACAAATCAAGAAGAATATTCGGGATTAGATCATGACATAAGTACCGTGTATGAATCATCGCTGATATGTCTTGATTCAACACATCAAAAAGCAAAACATGTATATGCAATTTATTTCAAACGAAAATATTGGCGTTTCACTTGCACTAATTTAAAACTTAAGTAATTATAGCGTAATGGATAAGTAACTTAGATACCTATAGTAACATGGATTAGCAGCATAAATATCTATAGAAAAAAATAAATTAGCAACTTTAAGTCCTTATATCAAGCTGTATTAATAAATAAACTCCTCACAACAACATTTATTAGTAACTTTAGTACACATAGCAACATTGATTAGAAACTAAAGTAACTTTTATCAACATGGATTAGAAATAAAATATTTATCTCAACATGGAGCATCAAATTAAGTATTTATATAACTATTGATAAGCGAATTAAATTCTTAAAGCTTTTTGGATTAATAAAGTAACTTATGTACTTACACCAACATGTATTAGTAACACAAGTACTTATAGCAACATTGATTAGTAACTCATGTACTTACATCAACATTTATTAGTAACTTATGTACTTACATAAACATGTATTAGTAACTCAAGTACTTATAGCAACATGGATTAGTAACTCATGTACTTGCATCAACATGGATTAGTAACTTATGTACTTACATAAACACGGAATAGTAACTCAAGTACTTACATCAACACGGATTAGTAACTCAGGTACTGATAGCAACACGGATTAGTAACTCAAGTACTGAGAGCAACAAGGATTAGTAACTCAAGTACTTACATCACATGAATTAGTAACTCAAGTACTTATTGCAACATGGATTAGTAACTCAAGTACTTACATCAACCTGGATTAGTAACTCGAGTACTTTCATCAGCATGGATTAGTAACTTAAATTATTATTTCAACATGGATTAGTAATTCAAGAACTTACATCAACACAAATTAGTAACTCAAGTACTTATATCAACATGGATTATTAATTTTTTTATTTACATCAACATGGATTAGCAACTCAAGTTCTTATATTAATATGGATAGTAACTCAATTTCTTATATCAACACGAATTGTTATGTCATGTACTTGCATCAACATGGATTAAAATTTAAATTACATCCATCAACATGGATTAGTAACTCAAGTTCTTATATCAACATGAATTAGTTACTCAAGTACTTCCATCAACATGTATTTGTAACTTAAATTCTTAAATCAACATGGATTAGTAACTCAAGTACTTACGTCAACATGGATTAGTAATGTAAGGTCTTATGTCAACAAGGATTAGTAACTCAAATACTTACATCAACATGGATTAGCAATTTCAGTTCTTATATCAACATGGATAAGTAACTCAAGTACTTACATGAACATGGATTAGTAATTTAAGTACTTATATCAGCATAAATTAGTAACTCAAATATTTACATCAACATATATTAGCAAATCCAGTACTTACATAAACATGGATTAGTAACTTAGGAACCTGTAGTAACATGGATCAGTAACTTACATTTTTATATCAATATGGAGTCGTAACTCAAATACTTACATCTACATGGATTACTAACTCGTGTACTTATATCAACATGGATTAGTAACTTAAGAACTTACATCAACACGGATTAGTAATTTAAGTTCTTATATCAACATGCATTGGTAACTTAAGTACTTACATCAACAAGGATTATTAACTCATGTACTTACATCAACATATATTAGTAACTCATGTACTTATATCAACATGGATTAGTAACTCAAATACTTATATCAACCTGGATTAGTAACTAGAGTACTTACATCAGCATGGATTAGTAACTTTAATTATTATTTCAACGCGGATTAGTAACTCAAGTACTTAGATTAACATGGATTTGTAACTTAAGTTCTTACATCAACATGGATTAGTAACTCATGTACTTATACCAACATGGATTAGTAACTCAAGAACTTACATCACCACGGATTAGTAACTCAAGTACTTACATCAACCTGGATTAGTAACTCGAGTACTTACATCAGCATGGATTAGTAACTTAAATTATTATTTCAACACGGATTAGTAATTCAAGAACTTACACCAACATGGATTACTAACTTGTGTACTTATATCAAGATGAATTAGTAACTTAAGTACTTTTATAATCATGGATTTGCAAATTAAGTACTCATAGCCACACTGGATAATCCATGGTTTCGAAAGTGTCTGTTCTTTTGGTTTCGGGATTTATAAACCGTCTGAAATTGTAATTAGCACTAAGACCATTCTTTATGAATTGTACAATATTCTATATGTGGAAAGCCTCTGTGTGTAAGTGAGTGAGAGAGACTTGAAGCTACCACCCACCCACCCACCCAGATCAGAATAATCTAAGACTTGCTTAAATCCGTTTTGAAGAGGTAGAGCTCTTAAAAGTTTATCCTTCTGCCATGACGATTTGTGAACTTTAGGCCAGAATCTAATTAATTTTCTTTCACCTTTGCTTGCCCTCTCTAATATGTTTAAAAATTCTTGACTTATTGACCTCCACAGAGCAGCGTTTCCTTCAGATGCTATGGTAATGAATCATTATTGAGCTCAGATTCTTGGAAATTCCAAGAACTCATGGTAAATTAGTTATTGAAATTTAAATCATTTGACAATGTTAGAAGTAGAAGAATATCACAACCAAAATGACCAGCTTTGGAATTTTGCATAGCCTGTTAAAAGACTGAGAAAAGTCAAACCTAATGAAATAAAGTTTCTTAAACCTTTTCAAAAAAGAGCCATTTTCGGTCAAGAGTATGCCTTTTAGCAGGTTTCCTTTCGACTTTAATTATCTCGCCGCGCATACAACACGAATCCATACACTAACGATAAGGTTGTTGGATAGGTAGTGTCAAAAACGTGCCAGACGCGTTGAATTGACATTTTTATGGATATACACCACACCACTAATGGAGGAATTAATAGGCATGGCTTCTTCTTCCTCAAACGGAAATGTAATATTTCCAATATAATTGTAATTTCATTGCACACGCATTTGATATGAATCTGATATATATATATATATATATATATATATATATATATATATATATATATATATATATATATATATATATATATATATATATATATATATATATATATGCAACAAGATAAATACATGGAGAAATAATTCCAATAATATTCAAAGAACATGTCGTAAAATCCGACGATATCTTTTAACTAAAATCACAGCCAAGTCGGATCAAGTTAACGGATGTAATTTTTTGTCATTGTTTGCAATTTCAATGTGGTTTTATTATTTAAATATGGTTTCAAGTCTATCACTGATGACCGACGTTTAAGAAAACTGCTCTTAGCATCTGGTGAGTAGAACGTAGCTGCCGTAAACGATTCAGTTGATGACGATGCTCGATATACAGCTGCTAGTTTTACTGACATTGATTTGTCAAATTTGAATATACTTAAAAATCTTTGGTAACACATGTATTTGCAAGATGTGTTCTAAATTTGTTGGTGGCTAATCAAGAGAGTGGTCAGAGACTTTTGAACGAAATTTATTGTTTTCAATCCATGTCACAAGATATAATAAGGCTTGGATCAGAGCAATGGTGGTGGTGGTTTTAGATTTTTAACCTATTTTACCAATTTGTCAGTCACAACGCAACGATGTCTGCTGTGTGGCAGTTTATAGCCATGTCTAGCACTATGGGATCATGCCGAAGACATGTAGCGTGATGTCCCACTCAGTAACATTATCCTGACACCAGGCTGTCATGTCCTAACATTAACCTTTTAATGCCAATCACCTAAGCGAAACAGCTGGTAGTACCATTTTAAGAAGTTCTTGGTATGACTCGGACTGGGTTCGAACCCACGACCTCTCGCATTTGGTGTGGATGCTCCAACCACTAGGCCACCGGTGAGACAGGATCAAAGCAAATGAGCAGACTAAAATTCGTACTAGACGAAGAGTTTTGTTTTTAATTTTATTTTCTATCCAAAAGGTCCGGTCGTCCTTGTATCTATGCCTTACTCGGCTAATGTTGTCGATCTTTTCGATGATTCCAGAGTGTTGCTTAAAGTTGAGGAACAGTAACGAACATTAAGGCATTAATCTACTCCATAGCAATGAATCATGAACACAACATTCAAACTTTGCGACGTCCTTTATACTCCATACAGCTCCTGTTTATATTCAATGAATCTAAGTTGAATCCATTATCAAACGGTTCTGATTGAGCTCCAAGCGAGTCTTGACTGATTCCTGTTTTCAAAGATTCGCTAAGCTTTTACGTAGTTTTGAAAGCCATCACGCACTTTGAAGTGTAAATTTCCAATGTATGAACAAAATGCCAATCAAAAACTACAAAACTGCATTTTATAACTGTATAAAGAGACCCACGAATCGTGTAAAGTTGTATGGGTATACTTTGAGGATCACACTCATGTAATAAAAAAGCCTTTGTGCAGCAGCACACTGCTAGGTAGGATATTCTTGCCTGTTTTTTGTTTTGTTTAAAAAATAACCCTTGCATTATAGTTATTTGTGAAATTTTATAATTTAAACAATTCCCCAAATCAAGACTTTTAGAGGTTATATTTGAAATGACAAACGTGCACAAAACATAAGAAAATACCCATATGCTATAAGAGGACATGTAATAAAGTGAGATTTTATGTGGAGAGGAAACATAACGGTTAACCTCCCACGGCTGAAACTTCAACTAAATGAAATTTCCAAAACCAAAACCCTGTTTATAGTCACAAATATATCTTTATTTCATTTCAATAAACTGTGATTTAGTTAACCAACACTTTTCTCCTTTAAAATCGACCCCAAAAGTCAAAATTATACTAAAATAAACATCATAAATTCGAGACTAAACCAAAGTCTATGATCAACCATTTAGAGTTAAATAAAACCATTACAGAAATATAGAAACAACAAAATCTTACTACTTACATATGCCTATGTTTAATAACTATGTACAATTGACGTTTCTATAAGCATGCGTTAAGATTTTGTAATTACTCTTTCATTTACCAACGAAGAAAGTTTATTGTACACTCTATTTCCTTCAATTTAGAAACAGAAGGACAAATATATTCAACTACAGTTCAACCGAAATTCAAAAATCGCTAATGTTGATAGAAAATTTATGGAAATAAACTTAAATGCCTTTGCTTTCAGTATCGTTAGGTTTGTCATTTTTTAGAAGGTCAAGATTGCATTGTTATATATTATGCGACGATAAACAGAAAATATAATTTCATAGTCTGCAGCGCGTCTAGATTAGATCATTAGAGAAGTAGGCACACACTTGTCGCGAAACAAGATAAATAAAGAAAACAGCCTAACGAAGATTTTTGCCTGTGTGTAAATAGTCCACATTATCTGACAGTAAGAATATCGTCGATCACGTTGTCTTGATGAAAATATTACTGACAATTCAATAAAGTCGTCATTGCCTGGTAACAGTTGGAGTACGTCTCGATGCGTACACGCCCTACCTTTCTTGATATTTATTTTTACCATATTTTCTCAGTTAAAAAGTAATTGAATGGTATATGGTTGGTGTGGGATATTTGCATGCAAATGTTTCAACATAAGTGAAGCTTTCTTTCTACAAATACTCAAAAAAAATTCAATTTCGGGTCGAGCAATACTAAGACAACTACGTTAGAAAAATAAGCATTTATGTCGACGTCCGACTCCATGTCTCTCTTTTCAGATGAAGACATGCAGAGTCTGAATCAATACGCATAACTTATTGAAATATTTCTTCTCTTTTTCTAATCCGATTCCCATTATATAGACATACAAATTCGAGATGCTGGAATAACACAGATTTCATCCAAGACAATTTGAAAAAGTTAAATCGACTGCGTGTCGCAAACTTCATAATGTCGAGTATGTCCAGCGCTATTCCTGTAACATTTCAGTTAATTCTTCATATACTTAACTCTGTTAACAAAAGATATCATCAACGTATCGGAATGTGTAACTAAAGAAACCATAGATGATCACATTTCTTAACTTTGGAAAATTCAGGAAGTCATTACAATCCCTTCTTTACGAGTTATATCTTTTTGAGATTCGAACGACGTTACAATATCGTGTCTGTCTACAAGTATCACTACATATTTGGTTAGCTCACCGCTACAATGCTTGTATTAAACTGCAGATATTACGTGCCTAAGTATAACAGATGCAAAGATTTGGACAGTCAGCAACATTGGTTTTATATATTAGGGTTCTTTATTAATAGCATAACACAAAGTATATCTAAGGCATGCGCGAGAAAAAGTGGAACAATAACAGAGCAATAGTGTAAAAAGAGACAGATACACTCTCTAAAACTAGTTTTCAAATACGAGGCTACTCTCGTGAACTAATACTTAAGTGCTATGCTACTCTTTGACACGGTGTTCACATACGAGAATGCTCTAATGAACTATTGTTTAAGTACGAAGCTACTCTTGTGAACTAATGTTAGAGGCTTTTCATATGCAAGCATTAAACCATCTCCGTCATAACGAGATATTTATAGAGTATATATAATCGAAACGACAATTTTTACGCGAACAAGACGTGTTTTCCTGGTCACAACGACATCTTTCACACAATCAAAATAACGTCTTTTACGTGATCAAGACGAAGTTTTCAAGTGAAAAAGACGACGTCTTATAGGTGGTCAAGAGAGCCACTAATTGCAATGTGTTACATGATTACGTATACATGACGATAAATTTATATAGATTTAAAAGAACAGAAGTGTGTGATTTTGTCAAATCTACCTTATCTTGCCAACGCCATGCAATCGTAACTAGTCTTGCTTTCATTTTGAATGTCATCGCAAACACGAATGCTGACAGTGACAGCTTTTTTCTTCTTTATTATAAAAAGTAAACATAGAATGGCAAAATTAAACCCATATTCAAAAATGTTTGTGCACATCAATACAATAGTTACATCGTGTAACAAAAGAAAATAAAATGCTCTGATTTGAGTTGGAAGGGATATATATATATATATATATATATATATATATATATATATATATATATATATATATATATATATATATATATATATATATATATATATATATATATATATAAATGAGAATTAATTATTAGGTCCTCATGCGAGTGTGTCTGCTACACACGAGTGCATATAACACCAATTCAGTCACATCATTTATGGCTGTACGTGCTTTGTAATGGCGGAAAATGCGTTAATTTGTGCATAAAAGGTGATGGGGTGCCATTTACCATGCGGACATTGCTTCGTTGAGTAAACTTAAGAATTTTCTAGCATGTATGATAGTATTATTTGTATTAAAATATAAATTCTGCTTATTAATTAAGCATTCTTGTATAGAATCCAGAGATAGCACTTTCCGTTCGGTTTGGTGTTTATTTATAACTTTCTCTATAATTTTTATTGTGTGTTTAGGTGAATGTGGTAGCACACAAGTGATTGAAATATGCTCCAAAATGTATTTTCTTAGAATATCTAGAAGTTGTAATAGTGAAGAAAAGTACTTGTTTGGAAATGCATGTACGTGTTTTAGCCGAATAAGATCAGCCTGTTGAGCAATTATACTTCTCGAAAAACAGTATTAAAAGAAGAACTGTAAAGGACCCTTAAAACTACCGACGAGAACAACAAATATCAAAGCACAACAACAGCTGTCGGATGAAATCACAAAAATGTGATTTTACTCGCAAAACATGAACGCATGTGTGTGGTAATATATTCAATTTGCGGCATCATCGCAGCGACCATTACCAATGGTGACCCAGTTTCATTAGCTGTTCGGGCAATATTGATTGTAACCGGCGTCACGGTAGCCACTGTCAAACTAATTTCGTCATGGCTGCATTTGTGAATACGTGTCGAATCAGAATTTCTCGCTATGACATAAAGTGGCATAGTCAGTACATTATGCTCAACGACCATCGGAAACAGAAAACTTCCGACTACTTCGTGCTTAGGTACGGAACCGGTGTGTTCTCGACCTTTTACATATTGCTGTATTACTTGCAGTAAAAATCGAGTAAGCATTTGCGTGTGTATATCCACCGTATTGATTTACGGTAACATAACATACAGACACCTCTTAGAGACTTTACTTGGGGGCTAACGCGGGTTACAAAAGCTTACTAATTTTACAATTATCAGGGTGCTCTGAATATTTAATTTGTACTGTTATTTTTTTCTACACGATTTTATATACGTTGTATTGTATCTTAGACTTGACCTTGTCAAAGTTTAGTTGATGTTGTACCTGACTAATAACATTGATGTTGTTTTAATTTGGATAAACACATGATACATAGTTAATATATTTCATATGATTGTAGATTAATTTTTCAAATTATTATTATTAATGAAAACATGTTTATCTTATCTGAGTTTGGGACACTGAAATGTCCCATAGTTGTACCTGATATTTATCATATTCATAATATAACTTTAGTAACAGATTTTATCCATTTATAACTTAGAATATTTTAGACGTGAAAAATTTTTCAAAACATGTACTTTGAACCTACTTCCTGGATCTTCTTTTGTGTCAGTTTCTATTTGTATAATCTTGTTTGATTGAACAATTATTCTTTCCTGAGATAACGTCTGAAATGTTGTGTTCAGGTTTCTAAATTTATTCAAAATATTATTCTCCGGAATTACAAAGTGCTCAATAATATTCTTACACAGAAATGATAACTTGGAATTATAGTGCATCCAAAACTGGACAACTTGGATTGTCAAATAGCTACTAAAAGTACACCAACATATTCATTGTTGGATCTAATTTGAATACCACTTGAATTTAATTAGAACTTTATTCATTAGGACTGGTAAACAACTTTTTGGACTATTTGGGATTTAATTCTCAATACTGTATGTTTCCTTTATATTACCATTTTGCATTATAGTCAAATAAATTATATGCTTAGTGTTACAAAATGTTTCACTTTCAGCTCTCTCTATCACTTTGTGTAAGACGACATAAACGTCACACTCTATCTAATGTTATTCGTAGATAAATTTCAAATATTTCAAGGTCATGTTTTGTTTTCGTTATATGATTTCATAATATTATAGGCTGTATCCTTGCATTGTCTTTTTAAACTCACCTTTGACCCTATCTATTAATATCCGCTAACATCGAAAAATATGTAAAATTTAACTACTTCCGAACAAAGTGAGCGATTAACCTTTTCACTATTTAAAAGCTTTTCGCTCGTGTCTCTGACAGTCTGTATGTATAGATGGATGTATGTATGTATGTATGTATGTATGTATGTATGTATGTATGTATGTATGTATGTATGTATGTATGTATGTATGTATGTATGTATGTATGTATGTATGTATGTATGTATGTATGTATGTATGTATGTATGTATGTATGTATGTATGTATTATGTATGTATGCAGAAGTTCATGGATGATTAAATATACAAAATAAAATATATCAATTGTCATTTCTTTTTTATGAATAATCTCAAAGTACACATAACAAGCTTGTTTGTAATGTAAGTAAACCTTATGTAGATTTGTCGTAAATAAAAGCACGTCTCTGAAAAAAATGCAGTCTAAAGTAACAATTCCTTTTTTGTTTTGTTTTTAGTGCACATGGCTTGTATGATGTCACTGAATTTGTCAATTTATTCCAGCAACTATATTAAATTTGATCAAATAATTTGATCAAATGCCAAAGTACGAAACAATTTTCATCTATGTGTGTCTAAATTTCGGAATTATTTGAGAAATAAATATCCTGAGAAACTAATCTCTAGCTGTAAACTACGCATGTTCTTTCTGCAGACCAAGCCTTATGACTCCAGAAAAGCAAAAAACAAAAGCTTATTAGAAATGCTGTGAGCAATGTTATCAGGTTATTGACATATATAAACATGTCTTTTTCGGATGGTTCTGGCTGAAGAAAAAAAAATTCGTACGTTAATTTTGTTCAAAAGATCGCAGTCCAAGATATCATTAAGCCATACAATCTTGCTATAATGGCTTGAAAATTGAAGTACACTCCCCATATTTTATTTGTCTACTTTGATTTTATTTTCTTTGTTTTCAATTCTGCTAGCAAATTTGACCAGACTCACCTTCAGCTGGACATGCTTTGCAGACAATGCCAAATCAAGATAGCCCGCAACAACCAATAGACAAAACTATACAGTAGAGATAAAAGCAAAATAACGGAACTCTTTTAATACTATTTAATAAAACGATTGTATTGTACTGTTGTTACTGGTGTCAAACCAAGTTGCACGTGGACATCACAACATAGAATAAAGTCATTCCATCAGTTGATTTAAGTCATGTAAGGCCCCATCAGAGGTATTGAAGGCCAGATAATTGCGAATGAAGAATACTGTCTATTTTGTTTTAGCTGATATATATATATATATATATATATATATATATATATATATATATATATATATATATATATATATATATATATATATATATATATATTGATGTGGATCAAAATTATGTGGCACAAAACTACTGAGATTAATTTATGTTGAGCTTTGACAGGATGATCTAGTTTAAATGTCGATAATACATTGCCGTATACTTTATCAAGCATCAAGTTAATAGTTTCTTTCTTTCTTTCTTTCTTTCTTTCTTTCTTTCTTTCTTTCTTTCTTTCTTTCTTTCTTTCTTTCTTTCTTTCTTTCTTTCTTTCTTTCTTTCTTGTTCCTCCTCCTCCTCCTCCTCCTCTTCTTCTTCTTCTTCTTCTTCTTCTTCGTGTTATTATTATTATTATTATTATTATTATTATTATTATTATTATTATTATTATTATTATTATTATCGCCTGGAAATTAAAATTAAGAAAATAACAAAAATCATAGAACATGTCTAACGTTAATTTTTCATTACAAATAATAAAGATATACAAAAATTATGAACGTGGATTTTTAATTGATTATCCAGAACCTTTTCCAAAGAGAGTAATCATAGTCGTTACCGTATATGCTGTGACAATTGTTTTTTAGGAGATAATGATAGCAACAATAGCCATAAACTTGTCAGCTAGTCAGTGACGCGAGTATAAAAAGGTTTTATCGTTAATCAGTTTCAGAACTAAAGTATAATTGGATTACAGATTATAGTATAAATGTGTCTGTAGTCCAAATATACCAATATTATAATTTGTCTAGATATATTGTATCGATTGCAGGGAATCTACCGTGCATAAGTTGTTTGAATGAATTCATTGTTAGAATCTCAATTGTAGACTACTAAAGTGCTCAGATCCTTCCACCGCTAACAACTAACTCTATAAGGTATTACCAATTTGCTTAATAGACTATTTTTACAGGCTTGTTATTTCATAATCAAAATAAATTTGCATGAAAACATTTTTTTTCAAACACCGATTTAGAGCAAGAAATTTTCCATGTACAAAATAAATGCAATTTTCAGATCAATGAAGATAGCGTGATATATTTTAGGACAGATAAAAATAGATTCGTGCCGAAAGATCACAATAAATGTAGTTCTCTTCAACTTAAATAAATAAATACTGTGTGGGCGAAGATCCTTGTACAGACACTTAGATATTATATAAACTGCCAAGCTGTTTATAAATTAATTGTTTTCTTCGAACGGCTAATACTTTATTCCAAATATTTCATAACAGTTTCTGATCAAATAAAACCAGATATAAATATAACCCCTTTACAATGGCTTTGTTTGTTAACATGCTTTTAAGTTATCTGAATTAAAAAGATATCAGGATACATTCTACTTTAAGCATATTATTTTCTCCTAATTTAAACTTTTCATTGATATACAGCGCTTAAATTTGTTTCCTTCTGGTTTATTATGATAAACTTTGTCAAGATATAGTTATGTTTTTGACATTTGAAGTCTTCAATTATTATTATATTGAACTGTGCATATTTAAGACAAATTTCGAACATGCCAAGGCCTAATATTGTTGTTTCAATACTTGTCCTTATTTGTTTTTTTTTGT
This sequence comes from Potamilus streckersoni, assembly GCA_016746295.1. Classification (NCBI taxonomy): domain Eukaryota; kingdom Metazoa; phylum Mollusca; class Bivalvia; order Unionida; family Unionidae; genus Potamilus; species Potamilus streckersoni. The sequence continues at coordinate 446,940 of JAEAOA010001895.1, forward strand.
TCTGTACCTGTACTATTAATTAGTTACAGAAAATGTAATAATGTCGTTAGAATTTTGTTACTTTTTTACTTCTTGTATTATTATTAGCTTTACCTTAAATGAATTTGAAAGGAGCTAACAGAACATATTAATTTACAGGAAATTAGTCAAAATTGCCTTTATTTAAAGGACAAAATATTTTAGTTTTGAAGAAATGATTTTTTATCTTTAATACTTAGGTAAAATCAAGACCTTTGTATTCCATTGGATTTTTTTAAGTTTGATTGATGTATTTCTGAGAATATGTAGTTATCTGTTTAGACTGTGGATAAGTTATTTGATTGGGCCATTTAAACTAGATGAATCGCAAAATGCTCTAATAGACCAGAACGTTAAGTTGCTTTCCAGGGTGTTGCCCTTTTCGAATTTCTTCATCTTTTCTAAATTCTTGCATTTTGTCTCTTGGACGGTATGCCAACATTTGTTTTGCCGTGTAATTAGTTATATAGTTATATCAAAGTTTTGTAACCATTCTACGTTTTGAATCCATAATTTGGTTGTAACTCTTAATTTGTGCTCGAAAGTCGTGCACTGTTATAGTTCAGATTTACACTCAACATTTAGTGACATGTTAGTAAGGACTTGACAATAGAAAACTTTGAATCGTTCTCTCGAGGTTTTGATTCACTTTAGTTTCTATATCATAAATTCAGAACATTTGATAAAGCACGATGTTCAGCATCTCATGGAAGGGGCTGTCCAGTATATGCGAGTGAACATTAAAATAAGTGTATTTAATACTAGTTAATACTAGCGATCTTCGAAGATTGTTAACACTTAAGGTACGTAGGATTTGATTAAATGGTAAAAGAGCAATGATTACATGTTATCATTAAATATATATGATTGCAGATAGACAAAGAATATACCATACAATTCCAGAAGAAGAAAGAGATAGGTACAAAATGGTATTTAATGAGTCATAGGAAAACTTTTTTTTGATGTTGCTGAAGTCGTAGGATTTATACCATCTGGTCATGCCCGACGATACATAGGACATCGTTGAATTCTGAAACAAGTGATCTTCTTCAAAGACTTTTTAGGAAGTCAATGAAATTAATACTTCCCATGTGCATTGGCTGTTTCTTAGTCTCCAATATTCACTATTTCCCCTATACATTTGCAGTTTCCGTACATTCTCAGTTTCTCCAGTACATTTGTAGTCTCCGTACATTCAATATTTCAAATGAGTATTGATAGTCTCAGTGCATTCAATATTTCTCCTGTCTATTGGTAGTCTCCGTACATTTACAATTTCCCCTGTACATTGGTAGTCTCCATACATTCAATATTTTTATAAGCGTTGGTAGTCTCCGCACATTCAATATTTCCCCTGTACATAGGCAGTCTCTGTACAGTCAATATTTCTCTGTAAATTGGTAGTCTCTGTACATTCAATATTTACCCATTACCCATGTACATTGGTAGTCTCCGTGCATTCAATATTTGTCATGAGCGTTGGTAGTCTCCGCATATTCAATATTTCTTATATACATTGGTAGTCTCTATACTTCAATATCTACCTTGTACATTGGTAGTCTCCATACATTCAGTATTTCTCATTGGCATTGTCAGTCACCGTACATTCGCTATTTTAATGGGCATTGGTTGTCTCTGTGCATTCACTATTTCCCCTGTACAATGGTAGTCTCCGTACATTCAATATTTGTCATGAGCGTTGGCAGTCTCCGTACATTTAATGTTTCTCATTACATTGGCAGTCTCTGTACATTCAATATTTACACTGTACATTGGTAGTCTCCGTGCATTCAATATTTGTCATGAGTGTTGGTAGTCTCCGCACATTCAATATTTCTCATGTACATTGGTAGTCTCTATACATTCAATATCTACCCTGTACATTGGTAGTCTCCATACATTCAGTATTTCTCATTGGCATTGGAAGTCTCCGTACATTGGCTATTTTAATGAGCATTGGTTGTCTCTGTACATTCACTATTTCCCATGTACATTGGTAGTCTCCAAACATTTCCAATATTTATCATGAGCATTGGTAGTCTCCGTACATTTAATTAGTCTTAACCTTTTCCATTTTCAATTTAACTTTTGAAAGGGGTTTTTAAAAAAATCTTTTTTTAATAATGGAACGCAATCAGGAATATATGAGGCAATAAACATATTTATTTAAAAGCATGACAAGTTATATAGCCAAACAAGCCGCAGTTAATTTGTTCGACTCTTATCATATTTAAATGTAAGTACAACTCGTAACATTTTCTGGGACATAAGAGACAAGTCAACAATTGTTTGATTTTGCATCAAAGGTATAAAAAGGCAAGGCAATAACTATTAAATATGTAAGATAGCGAGAAGTCATTCAATGAAGTACCCCAATTATTTTATGCCACACATAGTTTAGGTTTCGATACGTATTTACATTTTAACGAGAGTCAAAGTTATGTATATTATCCATATTGAAGTATCTAGTTCAAACACCAATTTATCTTATTCCATAAGATCGTTGTCGTTACCACGAAAGAAAGAATTTTATCCTTAAAACAAAAATATAAATATAATACTCAAAGCAGGTAGAAAACTAATTCCTTTATAGCCTTCTGGTTTTAACATTTGTGACTCCATGTAATTATAGCCGTTCACCAGCATGTAGACGACCAAATTAGAATAATTTACTGCACAAAGATACTAATATATGTGCTATTGTGTTTCCTCTTGCTTTGAAGAAAAATCAAAAGAAAGTTTATTAATACCAAGAATTGTACTAGAATTTAAACCACTAGCAATTATACATGCTTTCTCATCTGTTATATTGTCTAGAAGTTAGAGATTATTGTCAATGATCTAATTATTGTTTACCGAATAATTCCACAGGTTCTGATACGATATTGTGCGTTTGGTATTGTAGTATTTATTCGGTTTTATGATTGGTTTTAAAATCATTAACATAACAATTTCTATATTTGCCTTTTCATCCACTTAATGGACTTCTCGTTTATGTTTGGCAGAATTTTAGAATTTCTGTACGTGTTGCAATAACACTCGTACAAAGCTAGATGTTCACTCGTATTAACAAGTCGTACTGTTCTAAGAGCATCAAGTGCATGATGCATTGCTAGTTTGCCCTGCATTAAATAGATTGCTAGTTTGCCTGAATATACATATGGATGATCACATTTGACACGTATACTGCGTTATTCATTTTTATTTTGTTGTTTCATATATAGGACACATAAATATATTAAGAGCAGTATCGATTTCGTCCTGTTTCAGCATTATGTATATGTGGTCATCTTTTGTATAAACAGTCTAAACTATCGATGCATGTATTTCTATTATCAACACTTCAAAACTATGCTTAGAAGGAACAGTTGCATTATCTTAGTTTATTTAAAGTTTTAATGTCACTGAGACATAATTGAGATATTATTCGGCAGGTATATGGATTCGATATTATTACCAATTTTGTAAGCTGATACATGTGGATAAGGGTTGATCTGGTAATATATAATTTTTTAATCCTTTTCTCTCTTCTACATCTGCTGTTTCCAAATCATATCCCAAATAAGTGAAAAAGCGTAAGTACATAATCACCGTAGTGATTAGGCTTGCTACAGTCAGAGTTAGCTCTCTTCTTATCCGATTTTTCCATCTTCTACAAAATACATTTCCTCATCATTAATAGGTTCTAAACGCATAATAATGTTTTATTTCCATATACATTAAAATCACCACCATTAACAAATTTCTAATTTGGATAAGAGTTTCTGTACTGCGCATATTCCTTTTCACTTTCACTAGACAGACTTTCCACCGCCACTATTGAGGTGACATACCCATTACAACAAAAATTAAGATAAGCAATCGCAATTTGTTTTTAAGAAAATGCGTTTCTACATTTTTGACTGAAATGTAAGTTAACCACCAATGATAATGAAACATTTTAGCGGAGTCTGCAACAATGTTTTAAAATACTTTCTAATCATGCCAATAGATAGGAGAAGAATCCGAAAGTGGTTTGTAACACAATTCTATGTTTTATGACAAAATGTTGTTTAGATTACATTATGACTAAAGAATAGACAACTGGAGGCCAAAATGTGGTGACTTGGTTTTAGTTTCTTTAAAGCTAATATGCCATACAAATTAATATTAAAACATTGTCATACAAAGAAACACGCTGGATAGCATATTCAAAGAAGATAGTAATTGTCTTACTGATGGGACATTTGCATGAATCATAAAACTATGTCTAATACATCCTATGCATAAAGTAAGACACCTATTACACTATCTACTCCTATTTATAAACTACTTTAAATTGTATTCCAGGAAGATAACGATATTAAGACTTGACTGTAACCATATCTAACAGATTCAAAAGGACAATTGTATTATTCTTAAAGCTTTCTATCTATTTCAGTGTATATTTTGTTATTTAGTGACACTGTTATTATAAGAATCAATATTATCGTTGGACAAATAAATATTTGCACATAAATCCAAAGACTCGTTTCAATTCATATTGAACCACATCATCAGTACAAAGTAACCAGGACGAAATTCCAAAGGCTGATGAAGAAGGTGTGTAAGTACAGTAAGAACGTTGTAACTCCCAAATGGGAAGTGTTACGTATGTGTGATTAAATTGCTTGTGTGTAAGGTTTTAAAATCTTGTTATTTTATTTTTGTTTCATTATATTTAATTACAATGAATGTTTATCTCGGATTCGGGATTCTAGTTTTATCAGTGACATATATTTTATCACAAAGTTGTTCACTTAAGACGAAATAGTAATAAGTGCCAATTACCATTGGGTCCGTCTTACCTGATTGCAAATCGACAGGAAGTTAAATTGATTGGTCAGCATTACGAACATATTTTCTACGCGTGCTCAATGTTTGTAAACAATCTTTTTATGATTGCTTTTAATTCAGTCTATATTGCACGACGTGACAAAACTAGTGTAGTAAGAGACCACATGACCAATCTTGCGAGACTTGTAATATGGTTTCGGAGACTTAAATAAGCAGTCTAATATTTTTTCGGGCAGAGTCATTCCAAATCTTGAAGGAACAAAGTGCATGTATTTTGTTTAAATTTCTCGCCAAAATATTTTATTCATCGTCATATTTTTGGATTTAACAGTTTATTCTTTATGACACTTATCAAGTTGACTTTGTTATAAAAAAATTCTGAAAATTATTCAAGGAAATTAATTCTGGAATTATTCGGAAATAAATACTCTCATTCAAGTTATGAATCATTGTTATTCAAAAATTGGACTACATATTACGTTATCACCCTCAATATTCGTACGTCGTCGAAACTCAAACCTGGATTCTCATAGGACTATTTAGTGATAGGACTTGTGTTTTTATTCTTAGAATCATATTTGGATTATATTCACAAACTGTAAGTCCTATCTATCACTTTTTACATTGTTGTCATGGGAAATACATTATTTTGTTAGCATTTACAAGGCTTGATGGCTTTCATTATTTTCTTTGTTACTGAGTACGAGCCCTTGTCACGTAACAAAATAAATTGGTAGCTCGTCCTGCGATTTATGAATTTTGGTCAAGTATTTGAGAAATTTGATTTTGAAATTTAAATTTCCACTTGTTTCTAAATCCCAATTACTATTTTACATTTTTATTTGAAATCTTCAGTGAAAATATCAGGCTTTCATTTACAATATCATCAAAAGTGGAAACTTTTCTTTCTAATCCAACTGAACAGCATTTGCATAGTCTTAAGAAAGATGTGTTGCATGAACGTGCCAGAAAGTACGATCTTTCTGAAGCAAAATCTTCTTTAACGAAACTAGAAATTAAAAATATTTTGATTCATTATTTGGATGGGAAAAGTGTCTTTGATAAAAGTGTTTTGGTGTCAGTCAGCAAGTCTATGACAGACACTGACATTAAAATAATAGAAATGGAAATGAAAATGGAAGTAGACTTATGGAGGCTTATGCTTCAGGTAAAAGAGAATCAACTACAGTTGCCAGAGAAGCAATTGCAATTGCAATTTGAAAGAGAGGAGGGAGAGAGAGAGAGAGAGAGAGAGAGAGAGAGAGATAGATGAGTGGGAGAAAGAGAGACATGAAAAAAGAGACAGACAATTTGAAAAGGAGGAGAGAGACAGGAGAGAGGGATAGAGAGAGACAAAGAAAGATGCAAAGAGAGAAAGAAGAAGGAATTACAACTTAGAATGAAAGAAATTGAGCTGGCAAGTGGCAAACACGATTCCACTTGACATAAATATTCACGTTTTGACATTACAAAATATATTAGGCTAGTTCCCCCTTTTAGTGAAAAAGAAGTAGACAAATAATTTATCTTTTTTGAAAAAGTTGCTAAAATTTTAAAAGGCCAAGGGAGCACAGGACTTAATTATTGCAAAGTGTACTTTTCGGCACAACCCGAAATATCTATGCATTCTTGTCGGTACAACATAGTTCGGATTATGATTTGGTTAAGAAGTGCATATTATGGGGTATGCGTTAGTCCCTGAGGCTTATCGGCAATATTTCAGAAACTATAAAGAAAAGAAGCTGGGCAGACTTATGCTGCATTTGCTAGAGAAAGAGAACAGTTTTAATAAAGGTTAACATGATCATGAAAGTCACGAACAACTTGTGTTGCTTGAAGAATTCAAAAACTGTGTTCCTAATGATAATAAGCATCATCTTGAAGAGCTCAAGATAGAAAGATGGGAAACGCTGCTCTTGCTGCCGATAAGTACTCCTTAACTCATAAAGTTCCTGTTGTAAGCAAAACATTCTCTCAGCAGTCTACTATTAAAAACGTATTTATCCTAATATGACTCTCAGTAAAAATCAGTCACAAATTCTAAAAATCAAGTCTCTGAGAGACTTGATTCAAAATTCTGGTCTCTGCATAGTGGTACCTTTTGCACAAAAAAACGACACGTCATTTTTGATTGCTTCAAATTGAAATATGGGCATCAGAATCAAGGTAGACCTATCCCAAAACGTTTTTATTTCTAAGAGGTCAAAGTCACGGTCATGTATTGAAAGCAACGCAGTTGTTTGGATCTAATAAACCCCAGTCTGATTTTATTATGGAGAATTATGAACCATTCATGTCGAATGGTTCTATATCACACTTGGGTGATATCCTATCCTATCCAATCCTATCACTATTAAAATTTTAAGGGATACAGGAGCTTCTCAGAGTCTTTTAGTGTCAGGTGTTTTGCCTCCTTCTGAGAAGTTCTGTTCTACTGAGAATGTTCTCATTCAGGGAGTAGAGTGCAGCTGTGTTAATGTTCCTCTCCACTCTGTAAATTTGTCATCAGACTTAGTTTCAGGACCTTCGGCAGTTGACATAGCGTATAACATTCCCTCTGAGGACATGTATTTGTTGCTAGGCAACGACCTAGCTGGAGGCAAGGTTGTGGTTAATCCACTTGTAAATGACAAGCCTTCTTTCGCTCGTAAGCTTGATCAAATTGACAAAGAATACCAAGAGCTTTACACAGCTTGTGCAGTTACAAGAGCTATGTCAAAGAAAGTTCTTGAGAATGATTTTCATGAGGAAGACATTCCTTTAGCTGACACATGCGTTGGTCAGGCTTTTGATTAGGTCACTTTCACGTTTAATTTGGATCATTCGGGTGGTATTGATCACAGTGATGTTCTTTAAAATACTCATTCTCTTTTATCTAATCAGGGTGATAAGCGACAATCACATGTCGTCGAACAAGATCCTGAGATTTCCTTTTTGTTTCAGAAGGCTGTTAGTGAAACTGAAGCAACTGAAGTACCTGTCTGTTACTTTACTTAAAATGGAATTCTTATGAGAAAATGTTGACCTCTCGAGGTACCTGCTAATGACGAATGATCAGTGAACTATCAGATTGTAGTTCCAAACTCTTACAGACGGGAAATGCTTAGTTTCGCCCATGAAAATTCTATGGCTGCTTATTTAGGGACAAATAAAACTTATAACAAGATCTTAACTCACTTCTATTGGCCAAAAATATAAAGTGATGTTTGTAAATTTTGTAGATCTTGTCATACTTGTCAAATGGTAGGAAAACCAAATCAGAAGATACCTAAGACAAAAAATTCCTGCATTTGACGAACCATTTAGCAGAATTATGGTAGGTTGTATTTGTCCCTTACCTAAGACCATGTTAGGCAACCAATATTTGTTGACCATTATGTGTGCCTCAACAAGATTCCCAGAGGCAATTCCGTTGAGGAATATTGCAACCAAAACAATTGAAAAAGCTTTAAAAGAAAGTTTTATACTCAGTTTGGCATTCCTAAATCCGTCCAATCTGATCAATTATCAAATATTTGTGTCTAGTATTTTCCAGCAAGCTATGCATAAATTGGGCATGAACCAATTTAAGTCCTCTGCCTATTATCCTGAGGGACAAATGGCCTTAGAAAGATTTTATCAGACTTTAAAGAACATGATTCGATCTTATTACTTGGATACTAGCAAAGATTGGGAAGGCATTCATTTACTTTTATTTTCTGTAAGGAAGTCTATACAGCAAACTTTAAGATTCAGTTCTTTTGAATCATTAAGATTCAGTTCTTTTGAATCAGTTGTCGACCATACTCTGCGTGGACCTTTGAAATTGTTGAAAGAGAAACTACTATCAAATGAAGATACTGAGCTCAATCTTCTTGAAATGCTTCTGATTTTAAGTACACATTGTCAAAGGCTTGTGAGGTCGCAATAGCAAATCTGCGATCAACTCAATCCAGAAATAAATCAAGATATGATAAAAACTCAAGAGATAGGAGTTTTCAGCCTGATGATAGAGTTCTATCTTGCCCGGTCCACAAAATCTCCTTCAGGCCAAGTATTACGGTCCATACACGGTTGAAAAGAAAGTAAATGATTTAAATTACATCATAAATACTCCTGGTAGGCAAAAAACAACTTTGCCACATTAACATGTTAAAGGAGTATATTGAAAAATATAGCCCAGTAAATCATACAATTAGTTTAGTGGTACCTGTCCCACAAACTGATGATTTATGTGAAGAAATTCAATTGGACATAGTAAAATTTAGAACTAACAATCTAAAATATTAGGAAATTATAAAAGATCTACACCAGAATTTTTTACATTTTCAGCAAGAAGAAAGAAATGAACATAAGCAAAATCTATTCAAATATGAATACTTGTTTCCCGATATTCCTACAAGGACAAACAAAATTTTTCATGACTGTGAAACTATTGATTCAAAACCTATAAAACAACACCCATCCAGGATGAACCCTCTCAAAGAGGAATACTTAAATAAAGAAATTCAGTAAATGCTGGAGAATGATTTCAAAGAGCCCAGTAAAAATGATTGGAGTTCATCAATTACCTGTTCCGAAAGCGGATTAAACTTTCCGTATTTGCACTGATTATATGAAGGATAGATAATTGCATTGATAAAATATGAAATGCCAAGTACTTCACCAAATTTAATCTTCTAAAATGGTTTTGGCAAATTCCACTTACGGGAAGAGCGAAAGAAATTTCGTCTTTTGTGACTCCAGTTGGTCTCTACTAGTACAAAGTAATGCCGTTTGGGATGAAGGGTACTCAAGTGCGTTTCAACGTTTAATGAATACGATTACTTCCGGTTTAAATAATCGTGACGCTTATATTGATGACGTCATTATCTTACAACGACACGTGGAAAGAACATCTAGCCACGATTCAGAAATACTTTGAAAGACTCACTCACGCTAATCTGACAATCAATTTATTTAAAGTGAGTTCTGCCGTGCTTGTGTGACTTTCTTAGGATATCTTGTGGGACATGGTCAAGTAAAACCTATTGACGTAACGGTGAAGGCTATCTCTGATTTTCCTGTGCCTGTCAGTCAAAAGCAATGGGATATTTGGGTATGGACGGTTACTATCGAAAGTTTTGTTCAAATTTTTCCAATATTGCTGAACCTCTGACAAATTTGCTAAGCAAGAGAAATAAGTTTCTCTGAACCGAGAATATCAGGAAGCTTTCGATAGGTTGAAAGCAATACTCAAACGTGCGCCGGTTCTAACAACTCCAAATTTCAATCAGTCTTTTAAATTGTCTGTGGATGCAAGTGATGTTGGGGTTGGAGCAGTATTAATTCAAGAAGACAGTAATGGAATTGATCACCCTGTGTGCTATTTCTCCAAGAAATTAAAAAGGCACCAAACAAATTACTCAAAAATCGAGATAGATTGTTTAGCTTTAATTTTGGCATTGCAACATTTTGAGATTTACATTAGCTCAGCTCTTTCTCCGGTTGTTGTGTATAGTGATCACAACCCCCTTTATCGACAAGATGAAACATAACAATCCAAGATTATTAAACTGGAGTTTGCTTGTGCAAGAGTATAAACTGAAGAGCTGGCACATCAAAGGAAAAGACAATCTGATTGCAGATAAACTTTCAGGTATATATAAATATTATTTCATATACTCTTTGTAAAATTATTCTTATCTGATATTTTTACTGCACGTATAAATTATCTTTCCAGCCGATACATTATCTTTTATCATTCTAT